>JACEFZ010011701.1:0-236775 GCA_014155875.1 Cepaea nemoralis
CCCCATATCCCCCATACTTTTTCTTTCATCTGTGACACTTATGTTGAACTCTGCAGCTTCTCAGCCGGACCTGGAAAACCTCATTTCCACTATTTCACATACTGTGCTGCTGTCATAGAAACAGAAGTTGACATCCTAACTGGCGAGTCACAGGTCAGAAGAGTTGATATCATGGCTGACTTTGGAGAAAGGTGAAGTATTTGCAAATAGTTTTGTTTTACATTATTCAGGTTATTTCCCCTCTGGTTTAGAGGTCCAATTTAAAACAGAAGCCACAAACATTATGTTGCATGATTTATTGCCTGGCATATTTCATTGCATCTCATCAGGTGCATACTGCAGAGTTATATATCTCATGAAATGAACAAATGAATAACACTTAAGCTGAAACACTTAAAATGTGAAGTATCTGTAATCCCCACAGTAATTTCAAATTTAACACGGAACTCTTTCTGTTGGCATAAAACTGGTTAGAATTGCCTAATTGCTAATGCCTCATATTGTTTGTGACTTCTGCTTTTAAATTCATTAAGGGTTATATTTTGAATTAGAGGACTAAGTTATAGATCATCACATGTACAGAACAATTGATATTGTACAGTTCATCACATAAAGTAGAGAGATTCTTTGTGTTGTCTATCCGCCTTCTGCCTGTGTCTGTTGGAAGGTCAGTCGGCTGGCCGATCAAGCTGTCTCTCTTTTGAGTTAATTCAAGAACCAACATCAAGCACTCAGGACATTCTAAGATCCTCATCTTCAACAACCAGCCAAGAGGCAAAATAATAATGGCACCATTTGCAATCTGATTGTGTCCATCTGGCCTTTCCTCGAAGTACTGTCTTTCTCTTTGTCTCACTCTCTCTCTCTCTCTCCAGTCTGTCTGTTGGTTTGGGAGGAAAGGTTTAAATGTCTAATAGACAATAGTGAATTATAGACCATGTCATATAGAAAATAATTGATATTGTATAGTCAACTACCTTTGTTATTTAGTGATTCCTTATTTCTATCTGACTTTCTCTCTGCCTGTCTTTCTTTCTTGCTGTTGGGTGGTTGCTGCCTTTCTCATACTTCAGATCAAACGATACATTGGATATGAGTTAAAACTCGGCTATGTGGGAGTGAGTTAAACATTATTTCAATAAACTGTGGAAGTTACATTATTTCAGTCAACACAACAAACTATGTGGGAGTTGTATTAATTCAATCAACCAATAAACTGTGTAGGAGTTGCGTTATTTCAATCAACTAATGAACTATGTGAGAGTTGCATTATTTAAATAAACCAATCAACTGTGTGGGAGTTGCATTATTGCATTGGCTAGCACACTAGTCTGCTGAAACGGTGGTCATATAATCAAATCTCCATCAAGGCAAATTCTGTTTTCAAATTGACCCAAAGCTCCCAGGTTGACCCAGCCTAAAATGGCCTGGGAAGTAAAGGCAGCAGTATTGACCATTCACCCATTGATTTGTCTATAAAAACAATATGGGATTGAGTTTGGTCTAAAAATTATGGGGCTGAAACCATAGACCCAATACAAATCAAGGTGTGTAAAAGGGTCCTATACTATACTTCAATCAATCACACAAGGACGTTTTCTGTCGTGTAATAATTGTAAATGTTGCGTCGTGTAATAGTTGTGAATGTTGTGTTATCTGCAGCTTAAACCCTACCATTGACATAGGACAGA
This sequence comes from Cepaea nemoralis, assembly GCA_014155875.1. Taxonomy (NCBI): domain Eukaryota; kingdom Metazoa; phylum Mollusca; class Gastropoda; order Stylommatophora; family Helicidae; genus Cepaea; species Cepaea nemoralis. The sequence continues at coordinate 1,692 of JACEFZ010011701.1, forward strand.
TTGAGGGTGCATTTGTCATGGGCTTGGGATGTTACCTGACAGAAGATATTTTCTTTGATGCCAAGTCTGGACACATTCTCAATGATGGCACTTGGGTATGTACTCTGTTATAATAAGTTGGCATCTGGTTCATTTACACTGCAATGTCAGTCATAAGGAAGTATCTGAGGAATCATTTATATATAAATGCAGATGATGCTGCAATTACGACCCACCCTGGGGAAGAATTATATCTACTATCTGCATTCTCCAATGCTTGTTCTGAATTTGGTTTAACAATTAGCAAAAAGAAGACACAGATTATATCACAAGGTGCAGCATCAATTTTTATTGACGACGACAAACTGGAGATAGAAGACCATTTTACATATTTAGGATCAGAGGTAAATTGCAAATTATCCCTAGATCAGGAAATCAACATCAGAATTGGTAAGGCAGCTAACAACAATGAAGAGTTCTGGGAGAACAGGAAGCTTATTGTGAAAACAAATATCCTTATCTATCAAACCTGTGTCTTTTGTACTCTTCTTTATGGCGGTGAAGCCTGGTCAACTCCAAGAGAAACATTTAAACAGCTTTCAAATGCAGTGCCTGCAAAGAATACTTGGTATTAAGTGGCAAGACAGAATCACAAATACTAAAGTATTGGAAAGATCAGGTTGTGTGATGGTTTGTTCAATGCTCAGTCTTCATAGACTTAGATGGATAGGACACATTAGGAGGATGGATGATGGTAGAATACCAAAGGACATCTTTTTTATGAGTTACAGATGGGTAAGAGATCTCAGTGTTGGCCTCTACTACGATACAAAGATGTGTGTAAGCGGGACATGATTGATACAGGCATTAATAATGCACATTGGGAGCATGTTGCAGCCGAACATGTTGCATGGAGATCAAATATCAGAAATGGAATAAAGACAAAGAAGAAATTGATTACAGATAGGTCACACACTGAGCGCATGTAAGATAGTGCGTGATGGTGAAAATGACCATGTTTTCACATGCATCCATTGTGGACAAACATTTACAGCACAAATTGGTCTAATCAGTCTCATTTACTACTGCCATAGGTTGTAGTTATTGTGCCAATGTAAAAATATATATGAATGATTTATATCTCAATGTCATGAGGAAGTATCAGGAATGATTTATGCTTCAGTCCCAATGTGCATTATTATTTATATACTGCCATTTTCTTTCATACTATGATTGTCACCTTCTATCATAGTTCTTATCTGTCATACTGTATGTGATTGCCATCTTATGTTAATTTAGTCTTGTTCGTACAACCATTGCTTAGTGTGCTTCATTTCAATATTCATTGTAGATGAAATTCTACATATGACATATTTAATTGAAAAACTCATCACCATCATGTGCCTTACCAACTACCTTAGGCATTCTTGCCTCACGACATCAGGACTTGTTCTGAATCTGTTGAATATATTCCTTCATGCTACCATCTCAATCCATCCGGCATCGTTCTCTCGGTCTTCATTGTCTCTTCCTCACCGATCTTCCAGTTATCATGCTTTCCAATGTCTCATCTCAGTGTGACCATGAAGGGTGAACAACTCAAATATCAAACTCCCTTTAATCTCAAGGTGAACCCACATGCTAAGGAACAGGATGGCCATGGGCTACTTGGTCATTAATATGGGGTGTATGGGGGGAAACACCAGGCGTGTGGATGTCTACTGGATGGTCCAGAACTCTTACCTAGTAAGCAGGCGCTGCTAGGCCGTATGAGTAGTGTATAGGTACATTATCCAGCGTATTTGTGGATCTTATATAAATCAACCATTTATCGATCCTGATCCACAAAGGGCGATAACTCTTTTCCCCCCAAAAAGTAGGTGTGGTCAAGTGACTCATCAGAGGTGACGTGGTCTAGTGACTCATCAGAGGTGGCGTGGTCTAGTGACTCATCATAGGTGGCGTGCGTGGTCAAGTAATTGTAGGTACGACATAAAAAATACGACATAAAACATCAATAAAGAAAACAAACGATTCAAGTAAGGTATATAATAATTTTTAATAAAACATATATAGAAAAGAAGAAGAAAAAAAAAAAAAGAAGAAAAAAAAAAAAACATAGTCAAGTGACCCCTTAAATTATAGGTAAGGGTGTGCGATGACGTGCTCAAGTGGTGGTCAAGAGGTGGTCAAGAGGTGGTCAAGCGGTCAAGAGGTGGTCAAGTGACCCCTTAAATTGTATGGGATGGTACGTGTAGTGACGTGGTGATGATCAAGAGGTGGTCAAGTGGTGGTCAGGGTGTGGTCAAGTGGTGGTCAAGATGTGGTCAAGTGGTCGAGTGACCACTTAAATTGTCGGGGAAAGTAGGTGTAGTGATATGGTGATGATTAAAGGGTGGTAAATTAGTGGTCAAGCAGTGGTCAAGCAGTGGTCAAGTGAGGAAAATTTTAGTGGAAAGTAGTTGTAATGATATGGTGATGATTAAAGGGTGGTAAATTAGTGGTCAAGCAGTGGTCAAGCAGTGGTCAAGTGGTCGAGTGACCACTTAAATTGTCGGGGAAAGTAGTTGTAATGATATGGTGATGATTAAAGGGTGGTAAATTAGTGGTCAAGAGGTGGTCAAGCGGTGGTCAAGGGGTGGTCAAGTGGTTAAATGACCCCTTAAATTGTTGGGGAGAGTACGTGTAGTGACGTGGTGATGATCAAGAGGTGGTCAAGTGGTGGTCAGGGTGTGGTCAAGTGGTGGTCAAGATGTGGTCAAGTGGTCGAGTGACCCCTTAAATTGTCAGGGAAAGTGAGTGTAGTAAGTTGGTGATGATCGTGAGGTGGTCAAGTAGTGGTCAAGAGGTGGTCAAGGGGTGGTCAAGTGGTTAAATGACCCCCTAAATTGTATGGGAGGGTACAGTTAGTGATGTGGTGATGATCAAGAGGTGGTCAAGTAGTGGTCAAGGAGTGGTCAAGGGGTGGTCAAGTGGTCAAGTTACCCCTTAAATTGATGGGAAGAGTACGTGTAGTGACACGAAGATGATCAAAATGTAGTCAAGTAGTCGTCAAGTGGTGGTCAAGCGGTGGTCAAGTGGTCGAGTGACCACATAAATTGTAGAGGAGAGTAGGTGTAGTGACATGGTGATGATCAAGAGGTGGTCAAGTTGTTAGGTCTAGAGGTTGGGGTGTCTCAGTCATGAAGTATCAAACTGTCTGCTCTGGGAAGGATGTCGCTGATCAGGGCGAGTAGGTTCTAATACGTTTATCGCTATTGTCTATAATTGGCGTGGTTGTATAGTAATAATAGTAGAGTTGTTTCGTAGTAATGTTAGTCATCATTATCAAGGGGCATGTTAGGTGATATTTATAACGGTAGTAGTAGTACCAGTAGTAGCAATACCAACAATAGTACTAATTATCATCATCATCACGTGTCTTACCAACGGACGTACCACCCACACATTGCGATCTCCAACACCATTGAACAATTCCGGGGTTGACTCACAATACAGAAATCCCCAATTAACGGCATTACCTTCATGTAATGGTGGTACTCATAGTACCAATAGCACCAGTAGTAATAGTCACCAACATCAGCAAGAGACTTATCGCCTGACATTGGTCAGTATGACACTCCATAAACTATGATCTCCGACACCATGGATACAAATAGTAATAATATTGGTAATAGTAGTAGTAGTAGTAAGGGAAGAAATACAAACTAGAATCAACTCTGGAAATAAGATATACTATGCACTACAACATCTACTAAAATCAAAGGCGCTATCTCGTAACACCAAAATCACAATATACAAAACACTGATCAGACCAGTTGTGCTGTATGGCTCTGAAACCTGGAGTACAACGAAAGGAGACGAAGCCTTGTTACAAACCTTTGAGAACAAAATTTTAAGACGCATCTTTGGACCCATTAGGGATACACAAAGTGGAGAGTGGAAAAGAAGAAGTAACAAAGACATTTATGATTTGTTTAAGTCCCCGCTAATCACTGGTATCATGAAGGCTAATAGACTACAATGGCTGGGGCATATAGAAAGAATGGAAGATAATAGGGAAACAAAACTCGCTTACACTCAGGAAATAAATGACCGTAGACCCCGAGGTAGACCAAGAAGGCGGTGGAGAGATAATATACATACAGACCTACAAGCACTTGGAATCAACGACTGGCAAGAGAAGGTCCACCAGAGAGACGAATGGAGACAGATTGTATTTGCAGCAAAGAACCTCAATGGCTCGGAATGCTGAAGAAGAAGAGAAGAGAAGAGAAGAATAGTAGTAGTGGTAGTAGTAGTGGTAGTAGTAGTAGTAGCGGCGGCGGTGGTGGTGGTGGTGGTGGTGGTGGTAATAGTAGGAGTAGTAGAATAGCGAGGGTGCTTGTTGTTTCACTAAGTATTTGTATATCGTATGTAGTATAAAGCTAGTTTGTGTTGTATGCCATGTAAGGTGTTACTGAAATATCTGTATTTTATAGTTCTAAGAGGTGATGACGTCATAACCCACCACTCTATCATCTTATTGATAGTGTCTCCAGTGCCACGAAAAAGGCTCATTGTGAGATATCGATCATTTCTCAAAGCGACAGCATCCGGGGTGCATGCCCATTACGAGCAAACATCGATACGCCACTTAAAAGGCAACGACAAGGCAAAATGGCGTCGAATACAGTGTAACGTACAAAACTTATGAGGTCATCGGTTGTCCATTCCATCATGGTCGACAAATAGGCGCTCACTAACTTCACAATAGGCTCACTCAAATAAACATATAGGATGATAAGGCACCGACCCAAATGTGAAAAATGTCGGCCAAATACAGAAATAGTTCGTCCACATGTATGCAAACTAGGAAAATTTGTTAGTCGAACGGGACATATATTGACCAAGTAGGGAAATTTGAGAGCCATAAGTGAAAAAATATAATCCAAAGAGAGGAATATCTCATTCCAACTTATAAAAAGAAGGAAAATTCTCAACCAAATGAGAAAAAGTTAGACCAAGTATAGTAACATCGCAACCAAACTTATGAAAAGTAGGAAACTTTGTTAGCCAAAGCGAAAAAACCTAGGTCAAGTAGGAAAATCTGTTAGCCAAATGTAAAAAATGTCGGCCAAATACAGAAATAGTTCGTCCACACGTATGCAAACTAGGAAAATTTGTTAGTCGAACAGGATAAAATATTGCCCAAGTAGGGAAATTTGAGAGCCATAAGTGAAAAAATATAATCCAAAGAGATGAATATCTCGTTCCAACTTATAAAAAGAATGAAAATTCTCAACCAAATGAGAAAAAGTTAGACCAAGTATAGTAACATCGCAACCAAACTTATGAAAAGTAGGAAACTTTGTTAGCCAAAGCGAAAAAAACCTAGGTCAAGTAGGAAAATCTGTTAGCCAAATGTAAAAAATGTCGGCCAAATACAGAAATACCTCGTCCGCACGTATGCAAACAAGGAAAGGTTGTTAGCCAGATAGGAAAAATATTGCCCAAGTAGGAAAATTTGATAGCCAAATGTAAAAAAAAAAATATCACCCAAAGAGAGGAATATCTCGGCCAGACTTATAAAAAGTAGGAGAACTATGTGCCAAATGGGAAAAAGTTAGGCCAAATACAGAAATATTTCAACCAAACATATAAAAAATAGGAAAATTGATAACCAAACGGGAAATATATTGACCAACTAGGGAAATGTGTTACTCAAAGAGGAAAAATAATGACCAAGTAACGAAATACATCGCTCAAGCTTATGAAAACTACGAAACTTTGTTAGCCAAATGGAAGAAACCTTGGTCAAGTAGGAAAAATCTGTTAACCAATTGTGAAAAATGTCGGCCAAATGCAGAAATAGTTCGGCCACACGTATGCAAACAAGGAAAGGTTGTTAGCCAGATAGGAAAAGTATTAACCAAGTAAGAAAATGTGATACCCAAAGGTGAAAAAATATCAGACAAAGAGAGAAATATCTCATCCAAACTTATAAAAAGAAGGAAAATTCTCAACCAAATGAGAAAAAGTTAGACCAAATATAGTAACATCTCAACCAAACTTATGAAAAGTAGGAAACTTTGTTAGCCAACGAGAATAAAAACCTTGTTCAAGTAGGAAAATCTGTTAGCCAAATGTAAAAAATGTCGGCCAAATACAGAAATACCTCGTCCGCACGTATGCAAACAAGGAAAAGTTGTTAGCCAGATAGGAAAAATATTGCCCAAGTAGGAAAATTTGATAGCCAAATGTAAAAAAAAAAATATCACCCAAAGAGAGGAATATCTCGGCCAGACTTATAAAAAGTAGGAGAACTATGTGCCAAATGGGAAAAAGTTAGGCCAAATACAGAAATATTTCAACCAAACATATAAAAAATAGGAAAATTGATAACCAAATGGGAAATATATTGACCAACTAGGGAAATGTGTTACTCAAAGAGGAAAAATAATGACCAAGTAACGAAATACATCGCTCAAGCTTATGAAAACTACGAAACTTTGTTAGCCAAATGGAAGAAACCTTGGTCAAGTAGGAAAAATCTGTTAACCAATTGTGAAAAATGTCGGCCAAATGCAGAAATAGTTCGGCCACACGTATGCAAACAAGGAAAGGTTGTTAGCCAGATAGGAAAAGTATTAACCAAGTAAGAAAATGTGATACCCAAAGGTGAAAAAATATCAGACAAAGAGAGAAATATCTCATCCAAACTTATAAAAAGAAGGAAAATTCTCAACCAAATGAGAAAAAGTTAGACCAAATATAGTAACATCTCAACCAAACTTATGAAAAGTAGGAAACTTTGTTAGCCAACGAGAATAAAAACCTTGTTCAAGTAGGAAAATCTGTTAGCCAAATGTAAAAAATGTCGGCCAAATACAGAAATACCTCGTCCGCACGTATGCAAACAAGGAAAGGTTGTTACCCAGATAGTAAAAATATTGCCCAAGTAGGAAAATTTGATAGCCAAATGTAAAAAAAAAATATCACCCAAAGAGAGGAATATCTCGGCCAGACTTATAAAAAGTAGGAGAACTATGTGCCAAATGGGAAAAAGTTAGGCCAAATACAGAAATATTTCAACCAAACATATAAAAAATAGGAAAATTGATAACCAAACGGGAAATATATTGACCAACTAGGGAAATGTGTTACTCAAAGAGGAAAAATAATGACCAAGTAACGAAATACATCGCTCAAGCTTATGAAAACTACGAAACTTTGTTAGCCAAATGGAAGAAACCTTGGTCAAGTAGGAAAAATCTGTTAACCAATTGTGAAAAATGTCGGCCAAATGCAGAAATAGTTCGGCCACACGTATGCAAACAAGGAAAGGTTGTTAGCCAGATAGGAAAAGTATTAACCAAGTAAGAAAATGTGATAGCCAAAGGTGAAAAAATATCAGACAAAGAGAGAAATATCTCATCCAAACTTATAAAAAGAAGGAAAATTCTCAACCAAATGAGAAAAAGTTAGACCAAATATAGTAACATCTCAACCAAACTTATGAAAAGTAGGAAACTTTGTTAGCCAACGAGAATAAAAACCTAGGTCAAGTAGGAAAATCTGTTAGCCAAATGTAAAAAATGTCGGCCAAATACAGAAATACCTCGTCCGCACTTATTAAAATTAGGAAAATTTGTTAGCCAAATAGTAAAAATATTGCCCAAGTAGGAAAATTTGATAGCCAAATGTAAAAAAAATATCACCCAAAGAGAGGAATATCTCGGCCAGAGTTATAAAAAGTAGGAGAACTATTTGCCAAATGGGAAAAAGTTAGGCCAAATACAGAAATATCTCAAACAAACATATAAAAAATAGGAAAATTGATAACCAAACGGGAACTATATTGACCAACTAGGGACATGTGTTACTCAAAGAGGAAAAATAATGACCAAGTAACGAAATACATCGCTCAAACTTATGAAAACTAGGAAACTTTGTTAGCCAAAGTGAAAAAAAAAACCTTGGTCAAGTAGGAAAATCTGTTAGCCAAATGTGAAAAATGTCGGACAAATGCAGAAATAGTTCGGTCACACATATGCAAACTAGGAAAAGTTGTTAGCCAGATAGGAAAAGTATTGGCCAAGTAGGAAAATTTGAAAGCCAAATGTGAAAAAAGATCACCCAAAGAGAGAAATATTGCGAACAATGTCGGCCAAATACAGAAATTTCTCAACCAAACTCATGAAAAGTAGGAACAACTTGTTACCCAAATAGAAAAAATATTGGTCAAGTAAAGAAATAGCGTGGTCAAACCTATAAAAACATACCAACATTTGTTAACACAACTTGGCCACTTGTTCTTACAAACTTGCTCGCTGGCTCAAACAATCTGTCCTCTTGCTATTACAATCGGTCGACCTATCCTATCAACTCACACACTTACCATAACAACTGTCCCTTTTCCCCAACAACGTGTCCACCGACTCTCTCATATTATCGACTCGCCCTATCAACTTACCCACTGACTCTAACAACTTCCCCACAGGGGCTCACAAAATTTCCACTTGTTATTACAAATTGTCGACAGTCTCGCCCAAATTACCACTTACTCTTACAAACTGTCCCAACTGCGCGCACAAAGGTGTCCACTTGTGATTTCACGGCCTCCTCATCACATAGATAAGTAGCCCTTATAAAATACAAATGTATCCCACAAGTCATACAGAAGTGTCCCCCATATTGTCATTAAAAAAAATATTTGTGTGTGTAGGTAAGTTCATGTCTTTGGCAGTTCATATTTTGTAAATTCATTTCTTCAGCATAAGATTTGTGTAAGTTCACACCCTCAGCATAAATTTTGTTGTGTAAGTTCATGTCTTCGACAGTTCATGTTTTGGTAAGGCCTAGTTTTAGTGAAAAGGCAGAAGTCTATTGGCTAGAATTTCAACCTGAGTGGTCAATTACTAACACTGCCTGTGGACAGCTATTCTTACCCATGCGCTAAAGTTGAGAAAATGAACTTCCGTTGAATGGAAGCTACCGCAGACTTGACTTATTAAACCCCTCTGGAAGAAGTAGCGGCAGCTTAACCAGGAAAAGATCGAATTAGTTATCCCCCTTAGTCTGGGAATTATGAAAATATATGCTCACACAAGCGATATTACTCATGACGTCATATAAACAAAAATATAAACGGATAACAATTGTGGCTCTGCCTCATTGTTATCGTTTATATTTTTGTTTATATGACGTCATGAGTAATATCGCTTGTGTGAGCATATATTTTCATAATTCCCAGACTAAGGGGGATAACTAATTCGATCTTTTCCTGGTTAAGCTGCCGCTACTTCTTCCAGAGGGGTTTAATAAGTCAAGTCTGCGGTAGCTTCCATTCAACGGAAGTTCATTTTCTCAACTTTAGCGCATGGGTAAGAATAGCTGTCCACAGGCAGTGTTAGTAATTGACCACTCAGGTTGAAATTCTAGCCAATAGACTTCTGCCTTTTCACTAAAACTAGGCCTTAGCAAAACATGAACTGTCGAAGACATGAACTTACACAACAAAATTTATGCTGAGGGTGTGAACTTACACAAATCTTATGCTGAAGAAATGAATTTACAAAATATGAACTGCCAAAGACATGAACTTACCTACACACACAAATATTTTTTTTAATGACAATATGGGGGACACTTCTGTATGACTTGTGGGATACATTTGTATTTTATAAGGGCTACTTATCTATGTGATGAGGAGGCCGTGAAATCACAAGTGGACACCTTTGTGCGCGCAGTTGGGACAGTTTGTAAGAGTAAGTGGTAATTTGGGCGAGACTGTCGACAATTTGTAATAACAAGTGGAAATTTTGTGAGCCCCTGTGGGGAAGTTGTTAGAGTCAGTGGGTAAGTTGATAGGGCGAGTCGATAATATGAGAGAGTCGGTGGACACGTTGTTGGGGAAAAGGGACAGTTGTTATGGTAAGTGTGTGAGTTGATAGGATAGGTCGACCGATTGTAATAGCAAGAGGACAGATTGTTTGAGCCAGCGAGCAAGTTTGTAAGAACAAGTGGCCAAGTTGTGTTAACAAATGTTGGTATGTTTTTATAGGTTTGACCACGCTATTTCTTTACTTGACCAATATTTTTTCTATTTGGGTAACAAGTTGTTCCTACTTTTCATGAGTTTGGTTGAGAAATTTCTGTATTTGGCCGACATTGTTCGCAATATTTCTCTCTTTGGGTGATCTTTTTTCACATTTGGCTTTCAAATTTTCCTACTTGGCCAATACTTTTCCTATCTGGCTAACAACTTTTCCTAGTTTGCATATGTGTGACCGAACTATTTCTGCATTTGTCCGACATTTTTCACATTTGGCTAACAGATTTTCCTACTTGACCAAGGTTTTTTTTTTCACTTTGGCTAACAAAGTTTCCTAGTTTTCATAAGTTTGAGCGATGTATTTCGTTACTTGGTCATTATTTTTCCTCTTTGAGTAATACATGTCCCTAGTTGGTCAATATAGTTCCCGTTTGGTTATCAATTTTCCTATTTTTTATATGTTTGTTTGAGATATGTCTGTATTTGGCCTAACTTTTTCCCATTTGGCAAATAGTTCTCCTACTTTTTATAACTCTGGCCGAGATATTCCTCTCTTTGGGTGATATTTTTTTTACATTTGGCTATCAAATTTTCCTACTTGGGCAATATTTTTACTATTTGGCTAACAAATTTTTCCTAATTTTAATAAGTGCGGACGAGGTATTTCTGTATTTGGCCGACATTTTTTACATTTGGCTAACAGATTTTCCTACTTGACCTAGGTTTTTATTCTCGTTGGCTAACAAAGTTTCCTACTTTTCATAAGTTTGGTTGAGATGTTACTATATTTGGTCTAACTTTTTCTCATTTGGTTGAGAATTTTCCTTCTTTTTATAAGTTTGGATGAGATATTTCTCTCTTTGTCTGATATTTTTTCACCTTTGGCTATCACATTTTCTTACTTGGTTAATACTTTTCCTATCTGGCTAACAACCTTTCCTTGTTTGCATACGTGTGGCCGAACTATTTCTGCATTTGGCCGACATTTTTCACAATTGGTTAACAGATTTTTCCTACTTGACCAAGGTTTCTTCCATTTGGCTAACAAAGTTTCGTAGTTTTCATAAGTTTGAGCGATGTATTTCGTTAGTTGGTCATTATTTTTCCTCTTTGAGTAACACATTTCCCTAGTTGGTCAATATATTTCCCGTTTGGTTATCAATTTTCCTATTTTTTATATGTTTGGTTGAAATATTTCTGTATTTGGCCTAACTTTTTCCCATTTGGCACATAGTTCTCCTACTTTTTATAAGTCTGGCCGAGATATTCCTCTCTTTGGGTGATATTTTTTTTTTTACATTTGGCTATCAAATTTTCCTACTTGGGCAATATTTTTACTATCTGGCTAACAACTTTTCCTTGTTTGCATACGTGCGGACGAGGTATTTCTGTATTTGGCCGACATTTTTTACATTTGGCTAACAGATTTTCCTACTTGAACAAGGTTTTTATTCTCGTTGGCTAACAAAGTTTCCTACTTTTCATAAGTTTGGTTGAGATGTTACTATATTTGGTCTAACTTTTTCTCATTTGGTTGAGAATTTTCCTTCTTTTTATAAGTTTGGATGAGATATTTCTCTCTTTGTCTGATATTTTTTCACCTTTGGGTATCACATTTTCTTACTTGGTTAATACTTTTCCTATCTGGCTAACAACCTTTCCTTGTTTGCATACGTGTGGCCGAACTATTTCTGCATTTGGCCGACATTTTTCACAATTGGTTAACAGATTTTTCCTACTTGACCAAGGTTTCTTCCATTTGGCTAACAAAGTTTCGTAGTTTTCATAAGCTTGAGCGATGTATTTCGTTACTTGGTCATTATTTTTCCTCTTTGAGTAACACATTTCCCTAGTTGGTCAATATATTTCCCATTTGGTTATCAATTTTCCTATTTTTTATATGTTTGGTTGAAATATTTCTGTATTTGGCCTAACTTTTTCCCATTTGGCACATAGTTCTCCTACTTTTTATAAGTCTGGCCGAGATATTCCTCTCTTTGGGTGATATTTTTTTTTTACATTTGGCTATCAAATTTTCCTACTTGGGCAATATTTTTCCTATCTGGCTAACAACCTTTCCTTGTTTGCATACGTGCGGACGAGGTATTTCTGTATTTGGCCGACATTTTTTACATTTGGCTAACAGATTTTCCTACTTGAACAAGGTTTTTATTCTCGTTGGCTAACAAAGTTTCCTACTTTTCATAAGTTTGGTTGAGATGTTACTATATTTGGTCTAACTTTTTCTCATTTGGTTGAGAATTTTCCTTCTTTTTATAAGTTTGGATGAGATATTTCTCTCTTTGTCTGATATTTTTTCACCTTTGGGTATCACATTTTCTTACTTGGTTAATACTTTTCCTATCTGGCTAACAACCTTTCCTTGTTTGCATACGTGTGGCCGAACTATTTCTGCATTTGGCCGACATTTTTCACAATTGGTTAACAGATTTTTCCTACTTGACCAAGGTTTCTTCCATTTGGCTAACAAAGTTTCGTAGTTTTCATAAGCTTGAGCGATGTATTTCGTTACTTGGTCATTATTTTTCCTCTTTGAGTAACACATTTCCCTAGTTGGTCAATATATTTCCCGTTTGGTTATCAATTTTCCTATTTTTTATATGTTTGGTTGAAATATTTCTGTATTTGGCCTAACTTTTTCCCATTTGGCACATAGTTCTCCTACTTTTTATAAGTCTGGCCGAGATATTCCTCTCTTTGGGTGATATTTTTTTTTTTACATTTGGCTATCAAATTTTCCTACTTGGGCAATATTTTTCCTATCTGGCTAACAACCTTTCCTTGTTTGCATACGTGCGGACGAGGTATTTCTGTATTTGGCCGACATTTTTTACATTTGGCTAACAGATTTTCCTACTTGACCTAGGTTTTTTCGCTTTGGCTAACAAAGTTTCCTACTTTTCATAAGTTTGGTTGCGATGTTACTATACTTGGTCTAACTTTTTCTCATTTGGTTGAGAATTTTCATTCTTTTTATAAGTTGGAACGAGATATTCATCTCTTTGGATTATATTTTTTCACTTATGGCTCTCAAATTTCCCTACTTGGGCAATATTTTATCCTGTTCGACTAACAAATTTTCCTAGTTTGCATACGTGTGGACGAACTATTTCTGTATTTGGCCGACATTTTTACATTTGGCTAACAGATTTTCCTACTTGACCTAGGTTTTTTCGCTTTGGCTAACAAAGTTTCCTACTTTTCATAAGTTTGGTTGCGATGTTACTATACTTGGTCTAACTTTTTCTCATTTGGTTGAGAATTTTCCTTCTTTTTATAAGTTGGAATGAGATATTCCTCTCTTTGGATTATATTTTTTCACTTATGGCTCTCAAATTTCCCTACTTGGTCAATATATGTCCCGTTCGACTAACAAATTTTCCTAGTTTGCATACATGTGGACGAACTATTTCTGTATTTGGCCGACATTTTTCACATTTGGGTCGGTGCCTTATCATCCTATATGTTTATTTGAGTGAGCCTATTGTGAAGTTAGTGAGCGCCTATTTGTCGACCATGATGGAATGGACAACCGATGACCTCATAAGTTTTGTACGTTACACTGTATTCGACGCCATTTTGCCTTGTCGTTGCCTTTTAAGTGGCGTATCGATGTTTGCTCGTAATGGGCATGCACCCCGGATGCTGTCGCTTTGAGAAATGATCGATATCTCACAATGAGCCTTTTTCGTGGCACTGGAGACACTATCAATAAGATGATAGAGTGGTGGGTTATGACGTCATCACCTCTTAGAACTATAAAATACAGATATTTCAGTAACACCTTACATGGCATACAACACAAACTAGCTTTATACTACATACGATATACAAATACTTAGTGAAACAACAAGCACCCTCGCTATTCTACTACTCCTACTATTACCACCACCACCACCACCACCACCACCACCACCACCACCACCACCACCACCGCTACTACTACTACTACTACTACTACTACTACTACTACTACTACTACTACTACTACTACTACTACTACTACTACTACCACTACTACTATTACCAATATTATTACTATTTGTATCCATGGTGTCGGAGATCATAGTTTATGGAGTGTCATACTGACCAATGTCAGGCGATAAGTCTCTTGCTGATGTTGGTGACTATTACTACTGGTGCTATTGGTACTATGAGTACCACCATTACATGAAGGTAATGCCGTTAATTGGGGATTTCTGTATTGTGAGTCAACCCCGGAATTGTTCAATGGTGTTGGAGATCGCAATGTGTGGGTGGTACGTCCGTTGGTAAGACACGTGATGATGATGATAATTAGTACTATTGTTGGTATTGCTACTACTGGTACTACTACTACCGTTATAAATATCACCTAACATGCCCCTTGATAATGATGACTAACATTACTACGAAACAACTCTACTATTATTACTATACAACCACGCCAATTATAGACAATAGCGATAAACGTATTAGAACCTACTCGCCCTGATCAGCGACATCCTTCCCAGAGCAGACAGTTTGATACTTCATGACTGAGACACCCCAACCTCTAGACCTAACAACTTGACCACCTCTTGATCATCACCATGTCACTACACCTACTCTCCTCTACAATTTATGTGGTCACTCGACCACTTGACCACCGCTTGACCACCACTTGACGACTACTTGACTACATTTTGATCATCTTCGTGTCACTACACGTACTCTTCCCATCAATTTAAGGGGTAACTTGACCACTTGACCACCCCTTGACCACTCCTTGACCACTACTTGACCACCTCTTGATCATCACCACATCACTAACTGTACCCTCCCATACAATTTAGGGGGGTCATTTAACCACTTGACCACCCCTTGACCACCTCTTGACCACTACTTGACCACCTCACGATCATCACCAACTTACTACACTCACTTTCCCTGACAATTTAAGGGGTCACTCGACCACTTGACCACATCTTGACCACCACTTGACCACACCCTGACCACCACTTGACCACCTCTTGATCATCACCACGTCACTACACGTACTCTCCCCAACAATTTAAGGGGTCATTTAACCACTTGACCACCCCTTGACCACCGCTTGACCACCTCTTGACCACTAATTTACCACCCTTTAATCATCACCATATCATTACAACTACTTTCCCCGACAATTTAAGTGGTCACTCGACCACTTGACCACTGCTTGACCACTGCTTGACCACTAATTTACCACCCTTTAATCATCACCATATCATTACAACTACTTTCCACTAAAATTTTCCTCACTTGACCACCACTTGACCACTGCTTGACCACTGCTTGACCACTAATTTACCACCCTTTAATCATCACCATATCACTACACCTACTTTCCCCGACAATTTAAGTGGTCACTCGACCACTTGACCACATCTTGACCACCACTTGACCACACCCTGACCACCACTTGACCACCTCTTGATCATCACCACGTCACTACACGTACCATCCCATACAATTTAAGGGGTCACTTGACCACCTCTTGACCGCTTGACCACCTCTTGACCACCTCTTGACCACCACTTGAGCACGTCATCGCACACCCTTACCTATAATTTAAGGGGTCACTTGACTATGTTTTTTTTTTTCTTCTTTTTTTTTTTTCTTCTTCTTTTCTATATATGTTTTATTAAAATTATTATATACCTTACTTGAAGTCGTTTGTTTTCTTTATTGATGTTTTATGTCGTATTTTTTATGTCGTACCTATAATTACTTGACCACGCACGCCACCTATGATGAGTCACTAGACCACGTCACCTCTGATGAGTCACTAGACCACGCCACCTCTGATGAGTCACTTAGACCACGCCTACATTTTTGGGGGAAAAAAGAGTTATCGCCCTTTGTGGATCAGGATCGATAAATGGTTGATTTATATAAGATCCACAAATACGCTGGATAATGTACCTATACACTACTCGTATGTGTACTTCCTGCAGCATAATTAGTACTTAAATGGAAACAATTCACTGGATCTACAGAGTGCATGCTCTGTGCTCGATGTCATCTCCAACAGCCAGTGAAGAGAGCAGGGAATGGTGAGAAGAGGCAAAGAAACAAAGTGGGGATCAGAAGATTCAGAAACAAAATGGAGCATATGGCCCTGAAACATGTAAGGTGGATATTGGAACTGCTGTAGTGCCAGGCAGAGGTACTGGAACAGTTATGACTTTTTTGTTGCTGCTACAGAAACTGAATGTTAATAACTATCAGTGCCCAGGTTATGCCTGGTTACTACATAACCCTTGTGGTAAGGGAAGACTCTCCTGGTCAAGCAGGGAGTGAGGCTGGACGCAAGTGGGATGAGCTAAGAGAGGTTCAGGGGATTCAGTTATCAAGGAGTGACATTTGCGTTTGATCTTTGAGTGAATGAAGAAGCTCTGCGGGTGATACTGGGATACACAAGGGACATCATACATGCCAGCCTTCCTTACCCATGATTGGACACAGGCTCAGTGCTGCGGACTCAATTCTCTGAGTGGCTGCAGACATGGAACACTCCCCTGCTTGACGAGGCCCTGGACATAAAGGGCCACAAGCTGATCAGAGGAAAATCATGGATGGCTCAGACAGAGAACACAATCGGTGTGCATGTTTGAACACATTGGGAGTGGAGGTCTTGAGAATGCCAGTGGAAAAGTCAGAACCGAGTGCTGTGAAGTTGGGAGTGGAGGGCTTGAGAATGCCAGTGGAAAAGTCATAACCGAGTGCTGTGATGTTGGGAGTGGAGGGCTTGAGAATGCCAGTGGAAAAGTCATAACCGAATGCTGTGATGTTGGGAGTGGAGAGCTTGAGAATGCCAGTGGAAAAGTCAGAACCGAGTGCTGTGAAGTTGGGAGTGGAGGGCTTGAGAATGCCAGTGGAAAAGTCATAACCGAGTGCTGTGATGTTGGGAGTGGAGGGCTTGAGAATGCCAGTGGAAAAGTCAGAGCCGAGTGCTGTGAAGTTGGTTTCATGTAGACTGTCACCTTTTTTAGTATGTGGGTTTAATTTTGATTATCTTCTATCTACTGTCATCTTTTATTGTACATGGTGACACCCCCCCCCCCACCCCCCCCCCCCCCCACCCCCCCCCCCCCCAAAAAAAAAAAAAAAAAAAACAAAAAAACAAAACAAAAACGGAACCACCAAATCTTTGAAAGGTTTGGGCATCATTGGGACGACGCAGACGATTGGATCAAGATCAACAGTGGTTCCAGCAAAAATGGGGCCACCCCACACAGATCAAATGACTCTCTATCCTAGCTGAGAGCGCATTTCAGGGGAGACTGATCAGAATGAAGTGTGACTTGTAGTAGGCACCACATTCACCTGACTTGAACCCCCTAGAATTTTATCTATTTTGGTATCTGAAGGATAATGTGTACCAGAACAACCCTACAAATATTGGTGAACTAAGGCAGTAATCACAGCAAAGATCAGGGAAATCCCCACAGAGGAATGCGGTGGAGTAATTGACAATTTAGCGCAACGTATGCAAGTGTGAATCCAATGCTGCGGGGCCACTTGGAGCATAACTTTTATGCAAAGCGACCGAGGTAGTTGAAACTTTTGGAAATGATTGTACACCGGCTGAAGTTTACGTTCACCAGATTTCAAGAAATTTGCGTGACCTTTGTAGGATTTAATGAACCTTTTATGGGTTCCATTTTTTTTGGGTGACCCGGTAGTATGCGATTGCTACTACCATACTATGATTGTCACCTATATAGTCGGATTAAGTCATCTAGATTGTCACCTTCTATCATACTATGTCACCTTACATCATGCAGTGTCACCCACCTTTACCATAATATGGTTGTCGCCTTCTATCAGTCACCTTATATCTATCATTGCTTAGCACCTACTATGATTGCCAGCATCATTCATGTCACTATCACTATTTGAATGACTATCATACTATGCTTGTCACCTTCTGTCATGCTGTGTCATCATAGTCACTGTCTATCATATATGATTAGCACTTTCTCTCATTCATGTGAGCAATCATAGTTATGATTAAGCACCCTAACGTAGTGTCATCATACTGTCAGCTTTTATACTTGTCAACATCTATCATATTATGATTGTCAGCATCTATCATCCATGTCACTTTCTATCATACTGTGTGAACTATCATACTATAATTGGCAGTGTCACCTAATATAGTGTGCCATCATACCATGTCAACATTCTATCAGCCTTATTAACATTTGTTATCATATTATGTCACCTTCTACTGTGATTTTCAACTTCTGTCATTATTGATTGTCCATTCATTCATGTCACTTTCTAGTGTACTGTGTCACCGTCTGCCATACGGGGCTATCATATTACTGCATCATACTTTGAGCATCATTGTCTTTCTATCATACTGTGTGAACTGCTGAAGCACTGTCACTTTCTAAAATAGTGTCATCATACTATGAGCATCATTGTCTTTCTATCATACTGTGTGAACTGCTGTAGCACTGTCTCTTTCTAAAATAGTGTCATCATACTATGAGCATCATTGTCTTTCTATCATACTGTGTGAACTGCTGAAGCACTGTCACTTTCTAAAATAGTGTCATCATACTATGAGCATCATTGTCTTTCTATCATACTGTGTGAACTGCTGTAGCACTGTCACTTTCTAAAATAGTGTCATCAAACTATGAGCATCATTGTCTTTCTATCATACTGTGTGAACTGCTGTAGCACTGTCACTTTCTAGAATAGTGTCATCATACTATGAGCATCATTGTCTTTCTATCATACTGTGTGAACTGCTGTAGCACTGTCACTTTCTAAAATAGTGTCATCATACTATGAGCATCATTGTCTTTCTATCATACTGTGTGAACTGCTGTAGCACTGTCACTTTCTAAAATAGTGTCATCATACTATGAGCATCATTGTCTTTCTATCATACTGTGTGAACTGCTGTAGCACTGTCACTTTCTAAAATAGTGTCATCATACTATGAGCATCATTGTCTTTCTATCATACTGTGTGAACTGCTGTAGCACTGTCTCTTTCTAAAATAGTGTCATCATACTATGAGCATCATTGTCTTTCTATCATACTGTGTGAACTGCTGTAGCACTGTCTCTTTCTAAAATAGTCTCATCATACTATGAGCATCATTGTCTTTCTATCATACTGTGTGAACTGCTGAAGCACTGTCTCTTTCTAAAATAGTGTCATCATACTATGAGCATCATTGTCTTTCTATCATACTGTGTGAACTGCTGTAGCACTGTCACTTTCTAAAATAGTGTCATCATACTATGAGCATCATTGTCTTTCTATCATACTGTGTGAACTGCTGAAGCACTGTCACTTTCTAAAATAGTCTCATCATACTATGAGCATCATTGTCTTTCTATCATACTGTGTGAACTGCTGTAGCACTGTCACTTTCTAAAATAGTGTCATCAAACTATGAGCATCATTGTCTTTCTATCATACTGTGTGAACTGCTGTAGCACTGTCACTTTCTAAAATAGTGTTCATCATACTATGAGCATCATTGTCTTTCTATCATACTGTGTGACCTGCTGTAGCACTGTCACTTTCTAAAATAGTGTCATCATACTATGAGCATCATTGTCTTTCTATCATACTGTGTGAACTGCTGTAGCACTGTCACTTTCTAAAATAGTGTCATCATACTATGAGCATCATTGTCTTTCTATCATACTGTGTGAACTGCTGTAGCACTGTCAGTTTCTAAAATAGTGTCATCATACTATGAGCATCATTGTCTTTCTATCATACTGTGTGAACTGCTGTAGCACTGTCTCTTTCTAAAATAGTGTCATCATACTATGAGCATCATTGTCTTTCTATCATACTGTGTGAACTGCTGTAGCACTGTCTCTTTCTAAAATAGTCTCATCATACTATGAGCATCATTGTCTTTCTATCATACTGTGTGAACTGCTGAAGCACTGTCACTTTCTAAAATAGTCTCATCATACTATGAGCATCATTGTCTTTCTATCATACTGTGTGAACTGCTGTAGCACTGTCTCTTTCTAAAATAGTCTCATCATACTATGAGCATCATTGTCTTTCTATCATACTGTGTGAACTGCTGAAGCACTGTCACTTTCTAAAATAGTGTCATCATACTATGAGCATCATTGTCTTTCTATCATACTGTGTGAACTGCTGTAGCACTGTCACTTTCTAAAATAGTGTCATCATACTATGAGCATCATTGTCTTTCTATCATACTGTGTGAACTGCTGAAGCACTGTCACTTTCTAAAATAGTCTCATCATACTATGAGCATCATTGTCTTTCTATCATACTGTGTGAACTGCTGTAGCACTGTCACTTTCTAAATAGTGTCATCATACTATGAGCATCATTGTCTTTCTATCATACTGTGTGAAACTGCTGTAGCACTGTCACTTTCTAAAATAGTGTCATCATACTATGAGCACTCATTGTCTTTCTATCATACTGTGTGAACTGCTGTAGCACTGTCACTTTCTAAAATAGTGTCATCATACTATGAGCATCATTGTCTTTCTATCATACTGTGTGAACTGCTGAAGCACTGTCACTTTCTAAAATAGTGTCATCCTACTATGAGCATCATTGTCTTTCTATCATACTGTGTGAACTGCTGAAGCACTGTCACTTTCTAAAATAGTCTCATCATACTATGAGCATCATTGTCTTTCTATCATACTGTGTGAACTGCTGTAAGCACTGTCACTTTCTAAAATAGTGTCATCATACTATGAGCATCATTGTCTTTCTATCATACTGTGTGAACTGCTGAAGCACTGTCACTTTCTAAAATAGTGTCATCATACTATGAGCATCATTGTCTTTCTATCATACTGTGTGAACTGCTGAAGCACTGTCACTTTCTAAAATAGTGTCATCATACTATGAGCATCATTGTCTTTCTATCATACTGTGTGAACTGCTGAAGCACTGTCACTTTCTAAAATAGTGTCATCATACTATGAGCATCATTGTCTTTCTATCATACTGTGTGAACTGCTGAAGCACTGTCACTTTCTAAAATAGTGTCATCATACATATGAGACATCATTGTCTTTCTATCATACTGTGTGAACTGCTGAAGCACTGTCACTTTCTAAAATAGTGTCATCATACTATGAGCATCATTGTCTTTCTATCATACTGTGTGAACTGCTGAAGCACTGTCACTTTCTAAAATAGTGTCATCATACTATGAGCATCATTGTCTTTCTATCATACTGTGTGAACTGCTGTAGCACTGTCTCTTTCTAAAATAGTGTCATCATACTATGAGCATCATTGTCTTTCTATCATACTGTGTGAACTGCTGTAGCACTGTCTCTTTCTAAATAGTGTCATCATACTATGAGCATCATTGTCTTTCTATCATACTGTGTGAACTGCTGAAGCACTGTCACTTTCTAAAATAGTGTCATCATACTATGAGCATCATTGTCTTTCTATCATACTGTGTGAACTGCTGAAGCACTGTCACTTTCTAAAATAGTGTCATCATACTATGAGCATCATTGTCTTTCTATCATACTGTGTGAACTGCTGTAGCACTGTCACTTTCTAAAATAGTGTCATCATACTAGAGCATCATTGTCTTTCTATCATACTGTGTGAACTGCTGAAGCACTGTCACTTTCTAAAATAGTGTCATCATACTATGAGCATCATTGTCTTTCTATCATACTGTGTGAACTGCTGAAGCACTGTCACTTTCTAAAATAGTGTCATCATACTATGAGCATCATTGTCTTTCTATCATACTGTGTGAACTGCTGAAGCACTGTCACTTTCTAAAATAGTGTCATCATACTATGAGCATCATTGTCTTTCTATCATACTGTGTGAACTGCTGAAGCACTGTCACTTTCTAAAATAGTGTCATCATACTATGAGCATCATTGTCTTTCTATCATACTGTGTGAACTGCTGAAGCACTGTCACTTTCTAAAATAGTGTCATCATACTATGAGCATCATTGTCTTTCTATCATACTGTGTGAACTGCTGAAGCACTGTCACTTTCTAAAATAGTGTCATCATACTATGAGCATCATTGATCTTTCTATCATACTGTGTGAACTGCTGAAGCACTGTCACTTTCTAAAATAGTGTCATCATACTATGAGCATCATTGTCTTTCTATCATACTGTGTGAACTGCTGTAGCACTGTCACTTTCTAAAATAGTGTCATCATACTTTGAGCATCATTATCTTTCTATCATACTGTGTGAACTGCTGAAGCACTGTCACTTTCTAAAATAGTGTCATCATACTATGAGCATCATTGTCTTTCTATCATACTGTGTGAACTGCTGAAGCACTGTCACTTTCTAAAATAGTGTCATCATACTATGAGCATCATTGTCTTTCTATCATACTGTGTGAACTGCTGAAGCACTGTCACTTTCTAAAATAGTGTCATCATACTATGAGCATCATTGTCTTTCTATCATACTGTGTGAACTGCTGAAGCACTGTCACTTTCTAAAATAGTGTCATCATACTATGAGCATCATTGTCTTTCTATCATACTGTGTGAACTGCTGAAGCACTGTCACTTTCTTAAAATAGTCGTCATCATACTATGACTGTCACCTGCTGTTAGTCAACATCTGTACTTTAACATTCTATCACACTTTGATTGCCATCTTTTTCAATCATACTTTATCACTTTCTATCAGCTTCTCATACTACATTTGTTGTGTTTTATCATTGTCAAATTCTGCCATACCTTTATTGTCCTCTACCATACAATGTTACTATGACTGCAAAATTTCTATCATACAACGTCCTTATGTCCTATATGACCTTATGTCATTCTTTGATTTTTACTATTTTAAACAAGTATTATTGTATTCCCTCTGGAAGAATTGCCTATTACATTATTTGCTTTACAGGAATACAAGCCTCCAACAACAAAAGATATTCCTATTGACTGGAGGATCTATCTTCTGCCTGATACTCCAAACCCTATAGGCATTCGCAGTTCTAAAGGTAGGATGCACTCTTGTTATGAAAGCCTTGCATCTGATCACCTTTCTTCATGTGCTACCGCTACTGCTATTTGCTCATATGTCATGTTAGGAAAAGATTTATTAAGAATTAGCTCGGGCAGAGCCTCATACTCTGCAATGGTCACTGGCTTGTTTTATTGTATATGTATTTATTCTTTACCGGCTGGAGCAGTGTGATGAAAATTGGAAGTATCTTCTTGCTTAACATTTGTTTCCTGATTTTCTGTTTGCATGTGAAAGCTGGCTTATAATTTGTCTCTTGGTTTTGTGTGGATGTGAATGCTGGCTTAAAATCTGGTTTTCTGTGTCGATGTGAATGCTGGCTTAAAATCTTCTGATTGTCTGTGTGGATGTGAATGCTGTCTTAAAATCTCCTAGTTGTCTGTTGATGTAAATGCCGGCTTTTGTCTCCCTGGTTTTCTGTGTGGATGTAAATGCTAGCATTAAATTTGTCTCCTGGTCTTTCTGTGTGAATGTTGAATGTTGGCTTAAATTTTCTCCTGATTTTCTGGGTGAATACTGAACCATGATTTATGAAATGAAGAAACTGGAGCCGGTGAATTTTAAGAAAACCTTTGAGAATATCATGGACAGTGACACATAACAATTAACCCGTAGAGGTATTGAGAGTTGCAGGTTGATCAATCATCAAAACTATGAGGTAAAGACAATTGCATTTTTTATGGGAGGCATTTAAACAGAAGAGATGGAATAGAGAAATTAATTGGGGGGGGGGGGGATATTAGACCAAGAAGATGGGAAAAGATGTATGTGGGAAGCTTAAATAGCTAGGAAAGAAACCTGATGAAAATATACGATAACGGATTTGAGATTTATGATAGTCTGCTCCAGATGAGGTACCAGGAGACATATTTCTTGTAGTGGTGGTCTTTTCTTTGTTTTTTGTTGTATGCAAGTCACATTGCTTTCTGCAGTGCATTCTCAAATGGTAATTGCCAAAACTGACTGTACCATCTTTTTTGGTGCTACTTATTCAAGTATTTTTGTGTGTGTGGGCATATCTCTTACAGGACGTTGCAGTCAACATCAGCATTTTCCAGCTGCTGTTGATGTACTAGGCAAGATTATGCTCAGTAGTTTGCCATTGTTTTCTGAGCGACCGGCTCACATACCTCATAAGTTACCTTTGCGGGGATAACTGCTACCGATTCTTGCACAGGTTAAGCTACTCACAAGAATATACAGGATTACGGAGAAGACATTAACCCCTCGACCACGGAGACTGGCTTGAGTATTATACCAACCTTAATGTCATCATTTGTAATTATATCACTTATATTAACTATATATAATGATATCTACAGATAATATGTCAGGAATCCTATTTTGTGGACATAATATAAATAACTTACATTATGCTGATGACACCATCTTGATAGCAAGTCAGAAGGAACTACAGGAAATGATAGATACTGTGTAGAAAGTGAAAAAATGGGAATTAGCTTGAATAATAGAAAGACAGAAGTCATGGTGATACCAAGGAAACTGTGCCTAAATGTGCAATTAAAATAAATGACATTATTTTGTGGCAAGTACAGGAAATTTAGATATTCAGGCACACAGATAAAATCAGATGGAAGATACATCACAGAGATGAAGAATAGGAAAAGAAAAATCTGCATTCTTTCAAATGAAAATTTTTGTGCAATAAGTCCTTGAACATTAGGAAAAGTTCTTGTGTGTTACATAGAACCAATTTTTGCCCATGTGTTGCCCATGTATTTTTGTGCAATAAGTCCTTGAACATTAGGAAAAGTTCTTGTGTGTTACATAGAACCAATTTTTGCCCATGTGTTGCCAGGGCCCATACGGGGGAGCAAAGAATAGTAACACTGTTGCCTACCATGCACGTCGTAAGAGGCGACTAAGGAGGCTATGGTTCCGTCGCCCTACTACTGAGTGAGTGCGTGGCGTGACACTGTGAGCTGTGAATTTCACGTGGAATGCTTTTGCATCTGTCCAGTTGTTTTTCACGTGAACTGCATGTTCGAAACATGACGGCCGGCTGTTGCTGGATTGACTGGTTTGCCTTTTCTGTTCACGAGTGCATTTTTCAGGAGGCTCCTGGGAGTTGTCGCTTTAGCTATGGAGTTTGTGCTTTGTGCGGTGCTTTTGGTGGGTCGCCCTGCAGAAAGAGACCGAGCCATATGGGATAAAGACCCGGTCAATGTAGTCTTTCTGGTGACTGCCGTTTTCATCGACGATGAACTATATTTTTTGTGGAGGACTTTTGTGTTGGCATTCTGGCGGTGGCATTATGCACAGTGCACCCGTGCGGGCTGTTGGCTTGCCGATACTCCTGTCTATTCCATTGTTCACATAGGGCAGTGAGGAGCATTTTGTTATATTCACTGGCACAGGAACGGAGCAATATGGGGACGGCCCGTTGCCATGAAGTTGGAACCACGGCTAACTAACTAACTAACTAACTAACTAACTAACTAACTAACTAACTAACTAACTAACTAACTAACTAACTAACTATAACTAACTAACTAACTAACACTACTAACTAACTAACTAACTAACTAACTAACTAACTATAACTAACTAACTAACTAACTAACTATAACTAACTAACTAACTATAACTAACTAACTAACTATAACTAACTATAACTAACTAACTATAAATAACTAACTATAACTAACTAACTAACTATAACTAACTATAACTAACTAACTATAACTAACTAACTATAACTAACTAACTAACTAACTATAACTAACTAACTATAACTAACTAACTAACTATAACTAACTAACTATAACTAACTAACTAACTATAACTAACTAACTAACTAACTATAACTAACTAACTATAACTAACTAACTAACTAACTATAACTAACTAACTAACTAACTATAACTAACTAACTAACTATAACTAACTAACTATAACTAACTAACTATAACTAACTAACCATAACTAACTAACTATAACTAACTAACTAACTATAACTAACTAACTATAACTAACTAACTAACTATAACTAACTAACTATAACTAACTAACTAACTATAACTAACTAACTATAACTAACTAACTATAACTAACTAACTATAACTAACTAACTATAACTAACTATAACTAACTAACTATAACTAACTAACCATAACTAACTAACCATAACTAACTAACTATAACTAACTAACTAACCATAACTAACTAACTATAACTAACTAACTAACTATAACTAACTAACTATAACTAACTAACTATAACTAACTAACTATAACTAACTAACTATAACTGACAAACTAACTAACTATAACTAACTAACTATAACTAACTAACTATAACTAACTAACTATAACTAACTAACTATAACTAACTAACTATAACTAACTAACTATAACTAACTAACTAACTAACTATAACTAACTAACTATAACTAACTAACTAACTAACATAACTAACTAACTATAACTAACTAACTATAACTAACTAACTAACTATAACTAACTAACTAACTAACTATAACTAACTAACTATAACTAACTAACTAACTATAACTAACTAACTATAACCAACTAACTATAACTAACTAACTATAACTAACTAACTAACTATAACTAACTAACTATAACTAACTAACTAAACTAACCAACTAAACTAACTAACTAACTAAACTAACTAAACTAACTAAACTAAACTAAACTAACTAAACTAACTAACTAACTAAACTAACTAACTAACTAAACTAACTAAACTAACTAACTAAACTAACTAACTAAACTAACTAACTAAACTAACTAACTAAACTAACTAACTAAACTAACTAACTAAACTAACTAACTAATTAAACTACCTAACTAAACTAACTAACTAAACTAACTAAACTAACTTAACTAAACTAACTAAACTAACTAAACTAACTAACTAAACTAACTAACTAACTAAACTAACTAACTAAACTAACTAAACTAACTAACTAAACTAACTAACTAAGCTAACTAACTAAACGAACTAACTAAACTAACTAACTAACTAATTAAACTAACTAACTAACTAAACTAACTAAACTAACTAACTAAACTATTTTAACTAACTTAACTAACTTAACTAAACTAACTAAACTAACTAAACTTACTAACTAAACTAACTAACTAAACTAACTAAACTAACTAAACTAACTTAACTAACTAACTAACTAACTAACTAACTAACTAACTAACTAACTAACTACCTAACTACCTAAACTAATCTAAACTAAACAGAACCAATTGAACCAATTTTAAACATAAGGCTGCGAATCCTGGATAATTTGTAAACTGGCGAAAAAATCCCTGGAAGCCTTGGAGATGTGGTTTTATAGAAGAATGCTGAAATTAATTGGACAGTCAAAATGAGCAAATCTGGACATTTTGAGGGAAGCTAACTTGCAAAGAACAACTTATCACAAACAATCAAAAAAAAAAAATCAGCAGTCTTTTATGAAGACAAAAACTGAAACATGTGACAACTAGAAAGATCTGCAGAAAGAGAGAGGAAGACAGCTTGAGAAAATTCTTGCCATCGGAGATCACAATTTGTGGAGTAACATGATCGGGCACGCCAGCCATCAATGCATTGGATGGTGATGTTATTAACTATTTGTTTAGTGTCCTACACTTCAGAATGTTCCTGAGTGTCTAAATCTTGAATGTGTAAAGTAGACAGCTGAAAATGGCTACAGCAGTCAAGATGTCAAGCACAAATATCTTAATAAAAAGCTGTGTGGCCTGTTCTGTATGAGTACAAGTATGTAGAGCATGTATTGGTTAAAAAAACCCAAAAAGTAGCAGTTATTTCCTAGATTTCTGATAAAAACAGCTCATGGCTTTTGCACATCTTTTCAGCTGTGGGCGAGCCTCCCATTTCCTTGTCAGTTGGTGCTCTGTTGGCCAACAAGTTGGCTATCCAATCAGCTCGCAAGGACTTGTTTGGAGTTGAGGACTTCATGCCCACGAGTGAGTACATCTTCTGTCATTATGTTATATCCAACCTGTTCTACTGTACAAATTAGGAAGTGCTTGGAGGAGGCAGAGAGATGTGGTTTGTGAGACAAATTGTGGCAAACATCCTTGAACTGTTGATGACAATGATTGCCTGGAAGAGGATATAAGTAGATGATTGTATGGAACTATAAGAATAAGAACTCATATGCCACTCTACTTATTTAATTAAAAAAAAAAAAAAAACCACCAGTGTTATTTTGTCATATAGTAGGAAGAGAGGCATTGGAGAACATTGTGACAACTAGTAGGATTAGTAGTATATGATGCTTGAAAGTAGCATGTAATTGTGTCATCAATGTCATTTTGCTGAGAATCTTTCTGTAGATTGCTTACAGGTGTGTCCATTGTTTTTGTTCTGCAAATTAATCTCTTTACTGATAAGATGGAAGCAGAAGAAGCCGACCATGTAAACGATGGACAGAGGGAATATAGTCCATGGGAATTTCAATATATGAAGCCCATAAACAGGCACTCTCTCGCTGTTTATGCTTCACCTCGACATCGCAAGGTACTGAAAGGAATGAGATGAGATAAATCCATCGCTTGCATAGTCTGTCTTGTTGCACCCCCTCCCTCCCCCAGATATATCTATCTAACAGTTGAGAAAGCTCAGCAGAGTTTTGGCCGTCCATTGATTAACTTTACCGTACTGATTAAATCAGAGATCCCACTGATCAGCTTGGTATCCTCAGCATTAATGGACTTTCCCTATTCAGAAATATACATGTGGCTGTTTTCAAAGATGATTTTTCTAGATTTAGTTATGTGGAGTATGAAGAATCAATCTGTCAAACAATGCAGATAATTTACATGAAAGTGAGGAGAAAGAACCAAGTAGAGTAGATCAACAAGAGTTTGAAGAAAGGGAAATCACCAGGCTGTGACGAAAGACCTCTCAACTATGAGATCCTTTAAGGAAATGTGGCTCTCATCACGTCGTTGCTCAAAAAATGTCTGCCTGGCTATTTCTCTGTATAATTGCACCCTCATTCCCAAGGTGTCGGCAATGTCCTGTGCCCTTTGTGCTGGTCCCTGCCTCTTTTTCCAGAAACCATTCATTCTTCTCTCCAAGCCACTATTCATATGGTGAAAGTATTTGCTTCCTAGACATGATATTGTATGAGCCAGTTTCTTCAATGTTCAGGTCTTGTTTCAACATTGTTCTTCTCGGTCCACAATATTCTAAATATTTTTCTGTAACATTTGAGCTCAAAAGCCCCAATTTTCTTCTTTAGTGATTGTGAAATGATCCACGACTCGCATCTGTCCGTATGATGTTGACTGGGAAGATGCATGTCCTAAACAATTTGAACTTGCTGATGTTGTGCCATAAGTTCTTAATACTTAATGTTAGCATAGACGTTGATGTGTTCTAGGTGCCTTACTCGACATGTTGACTTCTCATTCAGAAGCACTGGTGAACAACTAAAGATACATTTTGCCTAGAAAATCTAGGGTTGATTACCTGCAAAGGACATACAACAAGATAGATTTCTGCACTGCTATTATAGCCAGCTAGTTCCTAATGTTTCAGTTGAGAAACATTTTATTTTCATTGGTCTCTTGACAAACAGGATCAACACTTCTAATTCTTTAGCACTATTTGAGAGGAGGACTGTCAGCTGCATATGTATTTTCGCTAATTATGACTGGATCAATATTCCTTCTTGTCTTATCATTCTTGTCTCTCATTACATTTTTTGCATTTCTCAAGAGGTGGGGAGAGAATAATTCTCTCTTTCTCACCTTTACACCTCAAACCAGTTAGTTTTTTGTGTGTGGCTGCACTGACAGCTATATTTAAGTGGAACAAATGTGCTGGAACCCTCTTGTCTCATAATGTTACACAATTTCTGATGCTGGATCATAAATCTTTCTACAAAGGCTTTCTATATGAAGAAACAAGTATCTCTGCATTTCACAAAGATGATGAGTCCCTGAGTTTTTTTTTCTTTTTCTGCCCTGTCGGAAAATCTGTTTGTGCTTGTTGAAATTCATATTTTAACTTTCAATCTTCTTCATAATTAATAATATTATTCAGTGCAGCTCCCACAGTTTTTCCAAACAATTAATGGACAATATATGAAGCAAAATAAATTATGCACAAAAATAAAAATAAAAAATTAGGCAAAGTGTCTGTTCGCATGTATGTTTTGTTTTGTTGTAAGTGCAGCACATTTTACAGTAACATTCAATTCATCTTTGTTACAGTTGCTCCCTTCACAGTTGAGAAGGCTCAACAGAGTGTTGGATTGTCAGTGGAGAACTTAACACTTTAGCGGTTTATGTCAGTAATCCCGCAAGCCAGCTGTCAACTTTGTATCTCTATCCAGAAACATGTGTGCCTTGATGTGTTATGTAATCAGATTTGTTTCCTAAATATTATATGTCAATAATTTGTCATAGCACATGAGCTTGCCTTGAAGTTAGGAAGTATTTCATTTGATCAGAAACTATATATGCATGCTTTAGAATATTGTGAAACACAAGCAATCTTTGATTACAAATTAGAATGAATTCCCACCCTTTAACAAGTCTGGTTATGTCAGAATAAAACCTATTAGGTACCTGGGGTTGAGGACCTACATACCCATTAGTGACTAAAAGACCCTTGTTAATGACTTAATGCACATTGGACATATGGGTGCTAGGCCCATGTTTGTTCATAACAGCATCGGCACTTAGTGGGTGATGTGGTCCGTATCATGCCAGTTACCTGTACATCCCAGTACCCATGTTAGGCTGGGAGTACAGGACTTTAACCATCTTAATCTCCCCATGTTAGGCTGGGAGTACAGGACTTTAACCATCTTAATCTCCCCATGTTAGGCTGGGAGTATAGGACTTTAACCATCTTAATCTCCCCATGTTAGGCTGGGAGTACAGGACTTTAACCATCTTAATCTCCCCATGTTAGGCTGGGAGTTAGTTAGTTAGTTAGTCGACAGATCATCCTCGTTGCACATCGACCATTCTAAGTCCATAAGTGCTCGGATCCCCTCCTCAGCAAATCCCGCAGCGTGTAGCGGCTAACGACGCCAGTTCTGTGTTGGTTTATCAATCTTCTTTGGCTTCCTGCGTAGTGTTCTTGTTTGGCCACCCCTCTTTTAATTTGCTGCTCTCGCAGTCTGGCCATTGTTGTAGATTCACAGTCATCACTTGGTTCTTGCAAAAGTCTCACTTCTCGTAGAGCATTCAGAATGTCAGCCTGGTCCATGGCGCGTCCGCCCTCCACAGTAGCCTCACCTGCGAGCTTGTCAGCCCGCTCATTTCCTTGTACTCCCGCATGACCTGGCACGAAGATGAAACTAATCTTTGCCAGCCGAGACCGCTCCAGAGGCAGCAACCATTCTCTTCGGATCGACCCCTCCTCTATCCTCTTGATCATGTTCATTGAGTCGCTAAGGAAACAAGCCCTAGTGAATGTCTGTGTCTCGAGCCATGTTATTGCTTTACTTACTGCCATGACTTCCATGGTCAGGCTACTTGTGGTTTCAGTGAAAGCACCAGAGTCCTCCTTCACAATTCTCCTTCTGGCCCGAGCTGTAAAGGCCCATGAGCTTCTCACATGTCGGACGACCGACCCATCTGTGTAGATGACCACGTCACTGTCTAGCGAATTCTTGAAAATCAACGCTTGTACTTCAGCCTCCACAGCAGCCGGATTTTCTTGTCTGCATTTTCTATCTAGTTGGATGCAAACTGAAAAGGATGCTGGGAGTACAGGACTTTAATCATCTTAATCTTCCCATGTTAGGTTGGGAGTACAGCACTTTAACCATCTTAGTCTCCCCATGTTAGGCTGGGAGTACAGGACTTTAATCATCTTAATCTTCCCATGTTAGGTTGGGAGTACAGCACTTTAACCATCTTAATCTCCCCATGTTAGGTTGGGAGTACAGCACTTACTCCCAACCTAACATGGGGAGATTAAGATGGTTAACCATCTTAATCTCCCCATGTGGTCCTATGGCCTAGCCACTTGGTATACAACAGTGGATTAGTGACTTCTCATTCTGTGTTAATGTGTTTTAATTGGGTAGAATTTGTTCTATAATTGTATATATTCTATAATATATGTGCATATTACTACATAGTGGCAAGAACTGTTGACCAAAACAAGTGGCCAAGATTTGATCCCCAGCTGTGGAAGACTTGTACAGTTCTTTTGTGATTATCATAATTTTTCTAGGATTATCTGGAAATTAGGAAAAGAAAAGAAAAGAAACCTCAACCATAGAAGTTGGAATATGTAGGCCCAAGTGGTAAGGGACTAGAAAGTAGGCATATACACACTACATTGGATGCTAGGGACAACGCATAGAAAATGAAAATAAAGTTTTGAGGAAAGTAACTGACCACGGTACCTCAGCTGTAGACTTCCCACATCGTATCTGACATGAAATAATATGCCATTAAGGCATGTTGGGGGTCTTTATAATGACTTTGTTCAGAGCAGTTATGTCTTAAGGTCTACACTCAACCTCATCACTTGGCCACCAGAGATTAAAAAAAAAAATGTATATTTCCTCATGTTTGTCACAAGGTCCACCAAAAGTGTTAAGTTTGAAAGTGTCAATAATATCATTTGGTGTTTTCCTGTCTACAAATATGAACCAGATCTCTCTTGCTATCACATTTAATTAATCTATGATGTAGTCTCTCACTTATCTGGTGCGACTTCCTGCATCTTGTCCAAATGTTCATCTCTTTACATGCCTAAAAGGGGGCTGAATGGCCTCAAGGTATGATGTCTACCTCAAGTGCTGGAGGTGCCGGGTTCAAGCCCAGGTGAGGGGCGGGATATTTTCACGTGGATTTCTAGTAACAAAATTTCCCCTGATCTCTGGGTAGTGAGATCGGATACCCGTGTATATTGTTGCACACTTTAAAAATCCAAGAAGTTGGGAATCGAAAAAGAGTAGCCTAACGGCACTGCCCGGACAAAATTTTGAGTTAAAAATCTACCCAAAGTATTTCAGGATCCTCGCTGGTGCTACAGAGTTCATGCACTGAGCTGAGTTTCTCCAGACTCAGGCTTGCATTAGGAGT
Source organism: Cepaea nemoralis (assembly GCA_014155875.1). Taxonomy (NCBI): domain Eukaryota; kingdom Metazoa; phylum Mollusca; class Gastropoda; order Stylommatophora; family Helicidae; genus Cepaea; species Cepaea nemoralis. The sequence goes on from JACEFZ010011701.1 coordinate 34,817, forward strand.
AGAACTGAGCACTTATGGGTTACACCTGTGTGCCGTGATGTTGATCCGTGGACTAGACTAAAACTAAACTACATGCCTAAAAGATTTGACTTTCCTCATTTTGTTTGCCCTAATAACCAGTCCTTAATTTATCTTGTTGGATTTTATGTGCAATGAATTTTTAAGTACTAGCTTTTCAACTGCTAGTTTGAAAGTCTACACAGTTGCAATTTCTTTGACTAGACTACTTTAGTTATTCTAAATATCTCTATACAATGTACAATGCTGTGTTTAGCAGCATAGTGTGCCAGCTAGTCATTGGGGGGGGGGGGGGGGGGGGGAGGAAATGTCATGATACCACCCACCACTGATATCAAACCCGGAGTACTATCATCAACTTGTAGCAAATACTTTGTATAACACTGCCCTCATAATTATCACAACCTTCTGGTAAAGATTCTAGATTGTTTCTGATCATGTTCATACCCAGGGTATCAATGACTGGTGTCCACTGTTGTCTTGCTTCTTCCAGGAAGCTTGACTCCCTTTACAGCTTTTTCTGAACTTCATAATATTTATTTGCGAGGCATTTTACTGTTTAAAAAAAAAAAATTTATGTTGCATATCCCTTAGGGGACATTGCAGTCAACACCAGCATTTTTGCAGCTGCTGTTGATGTACTCATTCATTCATTCATTCAGTAGCATGTCCTTTGCAGAACCTCACTCCCATAACAACCTTCCGGAAAGCTTCTTGATCACAAGCAAGATGTCCCGCGTCTGATACACCCATCTGGAGATCATCCGCCACATCCTGCACCCATCTTCTCTTTGGCCTTCCTCTTCCTCTCTTCCCAGGCATATACCCTTCCATTATTGTTCTCTCCAAACCTTCGTGACGTTTCAAGTGACCAAAATACTTTCAATTTTCTTTGTTTTATCGTCTTTAATAGCCATACCTTCCTTCAATATTCAAGCTCTTGAAGTATGGATGCATTTGTTCTTTTCTTTACCCAAGATATTCTTAGAACTCGTCTATAACATTTATATTCAAAGGCGTTTATGCGCTGTTCAGCTTGTTTAGTAAGTGTCCATTTCTCACAGGCATATGTTGCAATGGGAAAGATGCATGCTCTTAAAAATCTAATTTTTGTAGTTCTGTCTGTCCCACTCCATAATTTATTCATCTGTTTTAGTCTTTGAAGAGCAATGGATAGTCGCCGTTTAATTTCTTTCATTGTGTCACCGTTATTGGTAATCAATGACCCAAGATATTCAAAATTTTCCACCACCTCCAATTTTTCCCCATTAATGTATATTTCTTTCTCCATAGTAGTTTTATCTGTATGCATTATCTTTGTTTTTGCTATGTTAAGATATAAGTTGTGATTTTCACTGTTCAATTGGGTTGAGGCTATTAGGTTTTCTATGCCATTCTGTGTTGTGGATAGTAATACTGTATCATCAGCATATCGAATCTCTGGTATGTCATGACCGCCGATATTTAGGGAATCATATAGCTCCCTGTTTATATCATCTCTTACATTTCTCATTATATTTTCGGCGTACAGGTTAAACAAATAGGGTGACAGCACGCAGCCCTGACGGACTCCTTGCTTGATGTCAAACCAATCTGATGCCTCGCCATCTATTCTAACTGCTGCTTGTTGGTCTAGACAGAGCATTTTTATGAGTTGTACTACATGTGATGGAAAGCCCATAGTCCTCATGATTTCCCAAAGTTTCTGATGCTGTACACAGTCAAATGCCTTTGAATAATCCACAAAACATGAGTATAGGTTTACATTAAATTCTCTGCACTTCTCTATTATTAAACGCATGTTGAATATGTGATCTCTTGTTCCTCTTCCTTGTCTAAATCCAGCTTGAACTACGTTAATCTCTTCTTCCATTTTCTTACGAAGTCTTGCCATTATGACTTTTAGTAGGATTTTACTTGCATGACTGATCAGGGCAACAGTTCTATAGTTGGTGCATAATTTCAGGTTGCCCTTTTTTGGTATTGGAATAAAGATAGTTCTCTTCCAATCTTTTGGCCATATACCATATTTCCAAATCTTTGTACATAATGCATGATATATGTGTATGCTTTCTTCTCTTCCCGCTTTAATTAGTTCAGCTGGTATCTCATCACCATCCAGGAGATTTACCATTCTTCAGGTGCTTTATAGCCCAAGCAATTTCATCTAATGAGGGTTCAGGTTCTGTCTTCTGCTGTCGTTGGCTCATGTATCTCATTCATATCCTCACTGTCACTCATATCATACATTCCACTGCAGTACTCCTGCCATCTTTCTAGAATTTGTCTAGATTTCTGTTAAGGTATTTCCCATCTTGTCACAGATAACATTCAATTGAGGTTGAACATTTCTTGTCAATAACTTAATTTCTTTGAACATTTCATAATCTCTTCCAGCCTTATGATATTGCTCTATTCTGGTACAGCAATCTTGTATATATTGATTTTTGTCCTTTCTTGTGTTCTTTGATGTACTAGGCAAGTTTTATGTCAGTAGTTTGCCATCTGCTTTCTGAACGTCCGGCTCACATAACCCCATAATATTTCCAGCGTGGCGTCAAAACCGCTGCAGATTCTCGCAGCTGCTGTTTTCCCCACGTGGATATACGGGATTACGAATAATGTCAACTCCTTGGCCAGGGAGACCAGCTGTTGTCTACTGTTGTTCTGTTGTCTGTTTGTTCTTTCAATCGTTCAGTAAAATATATTTTTCTTCTTGATTTTCAAAGCCTCTTTAGTGCTTGTTGGACCTTGATTCCATACATATTTCCACATGGTCTCTGCAGTAAAGCAGTGGCTAGCTTAAGTGCATGCGTTAAAATTCGCTTTGAGGTTGGAATTTAAAAAGAAACTGATCCGGTACCCAAGGTGATTGATTGTTACATGAGTGCTAGTTAGTATAACAATACCATATATCTCTGGAAAAAGGGTAATTTATATTTTTGTAAATGTTGCCACAAGGATATGTTTTCAAAATTGTTACTGTTGCGCTTTCAGCTCTGTTCTCCAATCATGTTTCTTTTTGTTTTGTTTTTCTTAACTGCACAACCATGGTTTAAAAAAAAAAAGGAGTTAATTATTGCTGTAATTGTGTTGTTAAATCTCATGATTCATTTACGGTGATTCAATAAAGTGCTATCCCATCTTGGATAGATAACCATGATGTATATCTGCTAAATTCCTATCAAGTTCTATGTTTTTGTGTGTGTCTCTTTCAGATGAATGTATTTTGCTAACTTTGTTTTTCTGTAACCATCTAATCAGCTTCAGAGATATTTGAATTGTGGTAGAATTTCAACCTTTGTTACTGTTTAAATCATCTCTTACAGCGGGAACATTGGTTAGAGATGTGTTGCTGAGCATGGCCAGATGCCAACTCTGTGATAGCTATGGGACATTCTAACATTACAGATCAAACAGCGAGCTATGGGACATTTTAATACCACAGACCTTCAGCAGGCTATGGGGACATTCTAACACTACAGATCAACAGCGGACTATGGGTCATTTTAACACTACAGACAGGCTAAGGAAGGGACATTTTAACAATACAGACCTTCAGCAGGTTATGGGACATTTTAACATAACTTCAGCAGGTTATGGGATATTTTAACACAGCAGACCTTCAGCAGACTATGGGACAGACATTTTAACACTACAGACCTTCAGCAGGCTAAGGAAGGGACATTTTAACACTACAGACATTCAGCAGGCTATGGGGTGGGGGAGGGGGCCATTTTAACCTGAGAAATTGAGGCCGCCTGGTTAGTGCAGTCGCCACGACCTATGCAGGTTTAGGATTTTGCTTTTTTGTCCCCGACAGAAAAAATCCACACCTTACAGGGGATTTAAACCCGGGTCTCCTGAAAGAGAACCCAGTGTTTAGCCACTCGGCATATCAAAACCAACACTATCAGTCGATCTATGCTGGAGAAGATGTTAAGGAGGAAATCGGAGCACCTATGGACTGACTGTGAAACTCACTAATCTCTCATTTTTTATGTGTGTCATTGTTCTGTATTTATTGTTTATCAGCCGTCTGCGTCCATCTCATGTCTGCCTTGAACATCTGTGTCTGTAAGTCAGTGTCTGCCTTTTGTCTGTCTGCCTCTGACTGTCATTTTGTCTCTGTCCATCTCTTCTTTTCAAGCTCTATCTGTATTTTAGTTTTCAGTCTGAATAAATCGCTTTGCGTCAATTTCGATGGAATGAATCGAGTCGTTAGCAACGGCAAATTACTGAGCGCAAAACTTGCTATTAAATCATAAACGGCCAATAAATAATAGGGTCCTGTAAAAGGACATGCAACTAATTTTAGTCTGTCTCAGTCTGTCTGTGTCTTGCACCTGTCTCTGTGTCAGTAAGTCTGTCTGTAATTTGTGTGTCCATCTATCTTTTTCCATGATTGTCTACCTTTCCATCTATGCCCCTGCGTTCTTCTATCTTGTCTGTCTGTCTATGCCTCTGGGTCTTTGTCTGCCTGTATTATCTATCAGTCAAAATTTTTTGGGCATGTTATGAGAAGAGATGAATTGGAGAACTTGGTGACGACTGGCAAGATCGAAGGAAAGAGACCAAGGGGAAGACCGAGAAGTAAATACCTGGATGGCTTGGCCACATGGCATGGTCGAGACAGGAACACAGAACTGATCCACGACTCTGGTGATCGAGTGACATGGCAGTACATGACCGCTCATGCTTATCGGCATGGCACATGATGGATGGATGGATTATCTATCATTATGAAACACTACACAAACACAACTTGAAAGTTCTGTGCATGTCTAAACTAAACAGTTCCTAAATATTTGGTTTATAATTATTTGAAGTATTTTAGCAATGAACAATATTATCTGTGATAGCCCAGAACATTTTTCTTGGGGAAGTTTACTAGCTTTGAACCCAAGCGCACTAGACTGATTTTTGTGTGTGGATTAGCTGTCCCTACTACCAATGTCCTACATAATTAGGTGAACCCACTCTGGCTTCTGAGGTACTTTTAATTTATATCCCCAAGTCAAGGACGTGAAGTCAACATTTTAGTACAACCGACCAGTGTAGGGGTTGAACAGGGGCTACCTGTACTTTAGCTCTGATCCATTTGGCCATGCCGACTTCCGTCCAGAATATCTATTCTGAAATGTACAATGGCTTAAGGTGGTTACTGGGCACATGCTTAGTGAAAGGACGAAGGCGAAGAGGAGACAAATATGTAGTAGAGAAAGAAGAAATAAGAGGAGGTGAAGGAAACACGGAGGAAACAATAGGGTGCAGAATGGGGGATTTGGGGAGGGGGGAAGAATAGAACAAGATTAAGTAAGGAAGAAGGAAAAATGGGATGGGGGAGGATGATTCAGAAGATGCAGAATGAGATGGAAAATGGGGTGGCGGGTAAGGGAAGTAGCAACAAAAGACAGAAGAGGAAGCGAAGGAAAGATGAAGAAAGATATAAAGTAGGGAAATAAAGAAGAAGTACAGATAGAAGGACAGAAGAAAGGTATGGTCAAGGTGAAGGAGGATAAACAAATAAGAGAAGGAAGAAACTCTGGGAAAAAGAACAAGGAGGAAGAGGAGCAGGATAAAGCAAGAGTGGAATGAAACTAGAAAAAAAGGAGCTTATGCAGAATCAAATCAAGGTATATAATTCATACATAAAACTCTCTAATTAAGTCAAGAAAAAAATACAGTACCCTTGTACATGCTGTTAGGGTTTTGTGCTTTGTGCGAGACACAATGTTATAAATGGTCTGCACTCGGTGGTTATGTGGTCAGTATCACGCTAGCCACCTTTACTTCCCAAGACACTCTTGGTACTCACTTTAAACTGGGTCGACCTGGGTGTCCAGTTAATGTTTTAAAAAAATCTGAATTCGGCCAGCTGGAGATCGAACCCATGAACACAGGGCCGGCAGGCAAGTGTCTAGCCACAAAATTATTGAGCCTACCCTGGCTACTGGTACGAACTCACGGAGTATGCTTAGTAAGGTGGGGAAAGGAATGTTTCGTTTTGAACAGCTTGTCTCGCTTCAGAGATCAAAGATTGTGAGAATTTTATGTATTTTCTGCCCTGAACATGCAGGAGTGCGAGGGAAAGAACAGGCTGATAGGCTGGCAGGGAATGAACCTGTCGGTGGTAGATGATTACCTATGGATAAGGGGGAGAGGCGGTTGAGCGCCTGTGGGACCTGGTTGTGAAAGGTGTGGAACAGACCGGGCACTCATATGTGGAGACGATATGGTGAGAAATCGGCAGCAGTTCTGGACGAATTTCAAAACAGGGAAGACCAGGAGAACTTTCAATCAGATGGCGGTCGGAACGATTAGTGATATGACTCTTCGCTGGCTGTTGAATGAGGGGATGGAGCACGCGTGGGAATGTCCTGAGTGCAGCGATATCGGTTCTCAACTCATAATGTATAACCATCTCTAATTTTAAAAAAAAAAATATTTAAAAATAGTTACCATACTAGGCTTCCAGGTATGGTTGATGTAAAGGATTAAGGGATAACTGGCACTTGGTGCAAAACCCATATTATTTATAGAGCAAGTGGGACTTAGTGGGTGGTGTGGTCAGTATCAAACTGTCCACTTTTACTTCCCTGGGTATTTCTTGGTACCCACGTTTCGCTGGGTTACCCTGAAAGCTCAGACCACATTTAAAAATGTGTACAGGAAATGATATGTACAGTGGTTGTAGAAAGTGAAAGAATGGGCTTTAGTTTGAATAATAGAAAGACAGAAGTTATGGTGATATCAAAGAAACAGATTGTGCCTAAATGTGCAATTACAGCACATGACGTTGTTGTGGGGCAAGTGCAGAAATTCAGATATCTAGGTTCATGGATAACATCAGATGGGTGATGGCATCACTGAGATAGAGCAGAATAGCACAAGCAAAAACTGCATTCTATCAAATAAAAAACATTTTGTGCAATAAGTCGCTGTCCTTGAAAGTTAGAAAAAGTAGTTCTGCGTGTTACACAGAACCAGTGTTAACATACGACTGCAAGACCTGGACAATTAGTACAAAGGCGAAAAAATCCCTGGAAGTCTAGGCGATGTAATTTTATAGAAGAATGCTGAAAATTAGCTGGTCAGCCATAAAGAGCAATCATGATGTTTTAAGGGAAGCTGAGTCGTCAGAAACATCCTCGTTTTTTTTTGTGTGGCCACGTTATGAGAAGACAAAACCTGGAACACGTGACAACAGGAAAGGTTTGCGGAAAGAGAGAGGAAGACCGCGTGAAAAGATTATTGACAGTCTTGTGTGTCAATTGCACGGAAGGGAGTCAACGCATGAATTGATCCATGACATCGGAGATCGTAATTTGTGAAGAAGCTTGATCGTCCACGCCAGCCAGCAAGGCACTGGATGATGATGGTGATAATGACTTATTAAACTATTTTTTTTCCGATTCATTTTGTATTTGCGAATACCTGCTAGTTATTGAATTTATTAGGGGCGTTCCAAAACTTTATTACAAAAGCATGAAAGAAACATTAACAGGTGTGGTAGGATTAAACAAAGCATTCATTTTGAATGCATTATGCACCATGGGTTGGTCAGAAAAAGTCACCGTAGGCATTCATGCAAGCATCCCATTGCTTAGGTAGGCAGCGAATTCCGTCAGCAAAAAAGGATTGTGGTTGCTCACTGAACCGAGTGTTTACGCGTTCATTACGTCAGCATCTGTGTAAAATCGTTTCCCCTTGAGAGCTGTTTGTAGAGGTCCGAAACAAATGAAATCACATTGTGACAAATCAGGACTATAGGCTGGATGTTGCAGAATTTACCATTTCTTCCTTGCTAATGCTTCCTGCACAATATTTGCGATATGCGGACGAGCATTATCGTGCAACAAAATCACACAGCGAGAAAGCAAGCCGGGTCGTTTATTCTTCATGGCTTTTTTCAGCTTGTCTAGTGTTTGCAAGCAGTGGGTAGAGTTGATGTTGACACCTGGTTCTTTAAAGTCGGCCAACAATAGCCCTTTATGGTAAAAACAAAATGCGCCCAGCAAAACCTTACCAGCGGAAACCTGTAACTTAAATTTTTTGGCTTTTGGTGATCCAGCATGCTTCCATTATATGCTCTCTCTTTTGCTGCTTGGCTCAAAGTGGTGACACCATGATTCATCGCCTGACACTATGCGGAAGAGAAATGCATCACCCTCCACTCTGTAACGCAGCAAGTGGTTCAAACACCATCCCATCGCTTCCTCATTTTTGGTGGTCGGTCAACATTCGTGGTACTCACCGTGAACACACCTTCCGATATTGCAGTTTCTTACGAACCTTTTGAATTGTTCCAATTGACACATCAAATTCTTTCGCTAGCGAACGTATGCTTCGACAACGGTTCATCTGTACTGCTACATCAATTTTGTCAATGGTTTTTTTTCCTGTTGCAACAATATGTACTTGACCCGGCTATCGAAGATCTGTCATGAAGTGACGTCCTTTACGAAAATTCGTGCCCAGTCTGTCACTGTTGTCTTCGACACACATTCGTTACCGTACGCTGCCTGCATTCTTCGATGAATGCCCACTGGTCGACATCCTTCAAATGAAAGAAACTGAATCACCGCTCTTTGAGCTTCTTTGGACGGATTTTGGATCAACTTGGCCATTTTCTCAACTGTCAGAAACAGAACCTATGCATCATGGGACGATAAGCACTTGCTCTTTTATTCATTGGTTGGTACTTATCACATGACTATGACATGATCATGTTCAACGTACGCAATTACGCGCGATGCGGCACGAACGGATTTCAAATGAACGCCCCTTATATTATCAAAGAGTGCATGTTTGATAAAACACCATCACATGAATCTCTATTCATAAATTATTACAAACAGAATTTTGATTCTCAGTTTAATCAACTTTAACTCATTCATAATCACACAATAAATAGTACAAAACAAAACAGAAAGCAAATACACTTATATATTAAGACAATGTACAAGAAATGTACACGCAGAGCAGCACGCACTGTTATTAAAAGTTAGGACATGCACCAAAACTGAAGGAGATGGTAATAAGTAACATTTGTGGTCAGTCATAATGTTTAGTACGTAATATTCAGATACCAAAGAAACACAATCTTGAGTCCAGTAGAATGTAACTGGTAACCAATAGTAACACAAGTAATCAATGTTAGTACGCAACATCGATAAGTAATGAAAACTTGAGGGTAATGATAAGTACTAGTTGTCCCGAAGCAGTTTTCTGACATGGGTCTATAATGTGATAGGGCCTTCACATTTTGTAGACCTAATTGCAAGGAGAAATATAGGGTGTATTTTTAATGCCCGTGCAGTGTTTGAAATATTGCCGGTCCAAGTTTTGTATTTATCTATTATGTCGCATGAACTTTACAGAGAGTGAATACAAAACTTGGATCGGCAATATTTTCAAACACTGCACTGTCATTAAAATTACATCCTATAGATGACCAGTCTTTGCCTCAATGTGACTGACGATCAGGGGCCCCAAATCCCGCGTCTGACCACACTTGGCACAGCTCCCTATCAACTCCTAATGCCCCGGCTATAATGATAAATTGCGAAGAGGTAATCTATGAGAAATGTTAAATTTGTAACACTTGTGAAACATGAACATTTGTGATCAATAGCGTGAGATATGTAACATTGACAATCAGTGATCAATAATATGAGTTATATGTAACACTGGTAACTAATGCATTAAAAAATGAGTAGTATATAACATGAGATACGTAACATGAGATAATAATAATAATAATAATAATAATAAGTCTTTATTTTCAAAGGGTTAAGAATTGGGCACGCAGGCCCGTCTGACATTCTGCCCTTCTTCTCTATTTCCTCTCATACATTCTACGTAACATGAGATACGTAACATGAGATACGTAACATTGATAACGAGAACATGAGTATGTAACACTGATAACCAGTGGTGACACTGATAACCAGTTGTGAAAAAATGACTATGTACCATTTGTGATCACTGATCACGAAAGAAAAAAAACAAACTTAGTGATATTTAAAACTTTTATCAATGATAATATGATTAGTCATTTGTAAACAATGGTGACCAATTAAAAAAGAAGTATGTAGCATTTGTGATCAATAACATGAGTTTTATGTAACATTGGAAACCAGTGAATAAAATGAGTCGTACATAACATGTTTGATCAATGAATGCAAAGTTTTGCAGTATGTAACATTTATGATCAATGATAGCCAGTGAATAATATGAATATTATGTAACATTTGTGATTAATGGAAACTAATGAATACAATATTGAATAGAACGCAACATTGGAGGATGTAACCAACGAATACAATGTGTTGTATGTAACATTTGTGATCAGTGGTAGCCAATGGATAAAATTAGTATGCAACATCTGTTATTAATTATGCCATACATTGAGTAGCATAAAATAGTTTTAATGTATAACAAATGTAACCATTGTACATCGTGTTACAGTGGTTATTGACACAATTGTAACAATGATAATCTGTGATAAAATGAGTCATAACATTAATTATTATAAAATGAGTAGTAGTAACGTTGATAATATGTGATAAAATAAGTAGTAGTAAAACTGATAATCTGTGATAAAATGAGTAGTAGTAACATTGATAATCTTGAGATAAAATTGTAGTAAAATTGATAATCAACGATAAAGTAGGTAGTTTATAAAAGTGTTAATAAATAAACTGAGTATATGCAGTAACACAGACAGCCAAATCTAGCTTGCTTGTGTAGTTTGTAATGTTCGGTGATTAACGTAAGCAATGCAAAATAATGAGTGAATCAATCATTGGAGATAATGGTTGTGTATATTTAGAACATATGTTTCCTTCAATGCCAAAGAGATAATATTGTGTAATGTTCGTGCACATGTTTGTATGGAGAGAGAGAGAGAGAGAGAGAGAGAGAGAGAGAGAGAGAGAGAGAGAGAGAGGGTGTATATGTGAGGAGGAAAGAGGTCTGTGTAGGAGAGAGTGAGTGAGTGAGAGAGAGAGAGAGAGAGAGAGAGAGAGAGAGAGAGAGAGAGAGAGAGAGAGTGCACATTTGAGGAGGAAAGGGAGTATGTTTGTATATGTGTGAGAGGGGGAGAACGAACGAACGAACAATCTTTATATGTGAGAGAAGTTGAAAGAGGGAGAGAGAAAAGGGGCGAGAGAAAAAAAAAAGAGAGAGAGAGAGAGAGGAGAGAGAGAGAGAGAGAGAGAGAGAGAGAGAGAGAGAGAGAGAGAGAGAGAGAGAGAGAGAGAGGGAGAGAGTTCTTTAACTGTAACCAAATAGTATCACCATCAGGAACACAAATGAGAATTAATCAGCTAATTTAGTCAATGGAAAAGCCCCGGAACTAAACAGTATTACTATCAACAACTCAAATGGGAAGTCAGAAGCTAATTAAATTTAGCCAGTGCAAAAACGCAGTGGAGATGGGGTGGGGATGGGTGGGTGACAATAGCAGTGACTGGCATACTTACTTTCTGCCTGCCAGGTTGTCATCGGTTCAAATTCACATCAAGATGGATGTTACAAATTCACAACAAGATAAATGTTACAAATCCACATCAAGAGGGAAGTTACAAACTCATATACAGATGGAAGTTACAAATTCACACCACGATGGATGTTACAATTTCACATCAAGATGGAAGTTACAAATTCACATCAAAATGGATGTTACAAATTCACATAAAGATGGAAGTTACAAATTCAAACGAAGATGGATGTTACAATTTCACATCAAGATGGAAGTTACAAATTCACATCAAGATGGATGTTACAAATTCACATCAAGATGGATGTTACAAATTCACATCAAGGTGGATGTTTACAAATTCACATCGAGGTGGATGTTACAAATTCACCTGGTCGACCCAACCTAAGATATTGCTATAACAAACTCACTGATTTTCAATATACCAATGTAGGAAACACAGCCCTACATGAACGGGTGTTGATGAAATTTATAACGACAAGTAAAGAAAGCATGTGTTTGTAAATTTATTAATGCATCAACAAAAGACATATAGAAACAGTTACATCATTGATAATACAAAATAATTATGCATGCCATATACTTTGCAAACATATGACAACCAAAAAAACATTTCTATGTAAATTATACATGAGGTGATATTAAGAGTGGCATGTACTAATCAAATTGTGTATCTGTATGTACAATAAGTAAAGTAAATCATTTCAGGAAACAAAGGAAAGAGTTAGCATAAAGCTGAATAATGTAGACCAGTGGTTCTCAACCGGTGGGGAATTCTCCCCCCCCCCCCCCGCAGGGGGTAATTTTAGGGTTTCCAGGGGGGGGGGGGGGTTGAAGACCATTTCAAGATCGCGTTAAAACAAGAACCGATTACTTGATATTGTTTTTCCCTTCATACTTTACAGTTAAGTATGTCTCATCCTTCTAAAATTCATTTTATAAAGTCAGTAGACCCACAAATCATGTTTTATGTGGATGTCTAGACTTGTTTTAGTATGTGCTATTAAATTTACCTTACATTTTTACGTATACTGTATAGGGGTGGGGGATGTTTAGATAGGAAATATGAAAGGGGGGGGGGAATGACGTTCTGAAAATACGGTGAAAGGGGGGAGGGGCACGGGCCAAATTTTTATAGGAAGGGGGGGGGGATGACATTCTGAAAATATGGTGAAGGGGGGCACGGGCCAAAAAAGGTTGAGAACCACTGATGTAGACTATATGGGGATAAAAATTAAACATATGATATCACTATATCGCCACATGTGACCTTCCATTTGGACAGAAGGACGATATATCACCTACTATAGTGTCAATGTGTTATTTGCTTTGTTTCGTGGTGTCTTCCACAAAGCCAATGCCCATTACATGGAACTACGTGATAATACTTGTTCATTTGTGTGGTCCAGACCTACTTTGTGTGCCAGACCTACTTTGTGTGGTCCAGACCGACTTTGTGTGGTCCAGACCTACTTTGTGTGGTCCAGACTTACTTTGTGTGGTCCAGACCTACTTTGTGTGGTCCAGACTTACTTCGTGTGGTCCAGACTTACTTTGTGTGGTCCAGACTTACTTTGTGTGGTCCAGACTTACTTTGTGTGGTCCAGACCTACTTTGTGTGGTCCAGACCTACTTTGTGTGGTCCAGACCTACTTTGTGTGGTCCAGACTTACTTTGTGTGGTCCAGACCTACTTTGTGTGGTCCAGACTTACTTTGCGTGGTCCAGACCTACTTTGTGTGGTCCAGACCTACTTTGTGTGGTCCAGACCTACTTTGTGTGGCTACTTTGTGTGGTCCAGACTTACTTTGTGTGGTCCAGACCTACTTTGTGTGGTCCAGACTTACTTTGTGTGGTCCAGACTAACTTTGTGTGGTCCAGACTTACTTTGTGTGGTCCAGACTAACTTTGTGTGGTCCAGACTAACTTTGTGTGGTCCAGACCTACTTTGTGTGGTCCAGACCTACTTTATGTGGTCCAGACTTACTTTGTGTGGTCCAAACTTACTTTGTGTTTGGCATTGAATCAGTGACTGACACAGCAGTAACCGCAAAGACAGCACAATGATTACCATCTAAAAAGTACTCTTGTACAGGCTTGTAGACGTACTGCTAGACATTTATATAGACCAATCGACACTCGGTGTGTCACGTGATCAATATCACACCAGCCTCAATTACCCCCCAAAACATTTTCTGATGCCGGTTTTAGGCTGGGTCGATCTGGGAGTCCGAGACAAGTAGACAGATCTGCCCCGATGCATGTTCGAATCCATGGTCACTAAGCTGGCAGATGAGTGTCTATCCACTACGCCAGAGATGCCTGTATAGTATCAATACGCCCACAGACTGTTGCCCATGTGCAGAAGTGAAAACAAAGTTTGTGCTAGGTGTGTATAAATGGGAGAAGCTGCAAATTCTTTAATGACCAGACAGTACTAAATTCGGACTGAAACAGTTCTGATTTCAAGTGAATTTGGAAAGAGAATAATTCTAAATACTCGTATGTAATTACGATATCAATGAAGTCATATAATTAAGACACGATTCTGTTTTCTTACATATGTCTATGTTACAAATACATGCATTGAAGACTGAGCAAAACTTTAAGTATGTAATCTAATCTATGTTCATAGTACTACATTCTGCGATGCCATGATGATAAATAGATTGTAAATAACTAATAAGATCATATGAAATAATACATTAACATAAACGGTTAAACGAAGAAAGTGATTTACCACCACATATAAAACAGACAATTAGCTACAATCATATTAATATTTAATGATACTTTTCTTTTAATGAAGGGGTGGATGTCACAGTCTACATTGCAGGGTGAGAGTCTGACTGGTATTAATGTAGACAGACAAGACGGTTCAGAGTTAATGTGATTTTAGGTACGGAGAGTATAGTCAAACGGAGAGTATAGTAAAACGGAGAGTATAGTCAAACGGAGAGTATAGTCAAACGGAGAGTATAGTCAAACGGGTAGTCTAGCAGCATGAAGACCATGAGATACGGAAACACAGGACTGAGTACGACCAATTGAAAGGGCTCCTTACTTTGCATGAGAATGTGAGCGACGTAAAGCAAAATTAATATAGAGCAGGTACTTGGTCCTTGCCGATCTCCCTGGCGAAGGGTTTAACGTCTTTCTCCGTAATTTCGTATATCCACGTAGGGTAACGCGGCTGCGCGAGATTCGGTAGCGGATCACGTCGCGTCGCTTACCTACAGGGGGTATGGGAGCCGGTCGCTCAGAAAGCAATGGCAAACTACTGAGCGTAATCTTCTCAATAAATCAACAACAGCGGTACAATGTTGGTGTTGACAGCGACGTCCTGCAAAAAAAAAATAAAAAATATAACAACCTTGGTCCTTGAATTCCTAGGAGGTAAGAAGTGTGTCTGATTACAGGTGTACTTTTACCAATACAGAACTATTTACGATCAATTGAGAAATACATACATGAACATATATGTTAAAATGCACAATACTGCCATTTATATAAAACACGTTTGTACAATTTATCATACTGGTTATCCTCTAGACCAGTGTTTCCCAACCTTTTTTGTGCCATGCCCCACTTAAGCCTTTCTAAAATTCATATTGCCCCCCTCCCCCGCCCCACGCCCCCGCCCCCCCTCAACATATACATTATTTTTAATATTCAAAAATTTTAATGTTCACTAAAGAAACTTGAATGATAGGTTTTAGGAAGAAATCACTAGGTAATTATTGAGCAAACACAGTAAGTAAATTTTCAAAACATATAATGGAGAACTGAAATTCAAGTACAAAATAATTTTAATGAAAGATTTTTCTATATTATTTTAATTATTAGTAATTATTTATTATTTAAATTTAGTGAGATCCTTGCGCTTGATGCTTGCTGCAAAGAGATCTTATGTCAGGTTCCAATTTAGTTAACTTCAGTCTCAAGTCTCCCCGTTTTGTTATATTCAGCCGATTTCTTCCATTTTCGAATTGCCCCCCTTAACAGTCAAATTGCCCCCCTGTGGGGCGTGGGCCCCACGTTGGGAAACACTGCTCTAGACTAAGTGTGAAGGTTGAGTTATCAGCATAACAATATAGGGATGATTTATGTAGCATATAGGGATGACAATACAGGGACCATGGTATAGGGATGATTCCTGTGGCATATTGTTTTTATAATAAAATGAGACTGGCAGTGCTTTGCACTTCCTAGTAATTAGCATGAAGTACAATGGTTTAATATATACACATTAACTTACTCCCCCCCCCCCCCCCCAATTTTACATGATCTCTTACACACATCCATCCATCATGTGCCATGCCGATAAACGTGAGCCATCTCACTTAATCACCAGAGTCGTGAATCAGCTCCGTGTTCCTGTCTTGACTATACCACGTGGCCAAGCCAACCAGGTATTTACTTTTCGGTCTTCCTCTTGGTCTCTTCCCTTCGATCTTGCCAGTTGTCACCAAGTTCTCTTAGTCATTTCGTCTCATAATATGCCCGGACAATTGTGACTGTCTACATCTAATGTCTCTAATCAGTTTACGAACTTCATTTGTTTCTTGAAGGGCTTGTTCATTTGTTTTTCTGTCTGTCCATGGTATTCCTTGCATTTTCCTCAGAAACCACATTTCTACAGCCATCAGATGTTTTTCACCTTGTCTGCTCATTATCCATGATTCACATCCATACAAAAGTACAGGTTCTATGTAGCACTTCAACACTCTTTTTCTCGTTTCAACTGATATCTTTTTATTGGTCAGAATGTTTTTCATCTTGCAAAAGGCTACATTCGCAATGGCAATTCTTGTTCTAATCTCTTCAAGACATCTCCCTTCAGATGTTATGGCTCTTCCGAGATAACAGTTTATTTTTTTTCACTTTTTTAAGAATATGTCCATTTACTCGTATATCACGTTGTGGAATTTCCTTATTCCCAATGACGACCATAATCTGTGTCTTCTTATTATTCAGTTCTAACCCTAGTTGTTCTTTGTGTGCAACAACCACATCTACTAAATGTTGCAGGTCCTGTTCATTGTCTGCAATCAAGACTGTATCATATGCATATCTAATGTTATTGATGTATCGTCCTTCCATATCTTCTATATTTCTGAAAATATTTTCACAGTACAGGAAAAAGAAGATCAGGAGACATTACACATCCCTGTCTCACACCTCTTTTAATAGGCTGATATTGACCTACTTCATTATCAATTCTGATAGCAGCTTGTTGTTTCCATTATATGTTTGTGTTTACAAGTCTAAGGTCTATTCCATCAATTTGTAGATCTTACACACATATCTCTTGTGTTGCACTGATAATGTATGTTGTTCTGCTGAACAATGTTGAGCTGAAGGTTATGTAGAGCCAGAGCTGCTCTGTTTAGCTTTTTTGCTGTGTTTAGTTGTTTTACATTGTGTTGAAATTTATGTTGCGTTGAGCTGTGTGTTGTGTTCAGATGTATGTTGTGTTGACCTGTGTTGAACTGTATGTTGTGTTTAATCTTTAGCTGTCTCATTCGCTTCCCGCCAAGCTGCCTCTAACACCTGCAGACAATCTTTGACTCTCCAATTCCTTGTCAACTGTTTCCCTCACACGTGCAATATTGTACTGTTTCATTTATTGCAAAATTGCTGGCACATATAATTCAATCTTTGGTTGTTGCATTCCCTGCAAACTATCTCTCATATATACAAACAGTCTTTGACTGTTCCATCCCTTTCCAACTCTCATGAATAATAGAATCTTCGACTGTCCCATTCCTTCCCAACTGTTGTTCATGTATAATACAATCTTTGACTGTCCCATTCTTTCCCAACTGTCTCACATATAATATAATCTGTGACTGTCGCATTCCTTCCTAACCTTCTCTCACACATAATACAATATTTGACTGTCTCATTCCTTCCCAACGGTCTCCCATATTTGCAGACAGCATCTCACAAAAACATAACACAAGCTAAATCAGAGTTCATATACACATGATATTGTGTGCAAAATGACAGCACCATTGTAGCACAAAGCTACCCAATCTTCTACACATATGCTGTTCATTTTAGTTTACATACAAATAGTCACTATAAACATTGCTAGATATCAGTAAATTCATGTAGATTATTTAATACAAACATGCCACCCTTTGGTAATGAATATGAAAATTTAAATGAAAATAAATAAGTTAATAACACTTTTAAAGATCACGTTTTTCTGTCATGTGGTCTATTGAGAGTGCGGTTGAATGCTTAAAGTCGAAAGGATCGACTTTCATGCACCGAATTTTACCCCATGTGGCTCAGTCTCTTTCTTGGCACAAAACGACAAACCGACTGGGGGAAAAAGCATGTATAAAGCAGCGCATCTCCACAGATGACCTGCAGGGTTCTCGGAAAATTCCACTCGAGGTTTGAACAACTCATTCCAAAATTTCACTCGAGGTCTGAACAACTCATTCCAAAATTCCACTCGAGGTCTGAACAACTCATTCCAAAATTCCACTCGAGGTCTGAACAACTCATTCCAAAATTCCACTCGAGGTTTGAACAACTCATTCCAAAATTCCACTCGAGGTCTGAACATCTCATTCCAAAATTCCACTCGAAGTCTGAAATCATTCCAAACTTCCATTTGAGGTCTGAACAACTCATTCCAAAACGAACTTATGACCTTAAAAGATCGAAACAGACGGCTAAGCCACTTCGCAACGGACACTCTCGCGAGTATGGTGCTAGGCCCATATTGTTTGACCAACCGGCACACGATGCCTGATGTCATAATTATGTCGGCCGCCTTTAACTTTCCAGAATATGTCTGGTACCAATTTTCACGAAGCTGGCGTCGACCCGAAGACGTGGCATGGAATAAATCGCGATCTCAAGGGGGACTTGAAGCCAGAATCACCGAGACGGCAGGCGATGGCACTAACCACTGGGCTTTCTCGGCGTGAAAATAAATTATATATACAACAACTCCATTACCAGTATCAAAAGTTTAATGCAAATGTGTTGCTGAAGAACAAACAAGTAGTACATATAAATCAATGTTTCACTTCAGTAGGTATGTAATGGACAACAGACACGCCTTAAATACATATATTACGTGTTATATGAGTCGTCATTCAGAGAAATAAGTAAATTAGTGTGTTAGTAATATGACATGATGATTACATACATGTTTGACTTACTATTAATGCTCCTGCACAGACTAGTAAGATGAATGTTGTTTTCTTTCTAAAATCAAGCGTAGTCCACACACTGCGACTATTACTTGTTTACTGTACTGATTTTTGCCTGTAGATTAGGTTTCCCTATTACCAGTGTCCCTCGCCATCAAGCAAAACCACTCTAGTGGTACTTGTAATTTACGTCCCCAAGTCAAGAACGAGGAGTCAACATTTTAGTCCAACTTTGGCCAGTGTAGGAGTTTAAACCGGTACCTCGGCATCAGCACACCGGATGAAGAATAAGCGTTCTTATCCATTCCACCATACTGACCTCCGAAAATAAGTTCAAGAACCATTATCATGGCAGAAGGGAATTCCCGTAAGTACTCTGTCCACTTCTTCAGTAGCCAACGAAGAGTTCCCAAGCTGATGGTACCAGTAGCAGAAAAAAGACAAAGGTTAAAGGGATCAGCTTCACTGTACCGGAATGATTATGGCATATGCCTCGGTCACTCTCGCAGAACAGCCAACCGCTTGTCGAAAACGTCACACAAAGCACGTACTTGGTTAACTCCTGCGGCGACCCTCAAGGGTCTCGGGGAAAAAATGCACATGAGTCCGAAAACAGACCTATGACCTCCTCAGCAACAGGTAGACGGTTTAACCACTTGGCCACTGTGGCCAGTGACAGGTAAGATGTAAAATACGTTCACAGATAATGGAGACAAGCAGAAGCAATGAAAAGAACTAGTGATCAAAGAACTCGCCGGATTAGAAAAGTTGAAAAGTAGCCACTTCGAGATTCCATCTTGTCTCTTTCTTCTGCCCTTCATTCCCCATTTGGACATACTCCCTCAACCAAACCACGCCAAGCCGTTATGGCTTTTTTTTATCTGCTGCAGCTCCCTCCATGTCCTCCCAATATTATTAATAAGTAATTCTTTTCTAGGTTTTTTTTTTAAGGTTTCCCACTATTTCGTTTGCTTTCTGGGCTCCTGACAAACGAGTGTCAGGTTATATTGTCATCTTTTCTTAGTGTGTCCTATTCAGAGCCAGAATCTTTTCTTCACCCTTTGGTTCATATTAATTTATTTAGTTCTCTGTATGTTGTTGTACAGGATTCCATCCCACCGTCTCTAAATGACAACGGCTCGTACCTTTACAGGCATCAGCGTTTGCAGTGGGTCTATTCCGCATCGACCACAGTCATGGCGGTTCCTTTGAGGTCTTCATTGGTTCCACGGAGTTTGTCTCGTTACAGGAACGGGTATATTTCAAAAAACGACTAACTTTTAAAAAGTCAGCTGAATGTCAATTACAGGGCGTTGCACACAATTCCATTCCCAGGATGATTTAATTTTCTAGACAATATTTATGTTTGGTAGTTAGCCATTGTTTTCTGAACGAGATGTTAACGTTTAAGTCCAAATGAGCAGTGTACGTAATGAACCCACTACCCCGCCATCAGCACACAAAAAGCTTCAGAGCGGTCACTTAAAACCCGTGGCCACGCTTAACTGATGATTAACCCCTCACACCTAAAACAAGGTATCAAGAGTAGTCAGGTCCATCACCCACCCACTTGAACTCGCAACGATGGACAATTGAAAGGATGGACAATGGATACGAAGGACAGTTGATAGGATGGGCAATTGATAGGGATGGAGAATTGAAAGGATGGACAACGTGTAGGGTGGACAATTGATAGGATTTACAATTGATAGAATGGAAAATTAATGGGGTGGACACCCAGTCATTGCAATATAACTAAGACTTGCGAACGCGGTTTGTGAGCCGCTTACCAGGCGTTCGAAACGCAGCCGCGACCGATTTGTGCAGCAGACAGTGTCTCGTTGTGCTATAACGTGTTGGTTTGAGAGCCTGTCTTTCAGAAAGCAATGGCAAACTACTGAATGTACAATTTGCCTAGTACATCAACAGCAGCTGAAAAGTGCTGGTGTTGACTGCAACGTCCTGCAAGGGATGTGCAACATTAAAAAAAAATAAATGTAAAACCAGGACACCAGGACTGGCGAGGCAGCAATAACAATGGGCAGCTTAAAGAGTCTGGGAGAACAGAGCTTACTGCCAAAATAAATAACTATCAAGCCTGTGTCCTTAGTGTTATTTATGGCAGTGAAACCTGGTAAACGTACTTACTCAAACCAAGAGAAACGTTTAAATAACTTTCATATGCGGTGTCTGCTAAGAATACTTATTATGTAGCAAGATAAGATCACAAATACCGAAGTATTGAACAGATCTGTCGGTGTGATCGAGTTGCATGGAGGAAGAGAATACAGACAAAGGAGAAACTGGTTGCATATAGGTCACACTTTGAGCATGTGAGACGTCAGATGGTGCATGACGGTGGAATTGACCATGTGTTCACATGCATCCTTTCAGTGCGAATTAGTTTGATCAGTCACGTTTGCTACCGTCCTTGGTTGTAACGATACCTTTTCTGAAGCACAACGTAACTATCTTCTGTCAAGACATCAAGGTGCGAGTACAAACGTAAAAAGACGGTGTAACAGCGAAGAAAAATACAGCAAGTTTGAACTTTTAACAGTTTATTTCCTGACCAACGCAAAAAAGGTTACAATTGGAAATTTGGCACTCTTCCGAATTGCGGTCCCAAATAGATCCGCAGTGAATAGGTCAGGGGTAAGGGTTAGGGTCAGTGTTTAGTTAACAACTAACCCTAACCCTTAACCCCTGACCTATTCACTGCGGATCTATTTGGGACCGGAATTCGGAAGAGTGCCGGAAATTTTAATCAATCAATTAAGACCGGAAGTATGTTGAGAGTTAGAGAAATGAAACGGCATTTCCTTAGATTTCACCAAACATCGCACCATAACCCTGCCAACAAATCACAACAAACGACAGATACACATGGGTGAACCACTAGGCTACAAATCTATCTAACCATCCATAGACACACAACTCTAAAACAAACTCAAAGAAGGAATTTAAAAAAAAAGAAAAGAGAAACCAGTCTAATCTTCGAACATACCACGTCAACTAACGTTTAAATAGAATCGTCCCACTGCGTGAACCGAACTATAGGCACATATTCCAACATGAAAAATCAGTTGAGTTGGCACCCCGTGGCGAAGAGGTCAAACCGCCTGCCTCACACACGGGGTTTGATTCCGAGCTCCGCCTTTCGTTCCACGAGTGTATTTTTCTCGGAGACTCCTGGGGGTCGTCACTGGAGCTACGTAGTTTGTGCTTTGTGCGACACTTTCAGCAGGCCGCCACGCGGAAAGAGACTGAGCCATATGACATAAAACCCGGTGCAATGAAGTCAACCCTTTCGACTTTTCAAGCTGCAGTACCCAACACCTGCTAGCCATTGCTCTTACTACAGCCTCCCATCAACAATACAATCATGCAGTCTTCACATCACTGCTACAAATGGGATGGACCTGCTCGATGAACTTGCGTTTTAGGCATAGCGGCAATTGGCTGCCGAGAGCTACCCGCTCACAGCTAAAGATATTATAACATTTTCGTTATCACCATGTTCCATGCCGATAAGCGTGGGTGTTTATAGGTGGCCTTTTCACACGATCACCAGAATCTTGGATCAGGTCTGTGTTCTTATCCCAACTATGCCATGAACTTAAGGCATCCAGCTATTTATCTATGTCTTCTGTTCGCTCTTTTCAATCAAATTTGCATATTTTCGCTGCTCTTTTCTACCAAATTTGCATGTATTCGCTAACTTTTCAAATTATGTCTTCTGAAATCATCCCCGTCCAGCCACTACCCCAAAAATATATCGACGGACTAAGCCTAATTTTTCTAACATATTTACGATGTTCATTTGTTTTTTGCAGTACTATCTAGTTCGTTTGTTTTTCAGGAATGCCGTGGTCTTCTTGGCATTTTCATCAGGAACCATATATTCATTCTCATGAGATGCTTCTAAACTTGTCTGATTATTGTCCATGTTTCACATGCATACAAGTGTAGTGGCTCTAACATAGTACGTCATCATATTCACGTGCAAAATAAAATATAAATACATTGCAATGTCATTTTAGGAACATGAATGAAATAAATAGTAGGGTTAGTGTGTATAGTGGGGATAAAATATGTTTTAAATTCAGAAACAACTATTTACATCAATCAATAATCAAACAGATACAGCCACAAAACAATAACAATATTTCTTGGACCAACTAACCAATCACAATTAAATATGTAAAAGTAAACCACATCAACCAATCACACATAAACACAGTATTTATTATAAACCACATCAAGTAATCACAAACATAGCATTAACAAGTTAGGGCATCAACCAATCACGATGACACGAGGTAAAATGTCTATACGAGTATCCACCGTATATTATAAAGGCGTAATATTATCTTATATAAAGCGATTGCAAATGTAATATCACATCATAATGTGGCAGTAAATGACACGAAGTAAATGAACGTTAACTAGAATGATGAAGAGCTGAATATTACATAGCAAAGAAGCTAAACATTACCTAGCATGATAAACAGCTAAACATTACCTAGCTTAGTGTACAACAGAAAAGCAAGAATGATGAGGAGGAGAACATCATAAACCATGGTAAGCAGCTAAACATTATCTAGCATGGTGTACAACCGAACATTAACTAGAATGTTGGAGAGCAGAACATTTTCTAGTATGATCTACAGCAGAACATTAGCTATCATCAAGTGCAGTAGAACATTTGTAATCATCATGTACAGCAGAAGTTAGCTACCACGGTATACAGCTGAGATTGGGCTATTATGATGCACAGCATTGCATTAGCATGATTTACACAGTACAATTTAACGCGATGATCACATAACAGTTAGCATGATTTACACAGTACAATTTAACGCGATGATCACATAACAGTTAGTGTGATTTGTGCAGCACATTTAACGCGATAAACTCAGAACAATAGCTAGCATAATGTACAACCGAACATTAGCTAACATGGTGAATAACAGAACACTAGTTTTATGAAAACATATCTGACAAGATAAGCTCAAAATGTTAGCTACTTTCATGAACGAACGAACGAACAAACTATTTTCAAAGGGTTAAGAATTGTGCACGCAGAAGAAATTGAAGAATTGTGCACGTCTAGAAATGATCTAGGACGATGTAGAGAACATTGTTTTTCAGATCTACAGCAGAAAATTAGCTATCAACAAGTGCAGTTGAATATTAGCTATCATCATGTCAGCATAAATTAGCTACAATGCAAAACATTAGCTAGAATGATGAATGTAAAACAATAGCTAACAACGCAGCGCATTAAATAGCACGATTGACACAGCACAGTTTAGCGATAAACACAGAACAATATCTAGCATCACTTATGCAGTAGATTTTCTCACGATAGACTAAGAACACTAGCTAGCATGATTTAGACATATTTTAGCACGATGAACACGGAACAGTAGCTAGCGTGATTAAAATAGAACAATAACTAGCCTGATTAACATAGAACAAAAGCTAGCGTGATGAACACAGAACAATAGCTAGCATGATGAACACAGAACAATAGCTAGCATGATGAACACAGAACAATTGCTAGCATGATTAACATAGAACAATAGCTAGCATGATTAACACAGAACAATAGCTAGCATGGTTAACACAGAACAATAACTAGCACGATGAACACGGAACAAAAACTAGCACGATATAGGTAGTATATGTGAGCACGATGAACACAATATTAGCTAGCAGCATCACGGAAATAGCTAGCTTCATGAATAGCAGAGCATTAGTCACTAAGTAAAAGACCATCTCCATCTCTTAAGGCGCTTTTGACATATGGTGCTAGACACATTGGCAATGACTCGATGTGGACAGTATCACACTGCCCGAGCAGAATATGTAGCTAGCATAAGCAAGAGAACATTAGCTAGCATGATAAGCAACAGAACATAGCTATCATGGTAAACCATCCATCCATCCATCATGTGCCATGCCGGTAAGGGTGGGCGGTCATGTTCTGCCATCTCACTCGATTACCAGAGTCGTGGATCAGCTCCGCTCTTTATCGATAAGACTGCAGTACATGATATTCTTGGCATTTGTAAAGGAGGTAGTTTGCCATTGCTTTCCTTCCTAGCAGTGACCATACTGGTCGATGAACGTAGTCATTGTCTGCCAAAAAAGGAGAACCTCTGCCTACCGTCATGAAGCTGTAGACCATAACCTACAACTATCTGTCGGCTGCTCTTCAACTTCATCCACCACCTGCACTCATGGCTTCACGTAACCCTGATCGGGGGGCTTAACGGGTACTCAACCTTGCCCAAGGGTGTCCCGTAGGCTAGCGGAGGTAAGGAGGCACCTTACCTCTCCTTTTATAGGGGATACCCCTATCCCGCCACCATGGTAAACAGCAGAAAAGTAATCAGCATTATGAACAGCAGAATATTAACGAGTACGATAAACAGCAGAATATTAACCAGTATGCTAAACAGCAGAATATTAACTAGTATGATAAATATAAGAATATTAACCAGTATACTAAACAGCATAATATTAACTAGTATGATAAACAGCAGAATATTAACCAGTATGATAAACAGCAGAATATTAACTTCCATGATTAACAGCAGAATATTAACTAGTATGATAAACAGAAGAATATTAACTAGTATGATAAACAGCAAAACATTACACAGTATGATAAACAGCAACACATTACACAGTTTGATAAAATAAAACGTTAAACAGTATGGTAAATAACAGAATATTAAATAGTATGATAAACAGCATAACATTACACAGAATGATAAAACAAAACATTAAAAAGTATGATAAACAGCAGAACAAAGCTAATTTGATCAACAGCGGAGTATTAACACGATAAACAGCAGAACATTCGCTAACATGATAAACAGCAGACCGTTCGCTAACATAATAAAGAGCAGAACATTGGCTAACATTATAAACAACAGAACAC
This sequence comes from Cepaea nemoralis, assembly GCA_014155875.1. Classification (NCBI taxonomy): domain Eukaryota; kingdom Metazoa; phylum Mollusca; class Gastropoda; order Stylommatophora; family Helicidae; genus Cepaea; species Cepaea nemoralis. The sequence goes on from JACEFZ010011701.1 coordinate 60,473, forward strand.
TGGTTAACATGATAAACAGCAGAACATTGGCTAACATGATAAACAGCAGAACACTGGCTAATATGTTAACAGCAAAACACTGGCTAACATGATAAACAGCGGACCACTGACTAACATGATAAACAGCAAAACACTGGCTAACATGATAAACAACAGACAATTAGCTAACATAATACACAGCAGAACATTAGCTAACATGATAAACAGCAGACCGTTCGCTAACATAATAAAGAGCAGAACATTGGCTAACATGATAAACAGCAGAACATTGGCTAACATGATAAACAGCAGAACACTGGCTAACATGATAAACAGCAGAACATTGGCTAACATGATAAACAGAAGGACATTGGCTAACATGATAAACAGCAGAACACTGGCTAATATGTTAATAGCAAAACACTGGCTAACATGATAAACAGCGGAACACTGACTAACATGATAAACAGCAAAACACTGGCTAACATGATAAACAACAGACAATTAGCTAACATAATACACAGCAGAACATTAGCTAACATGATAAACAGCAGACTGTTCGCTAACATAATAAAGAGCAGAACATTGGCTAACATGATAAACAGCAGAACATTGGCTAACATGATAAACAGCAGAACACTGGCTAACATGATAAACAGCAGAACATTGGCTAACATGATAAACAGCAGAACATTGACTAACATGATAAACAGCAGAACACTGGCTAACATGATAAACAGCAGAACATTGGCTAACATGATAAACAGTAGAAAATTGACTAACATGATAAACAACAGAACACTGGCTAACATGATAAACAGCGGAACACTGGCTAACATGATAAACGGCAGAACACTAGCTTACATGATAAACAGCAGAAAATTAGCTAACATGATAAACACCAGAACAATGGCTAACATGACAAACAGCAAAACGTCCGCTAACATGATAAACTGTAGAACAATGGCTCAAGTGATAAACACCGGAACAGTGGCTAACATGATGAGCAGCAGAACGTTCGCTAACATGATATACAGAACATTAGCAAACATGGTAACATCAAAACATTAGTGTATACATGATAAACAGTATAACTATAACTCGCACGATGACTGATATAACAGTAGTAGCTCACATGATGGACAACGAACCTTTAGCTCGCATTACCGAGTTAACTTCATTTCATTTCTGTAACATCATAATGGCCGGTCTCCGTGGCTTGCAGACGCGATTCGTGAGGCCGCTTACCAGAGTTCGAAATACAGCTGCGACCGATTTGGCAGCAGACCGTGTCGCGCTAGTGTTAACGTGATAATATGGGAGCCGGTCGTTCAGAAAGCAATGGCAAACTAATGAACGTAAACATGCCAAGACATCAACAACAGCATTGCTGGTGTTGACAGCGATGTCCTGTAAATACGATATGAAAAAAAAACAACAACATCATAATCTCGTACAGGTAACTCAAATCCTTGCGGTGTTAAGTTTAACAGTAGACAGGGATAATTTACAAGATACAATGATAATAATAACAGTCATGCAATTAATATCAAACTGATATAACAAATACAATACATATAATAATAACAACTACAGATTAATATAATTTTAGTTAAGTACAGACACGTTTAATAAAAATACGTATTTAATTAATTATGATTCGGCTGCTATATATAATTAATGTGTGTATATAGAAGGGGAAAAACAACAACAACAACACTAGTGTAATTAGTTAAGACAACTCCTAAGTGCTTGATGTGTTTCGAGGAAATTAATATTGCCTTTAGAGCCACCCTTCGAACGATTTGGAAGCAGATCGTTTTACGTTGGTTTTCATACATTAGTATGAGCGTCGGTTGTTCAGAAAGCAATGGCAAACTACTGAACGTAATCCTGTCAAGAAATCACAAACAGCCAAAAAAATGCTAGGGCTGACTGCAACGACCTATAAAGGATATGCAACTAACATTTTTTAGGTTCACACGAAGTAATACTAATCCTCTGTAAATGTATGTCTTTCTTCCTCTACAAATAATCTACCAAAAAGCCGATACAGTTAAGAATAGAAATTGATTAATGGTAGAATTTGAAAAAAGGACGACACATAGAATGGTAGAATTTGAAAAAAGGACGACACATAGAATGGTAGAATTGGAAAAAAGGACGACACACCGATGTAATTAATAGCGGACTAGAACTAACGACACACTGCTGGATTAAATGGCATGCTTGAATTATTCATTTTATTTCCACTTTTGTCGTTAAGCATATTGGGGATGAAGATGTTCTAGCGCAGTGGTTCTCAACCTTTTTTTTGGCCCATGCCCCACTTTACCATATGTTCAGAACGTTACCCCCCCACCCCCTCCTTCAAATTTCCTCCCCATAAATCCCCCCCAACCTTACACAGTACTGTATACATAAAAATTGAAGCTAAATGTAATAACACATACTAGAACAAGTCTAGACATCTACATAAAATGTGATTTGCGGGTCTACTTACGTTATAAAATGAATTTCATTAGGACGAGTAGTACAGAACCGTAAAATTTAGAGGGAAAACAATATTAAGCAACTGGTTCTTGTATTAATGCGATCTTAAAATAATCATAATTCCCCCCTTGGAAACAGTAAAATTCCCCCCCCCCCCTCCCCTTCCCCCGAGGGAGGAATTCTCCACCGGTTGAGAATCACTGGTATAGTATAATGCCCACTGCGTCTTAACGCGTGTAAACGAGTCTTATTACCCTTAGTAGTAGAATTAACATATATTGGCAAAGTCAATAACAAACTGGCATAATTAACGACACAGTTATGTTATGTAGAACGGCGTCACTGCACATTGGGCATTCCTATGCGGGCTCAGTCCTCCGATGGTGCAACCCTCCCATACTATCTCTGCTCGCTGTTTCCATGAGGAGGTGATTATGTTATCTCTTTCCCACGAAGGTGGAATTGATGTGCTTGACCAGGCTTTACTGCCAGTTCGTGCAGGCAGGCTAGAGTCATCTCCGCCAAATGAGTCCGTTAATAAAAGTTTGTTTCATATCCTTTACAGGACGTAGCAGTCAACTCAAGCATTTTTAGCTGTTCTTGATTCCTGGGCAAGTTTACGTTCAGTAGTTTGCCATTGCTTTCTTAACGAGCAGCATCCATATCATTTCATAAAAGATCCAACATAAGTCGATCTGCTGCCAAACAGCGCACAGCCGCTTCGAACGCGGGTATGCGTCCGTAAGACCTTCGCCAATGAATCCGTACTGCACTGATTATATCAGCAATGACAAAGTATATTAATCCTGACTAACTAATGAATTAACGTCAGACAAATGTGGTTGAATTAACAAGACATAATAATAGCACACAAACATGGCTGTACAATCACAATGTTTGGATCATATGAAATTTATAGCACATCGCTGTTGCATTGTTTGTCAAACACAATGAGAAGCAATGGGCGGGCAACAGACCACGGAAACAACAACAATAAATGGCTACAATAGGTATAAGCATGTTATTTACAAACTCTCACACGTTTACATTACGTTTGGTAGAGATTGCAGGAACGCGTTGAGAAGTCACAATTTCAAACTGTTCACAACTAATGGGCATAGCTAGAACTAATTGAGAATTAATTAACAATGTTAAACTATTTCGAACTAATGGCTATTGCTGGAACTCATTGAAAAGTCACTATATCAAACAGTTTTAGAACTAATGGGCGTAGCCAGACCTCATAGAAATGCCACAATCTCAATCCATTTCAGAAGTAATGAGCATAGTTAGAACTCATTGAATTGCCACTATTTCAAACCTTAAAGAACTAATGAATATAGCTACAAGTCGGTGAACATTCACAATATCAGAATATTTCAGGACTACCGAATATTTGCCAGATAAACACACCGTGACAGAAAGTATGTTAGAGACGATCGCAAGCAGTTGAATATAAGTGCAGACCTGATAGGGCCTGCGTGGACCATGTGTGGCCGATTGGCTTTTATTTTATGTTGAACTTAATTCCCCCCCCCCCCCCCACTTTCCACCTTCCACAAGAGAAATAGTAAATAGTATATTACTAACGCTGTGAGCAAACCTATATTTGTCAGCAGCGTTAATTTCGTCATGATATAGTCTTTGTACACAGAACGGAACATTAAGAGGTAAAATGTGAACGCCAGGGCAGCTTTAACTCTTTCAGTCCCAAAGGAACAGGTCATGTGTGGATAACTCGCAACTGTGTATCTCAAACACTGCCAGATACGTCTTCTTACTTCATTTACGTTTGATCAGTGCATACAAAAAACATCTTGCTACCCGAACAGCAACTTCCGTTTTCTGTATTGTCCAACACTAGTTTGTTGTTCGTAAGAGTCTGGCATAACAAGAAAAAAAAATTGGGAGAAAATTTCCAGGCCAAAATAGTTAATGGCTTAATAATGATTAAATAGGGTTCGGGACACCTGGAATAAGAGATAATACTAACTAAATAGTTCGGTCATTAAAATGTATGAACAGTTTACTAATCACAAAACCCGCTTATCCGAACGGTACATAAAACAAGTGATCACGAAAATAGTAACGTTGATACATGAAAACGTGACGGTTAACGTTCAAAAGTGTAAGAATAAAGCAGCCTGCAGATATCAGAAAATAGCAGCAAATGGCATGGGTATGGATTACATAAACGTAAGAATGAAACGCTAGCAGAAGCAGATACCAGAAAATAGCGGCAAATAAAAGCGTGGGTATGGATTACATAAGGGGGATCGCTGGCGGAAAGGGTAGGACGTTGCGCTGACAGTGGTATGAACGAGTTGGGTGAAGGTTAGATACCTGGACTCACAACTTGCTACGTGTGGGAAAGACTGATGACGTCTACCTCGGTGCTCTCAGACCTAAACAAATGTGATGGTCACTTCACATGCCCCGATTAGGTTTCTGCTACGGGACTTCAAGATGATTACATTATAGATATATTGTTGCTCATTAGGTTTCTGCTACGGGACTTCAAGATGATTACATTATAGATATATCGTTGCTCATTAGGTTTCTGCTACGGGACTTCAAGATGATTACATTATAGATATATTGTTGCTCATTATGTTTCTGCTACGGGACTTCAAGATGATTACATTATAGATATATTGTTGCCCATTAGGTTTCTGCTACGGTACTTCAAGATGATTACATTATAGATATATTGTTGCTCATTAGGTTTCTGTTACGGGACATCAAGATGATTACATTATAGATATATTGTTGCCCATTAGGTTTCTGCTACGGTACTTCAAGATGATTACATTATAGATATATTGTTGCCCATTAGGTTTCTGTTACGGGACATCAAGATGATTACATTATAGATATATTGTTGCTCATTAGGTTTCTGCTACGGTACTTCAAGATGATTACATTATAGATATATTGTTGCTCATTAGGTTTCTGCTACGGTACTTCAAGATGATTACATTATAGATATATTGTTGCCCATTAGGTTTCTGCTACGGTACTTCAAGATGATTACATTATAGATATATTGTTGCTCATTAGGTTTCTGTTACGGGACATCAAGATGATTACATTATAGATATATTGTTGCCCATTAGGTTTCTGCTACGGGACTTCAAGATGATTACATTATAGATATATTGTTGCCCATTAGGTTTCTACTACGGTACTTCAAGATGATTACATTATAGATATATTGTTGCTCATTAGGTTTCTGTTACGGGACATCAAGATGATTACATTATAGATATATTGTTGCCCATTAGGTTTCTGCTACGGGACTTCAAGATGATTACATTATAGATATATTGTTGCCCATTATGTTTCTGCTACGGGACTACAAGATGATTACATTAAAGATATATTGTTGCCAGTTAGGATTCCGCTACGGGACTTCAAAAGGATTACATTAAAGATATATTGCCCATTAGGTTTCTGCTACGGGACTTCAAGATGATTACATTATAGATATATTGTTGCCCATTAGGTTTCTGTTACGGGACATCAAGATGATTACATTATAGATATATTGTTGCTCATTAGGTTTCTGCTACGGTACTTCAAGATGATTACATTATAGATATATTGTTGCTCATTAGGTTTCTGCTACGGTACTTCAAGATGATTACATTATAGATATATTGTTGCCCATTAGGTTTCTGCTACGGTACTTCAAGATGATTACATTATAGATATATTGTTGCTCATTAGGTTTCTGTTACGGGACATCAAGATGATTACATTATAGATATATTGTTGCCCATTAGGTTTCTGCTACGGGACTTCAAGATGATTACATTATAGATATATTGTTGCCCATTAGGTTTCTACTACGGTACTTCAAGATGATTACATTATAGATATATTGTTGCTCATTAGGTTTCTGTTACGGGACATCAAGATGATTACATTATAGATATATTGTTGCCCATTAGGTTTCTGCTACGGGACTTCAAGATGATTACATTATAGATATATTGTTGCCCATTAGGTTTCTACTACGGTACTTCAAGATGATTACATTATAGATATATTGTTGCTCATTAGGTTTCTGTTACGGGACATCAAGATGATTACATTATAGATATATTGTTGCCCATTAGGTTTCTGCTACGGGACTTCAAGATGATTACATTATAGATATATTGTTGCCCATTATGTTTCTGCTACGGGACTACAAGATGATTACATTAAAGATATATTGTTGCCAGTTAGGATTCCGCTACGGGACTTCAAAAGGATTACATTAAAGATATATTGCCCATTAGGTTTCTGCTACGGGACTTCAAGATGATTACATTATAGATATATTGTTGCCCATTATGTTTCTGCTACGGGACTACAAGATGATTACATTATAGATATATTGTTGCCGATTAGGTTTCTGCTACAGGACTTCAAGATGATACATTATAGATATGTTGCCGATTATGTTTCTGCTACGGGACTTCAAGATAATCGCATAGATATGTTGCCTACAGTTATAGTGATTATGTTTTGAGATGGCGAGCAATAATTTCAATTTTAAAAGTTCTTAAACCATGTAGTCTGGCTGGCGTTGGTTATATTTGTCCACAGCCTTCTGTCTCGTGTACTGCCAATCATTCCTGATACCAATGTTGAATCATGTCATGATGTCAAACTGTTCAGCATCTTCTCTGTCTCCCACGACCTCTTTTCTTCAACTTTACCTTTTCTTTTGTTACGACGTACTCTAGCTTTCATCTGCTGATGACGTACCTAAAGCATGTGGATAGACTTCTGATACGAGTACTCAGTTCTCTTTGTGAGTTAACTTCTTGCAAGGCATTTTCATTAAGCTTTCCGACACCTTAACATCGCCGTCAAGTGCCGAAAAAAGTAGTCGATCATAATTCATCTCAAACGACGACCATCATCTCGAATAAAATGTTCCTGTCCTCTTTATTCCATCTGGTAAAGCTATCTGTGCAGTTCTCTCTTTGTCTTCCTCTTTTTGCCATCAAGTTAGCCAGTTGTCAGTAAACACGACTGGTTTCGTTTTGGGCAAAGACAGAAGCGCGCAATGAAAGTGGTCGTTAAGAAAAACCGAGACCAAATCAAACACGAAGGAAAAGACGCCTCTGCTTTACGTGATACAACTGCTTCTTCTGCTTCCCTCAAGGAACGCCATAATTAATATCAGAAAGGCATTGACAGAAGGTAACAAAGAAGGGGACACACTGCATTAAGAAAAAAATAAAGGATAGTGCTTGGCATGGAACAGTCGAAGGCTACCCAGTCTTTGGTTGCCAACCTCCCTTCCTATAGCAAGGGCACCAGCCACCCCATACCAGTCATCACGTCAATGAGTTTCACTTCTCTCTCAGTACTACTTCAGTTTATATATGGCTTTCTCTGTGCACTTCCGTTCCCCACTGACGATTTTAACGCTTTGAGATTTTTTGAACGGAAGAAACTGCCCTTATTATACAACGCAAAGGTCTCAATCGCAAAGACGAAGGTGCTAAGAGCAGATTACGTCAATAATTTTAGTTCTCTATTCAGGCTCCGTGGTGTGTCAGACCTCGGTGTAAGACCTGTCCATCGTTGTAAGTCCTACTCCCGGTCTAAGACCTCTCCCTCGGTGTAAGACCTGTCCCTCGCTGTAAGACCTGTCACTCGGTGTAAGACATGACCCTCGGTGTAAGACCTATCCCTCGGTGTAAGACCTATCCCTCGGTGTAAGACCTATCCCTCGGTGTAAGACCTGTCCCTCGCTGTAAGACCTGTCACTCGGTGTAAGACATGACCCTCGGTGTAAGACCTATCCACCCAGTATAGGTCCATGCATGGACAAACAACGACATGCATGCCAAGCGTGACACACAGAATGATAGTCAATGGCACGTCGAATGAATTAACCTACAATATCTGATCTCATTAAGAAAAATTAACATTAGAGTAAAGAGAAGCTATAACCCTTTAAAGCTACTCCTGATTTAACACTTTCGTCTTTTCAAAATTAATGTAGTTAGACATTGGAAGTAAAATTGTGTGCTCGCTGATGCAAACAGTGTGGACTGAAACGAATCTTATCCTTGACATTTAGAAGAGAAACGAGAATTATCTGGGTAGCATGTAGCATGAATCAGCTGTACTCTTTGGGATGTAAAGTCCGTCGGCTTTCTTCCCATCTAATTTTCACTCATATATATATATATATATATATATATATATATATATATATATATATATATATATATATATATATATATATATATATATATATATATATATATATATATGTGTGTGTGTGTGTGTGTGAGTGTATATATACTGTGTACGGAATACCGATGGGGTCATGTGCTACGTTTAGCAGGTTTTCTTTACCTCTGACACAATCTCCCTCCGCAAAGAGATTTAACAAGGAAATCACACTGTGTAACTAGAAATCTGCTGGATAGTGCTGACCACATCACCCCTCGAAAGCGAATTGATGTATAAATATGGAGTTAGTAGAATATACTTAAAACAAAATAAGCATGGGCAGGAAGCATTTTTTATGCTCCATTGAGAGACCAAGCAGACGTGACCAAAAATGTAACAGTGTAAATGAGAATATTAAGCACGGAACGTATGTACACATAACCATACAAATTTTACATGTTAATAATTATTAAACATATATAATTTAATATACGACGTTTAGAAGTAACACTAACCAGCAATCAATAGTCAACGAGTTGGAAGTAAGACAGTGACGGCAAAGAAAACACCATTCTATTTACAATTTTACTAGCAGTCAAAACAGCATCCGTCGGTGAAGAGAAGGATTAAAAAAGTTAACAAAGATGCATATTAACAAACATACGAATAACCTATGTCGTTATGTCACTGTAGCCAACTATTTAGAGCGTCAAATCACACATGGGTAATTACGATCAAGATACATCAATATCCTATCTTGGGAACCCTCGAGGTTGCAGAAATGAAATGAGACAAATTCACAGCAATATAATAAAATAGCCACACCACATATTCACGATCGACTTTTCAGATTTCTCTTCGTGAGCCGTTTGTCCCATGATGACCAGGTTGAGTCTTATTCAAAGAACAGTAATGAACATAATCAAATATGGAAGCCACCAATTTCCTTCCATGAAAATATGTATGGAGACGCGAGAAACTGCTTATTGAAGTCATTAACACGGAGTTATTGGTGTCCACACTGGAGAAGTTTGGTTCTAGTATCGTCACTTGGAGGCAGCAAGTTCGATTACCGGGTTCCTTAGTTTTCACGTTATTTATTTACGGTGTCTTCAAATGTGTGTATCAAATACCTGTTCTATGGGTACCAATCAATAAGTTTATTTGCCATGTCAGATCATGCGATGTATACCTACAGAAAGCATGGATGTTCATATTCTAATGCACCACATTCTGTCTACGGTGAAGTTATGTGCATCGCAGACTGAATAAAGTAACTCAGATTGTAGTTATACTGCCGTATATGTTTTGGAGTTGTTAACACAAGTGGATTTGGTATCATTTGTTTCCTTCTCCGTCACAGTAAACCGGATGTTTGTTCTTTCGTAATCCATCCTCTGGGATCTGTCAGAGCAGCACAGAAATCGGCGGAAACTGCGTCGGAAGTTACCGGACAGAAATGCGTAAAGTATGGGGTTGACGCAGCTATTCATGTACGCAAGACAGTTAGCGACGAGTGTTGTGCTGACCAGAGAATAACTAATTTCCACGTCAACTGTATATTGTAGAAACAAGCAGACCTGTAATGGCAGCCAGCACAAAGCAAAGATGATTACTACAATGACCACCATCCTTGTCACACGTTTCTTGGCTCTCATGCTCTCGGACGATTGGTTGCCTCCTCCTGGGACCACGCCATATAGAAGTCTCTTGAGCATTAGTCCGTACAGCAATAAGGTGATCCCTAAAGGAAGGACGTATCCAAAGAAGAAGAAACACGTGAACAATGCCTTACTTTTATCCCTATCCACAAGCAATAAGATCTGGAAACATTTTGACCTGTTCTCATCGTCAAATACATAATTATGGACGCCCCATTGCTGGAAGATTGGTATATTTCCGCACAGAAAAATAATCCATATGGCTGCTACAGCAAGCCAGGTATTCCTTTCCGAGCGCCAAGTCATAGAACGGATGGCGTGTACAACCGCCAGATATCTATCCAAGGACATGATGACTAGCGAGTACATACTTGCGTACGCACATACATACTGAAGGTATATGACCGTCTTACACCAGATATCTCCAAACGGCCACACGGGTAGAGTATAGAGCGTAGCAGTAAACGGGACACAGAAGACAATAAACAGGAGATCTGCTACAGCTAACGAAAGTATCAAAATATTTGTTGTGTTTCTCATCTGCTTGTCTGTTAAGATCACTATGATGACAAGGAAATTTCCGAAAAATCCCAAAACACAAATGGCTCCAAAGATGACAGGAATGATAATTCCAACTAATCTTTCGAAGTCGTCGCCATCAGTCGTATTGGAAGCTGACGTTGTGTTGATGATGTAATTTTCAACTGGTGTTGTGTTGATGTAATTTTCAACCGGCGTAACTAAGTGCGCGTCAGACAGACCACCAGCCTCAAGATCCATGGTTGAATCCGCTTTGGTCGTTTGTGAAATAATGACAAGATTTAGCGAAACTGTTCACGTGTTGTGTTCATAGGGGAAAAGAGTTGTATTAATGGTAATATACGGCTGTACTCCTAGCGGAGGTCATAGAAAAGCACATATTTACCCTTGAGTTCGAATCACCACTTGTTGACCTGTTTATAGAACACTATAGTACAGTTAGCTGTATCAAAGTGAACAATCAGTTGTGAGTATCTATCTCGTAGACGTCTCTTTTTGTAACAACGCGATATAATTCCTTTAACGTCCATTCGTTTAATGTGTGACTGACGGAGTATCCACTGTATAAAAGCAGGAACGAATTCAAATCAGCCTGTACCGTCTATAACTGTTTGCTTAGTAAGATATTACACACATGTAGTCTATCACTAAATGTATATACCGAATGACATGAAATTCCGTGTCGCAATCCTTGCATATTCAACCCAATCTTATTTGGCTTCCGTTGTTGCTGGCATCATAAACTGATGATACAATACATCTGGAATATAATAAAAAATACAATGTGAAAACATTGGCAAAATATACCATACATGTTAAGACAGTTGCATACACACACAAATAAAACAATTGTACTTCTCATGACATTGGAAAGACAAATGACAGTTATCCCTCACAGCGAAGTTGTAGCCACAATAAATAAGACTATTTGAATCATCTTGTGGGGGTAAAATGCAATCAATCGCACATTTGCGACCGTAACTGGAAAATAGCTGCTCACGTATCTAGAGGACAACGAAGTAGCAGATGAACAGGTTGGATTAAGCGTGTTATAGACAAGGACAAACTTCAGAATAGGTCACGAAATTGTTTGTTTCTAGATAAAAATTGATATAAATATACAGCTTATTTGTGATATCCAACACGTGACGGTTGAACAAACAAATATGTTCCTCTGTGAGAGGGGAAGTGTTAGTTGTATGGGGGTGGGGGGTATTGGTTACACAGTACGTGGCTGGTGTTTGTGATTTACTCGGCAAGTTTAATTCTGTAGCTTGCCATTGCTTTGTAAACAGGCCAACGCCTCATACTATCAACATGAACGCAAAACTGTCTGCTTCCAAACCGCCTGCGGTTTATTTCGAATATATGGGTAAGAGGCGCCATGATCTATGTTCATTTTGTGATGAGTTAGTAACAAACAATAATTGCCTAGAAGAGGGTAATCAAAGCAGAACATTATACACACATATAAGAAAGATAATGTTCCTTGGCCATGTGATATAAAGAAGGGCATTGGAAAACTTGACGACCGGAAAGGTATGCGGTAGAAGAGGCAAAGGAAGGCAAAGAAATGATCCTGGATGGTTTGAAACTGTCATGGAGGAATACCGGGAACAGAAGTGACCCAGAATATCAACCAGCGAGATCTGTGAGCACCCTAGCAATATGGCAGGACGCATGGTGATTCTGCCTTGCCTGATGTTTAGACAACAGCTCGGAGAATATAACCATAAATGACCCGGCGAAAGTTAAAAGGACAACATCGTTGTCTTAGCACTTTTATCATCAAGTATTCTCCCGAATGGCGTGGGCGGTTGTGCTTCTACACATCTTGCCATCTTTGACGGCTGAGATCAATTCATGGGTTGACTTCCTTTCGCACTATGGCACAGGATGTGAATTCTCTCTCGTTGTCTTCCTCTGTATCTCATATTTTCACAAACCCCAATATTGTCTTCTCATAATGTAGCCAAAAGCACTTTATGATCCGTGAACTCACAAAATACCTGGAAGTCTTGATCTCTATGACACAATCGAGGTAAGAATGCAAACCCGAGTCATGATTCGGGCGATCGTAGTGAGACAACTAACAAAAAAAACAAACAAAAAAAAAACAGCAGATCCTTCACTCATATCGGCATGACACGTGATGATGATAATATAGAAAACATACACCCTTCCTTCTTTCAGAGTAATGAATCAAACTAAGTAGTACTTGAAAAGTAATCAGTCGCGCGGGGGAATCTTTGGAACTAATACTAAATCTTCGATGTAATAAGTAAATGAGCTAACCACACTACTACATGCTAGTCAAGTAAGTGAGGTAACCACACTACTACATGCTAGTCAAGTAAGTGAGCTAACCACACTACTACATGCTAGTCAAGTAAGTGAGGTAACCACACTACCACATGATAGTCAAGTAAGTGAGGTAACCACACTACCACATGCTAGTCAAATAAGTGAGGTAACCACACTACCACATGATAGTCAAGTAAGTGAGGTAACCACACTACCACATGATTGTCAAGTGAAGGACCCATCTACATGACAGGGGCCGTCTAGGGTATGTAGTGCTAGATCCATATTTGTACAGAACAAACGGCACTCGATATTTACTGTGGTCAATATGGGTCGCCTTTATTTCGCAGGACATTTCTTCATACCCGTTTCAGGCCAGACCGAACTGGGAACCTTCTGTCAAACTGTCATTTACTGCCAAGATAGTACCTTGCGGGGTGTGGCAGGGAGGACTTGAGCCTGAGGAATTCAGGCTGCCTGGCTAGTGCAGTCGCTGAAAACTTTGGAGATTAGAGTTTTCTTTTTGCCCCCGACAGAAAAAAAAAAACAAGAAGAAGAAAACGTCAAACCTTACCGAGGATTCGAACCCGGGTCTCCCGAAGGAGAATACGGCATTTTAGCCGCTCGGTCAAAATATCTGACTCGATGGAGATTCGAACAAGTGGCCTCAGCCAGCGGGCTAACCACTGTGATACTGTGGCTGTCACTGCAATAAAACTGAAGCAAGCAATGGAATCTTTGTATACGCCTCAAGGCTGGTTTCTGAATTTGGAGAGGGGAAGGAAAGTTTCACAACAGTCACCGTGGAGATGGGAGTTTTGGTGTCTGGTCGAGAGAAAAATATCTTCCAAATTCCACCCCATACATGCTGGCTAATTGTAGTGCTCGAACCACATTCAAGTAAATGCATGGACTTCCATAGGGCAAACAAACAACCAATCAACCCCACGCAGCCAACACAACTCAACCAAGCAACCAAGCAACCAACTCAATACATTAGCCAACCAACTCACCCATGCAACCAACCAAAATGAGTTGAGCCTGATGGGTACCCCACAAACACAGAATAAAACAAGAGAAAACGCATAAATAGAAACAAAAACACAACATTGTGCGACCATAATATGTTTGAAGGTAGCCGCGATGGCGAAGTGGCTACCTCACTTGCATGCCGGCCTGGTGTCCATGTGTTCAAATCTCCATCGAGGCGGGGATAATTTAAAATTTACCTGGGCTCCTAGACCCGTTCAGCCTAAACAGGTACCAGAAAATGTTTTGGAAGTAAAAGCTTGGCGTGATATCCACCGCCCGCCTAGTGATAGTTCAGTTAGTCGCATATCCTTCATATGACGTAGAAGTCAACTCTAGCATGTTTTAACTGTTTGTGATTCATTTGTGAGATTACGTTCAGTAGTTTGCCATTGTTTTCGGAACGACCAGCACTCATACCATTCTATGGATTACCAGCCCAAGACGGTCTGCTTCCAAATCGCCCGCAGCTATATTTCGAATGCGGTATGCGAGATTTCGAATTGCATTCGTAACCAATTCACCATTGACAGTAGGCCTACACAATTAAGAGGCCTGCTCCATATACCCAACATCCCTCAAGGCGAGGAAACGGGTATTAACATACGTGTATGTTTGAAAGTCTTATAGAAAATATAGTTACACAGACAGCAAAAAAAAGGCAGACCCATGTTTCTCTTTATCAAAACCTTTAGAAGGCCTTCCTATGTGTAGAGAACTTCTTGCCGTTGCCGAGTCTCACAGCTACACCACATGCCTCTTCAGCTTATATAGAATCCCTGGAACTGGAACAACCAATGATGTTGCTCGAAGAACTGCAGAATCGCAATCAAAGTACGACGTCTGTTTCCCAATATTCTGACAAGACATGACGCGACCAACGAGGATGTTCTGCGTGTGCATGTAACATGCCTTACAACCTCATTATCTTAATTAACATTATGTCTTCTGGATTTACTTCCTCTTCCTTTAGCTTTTATTATAGTTGTATTTCATTTTGAAAACTATCTTTATAACAATGTCATGGTGTAACAAAGGATATAAATTGGCTTTGTTAGACCTCTGAGCCCGTTTCTGTAACGCTTCATTGATAAACGTAAAAGTAGGACCGTGAATAGAAGAGGAAAACAAATTATTTTAGCTTTGCTTTGTCACCAGATGTAACCGTCTTTAATGTCACGTGACACGTTTTTATGTTGTTCTGATTCTAAATATAAACATTTCTATCAACTAGGTTATATTTAGAATTATAGGCTGCAATCTTATATATAAAAAGCGATCTCCGTCTGTCTGTATGTCCGTATGTCCTTTATGCGCTCGCGAACGGCCCATCCGATTGAGATGAAATTTTCTACACGTCTTCCTTTCATTCTAGCGCAGCCAACTGTGAAATTTCTTTAGTGTGAAATCGGCTGCTTACCCAATATTATTTCATTTTTCATTATAATTTCATATATCTCAGGGGACTTAACTCTGTAAAAGTTATTTCAAGGGGCATAACTTTTCTGTATAACTTATAGTCATATTGTGGCATCGTTTTCAAAGACTTATAAACTCTTTGTCCATAGTTATGTACCGGCATATGAGTTATAATAAATAGTGATACAATCTTTAAGGCATTTTCAAAGTTTTCATAAAAATAATGCATAATGCATAACATTGTAACTCATCTTTTTATGCTTAAAGAATAAATAAATAATAGTTACCTTATCTCTATCAAGTTTGAAGATTTTATATTTCTTTACACTGTCGCCAACTCTAAGAAGACATGGAACAACTTCAGCCATTATTAAATCTACAGGCATATGCGTTATATTCCTCCTCCTCCTCCTCTCCCCTCCTACCCTCTTCCTCTTCCCCTCCCCCTCCTCCCTCTCCCTCCTCCTCTTCCCTCTTTCTCCTCCTCCTCCCTCCTCCTCCCTCTTCCTCCTCCTTCCTCCTCTTCCCTCTTCCTCCTCCTGCCTCCTCGCCCTCCTCCCTCCTCCTAATCACTCCGCTTCCTTCCTCCTCCCTTCTCCTCCTCTCTCCTCCTCCTCCCGCCTCCTCCTCCTACGTCCCCCTCCTCCTTCTTCCTCCCTCCTCCTCCCCCTCCTCCTCCCTCCGCCTCATCCCTCCTCCTCCTTTCTCCTCCTCCCTCCGCCTCATCCCTCCTCCACCCTTCTCCTCCTCCCTCCTCCTCCCTCTACCTCCTCTCTCCTCCTCCTCCCTCTACCTCCTTCCTTCTCCTTCTCCCTCCACATCCCTCCTATCCTCCTTCCCCTCCTTCTCCTCCCTCCTCCTCTCCCTCCTCCTTCTCCTCTTCCTCCTCCTCTCCTCCCTCCTCCTTCTCCCTCCGCCTCCGCCCTCCTCCTCCTCCTCCCTCCCTCCTCCTCCCTCTCCATCCTCCTCCCTCTCTCCTCCTCCTGCTTTCTTCTCCTCCCTCTTCTACTCCCTCCTCCTCCTCCCTCCTCCTGCCTCCTCCTCCTGCCTTCTCCTCCTCCCTCATCCTCCTTCCTCCTCCTTCCTCCTCCTTCCTCCTTCTTCCTCCTCCCTCCTCCTCCTCCCTCCTCCTCCTCCTCCTAATCTCTCCTCCTCCCTCCTATTCCTCCCTACTACTCCTCCTCCTTCCTCCTCCCTCCTCTTCCCTCCTCCTCCTCTCTCCGCCTATCTCTTCCTCCCTCCTACTCCTCCCTCCTCCTCCCTCCTCCACCTCCCTCTTCCTCCTCCCAGCTCCTACTCCTCCTTTTTCTTCTTCTGCTGCTGCTGCTGCAGCCGCTCCATTTACCCAAGTTAATTGTAGGGGAAGATGTAAAGATCTTTCAAGTGCTCTTTCTAATGCTTTTTGTAAGTTGGTCTTCGTTTATCTAAGGTTGTTCTAACTGCAACCAATAAATGATTAGACAGACAGGCAGACAGACAGACAGACAGACAGACAGACAGACAGGGACAGACAGACAGACAGACAGACAGACAGACAGTCGGGAACGGGAACTTATATGACTACTTATATGAATTAAATTAGATGCTCCCCATCAGGGGCTGGGCGAAGCCGGGCCGGATCAGACAGACAGACAGACAGATAGACAGACAGATAGATAGTCGGGAACGGGAACGGGAGCTTATATGACTACTTATATGAATTAAATGAGATGCTCCACACCAGGAGCTGGGCGATGCCGGGCCGGGTCAGACAGACAGACAGACAGACAGACAGACAGACAGACAGACAGACAGTCGGGAACGGAAACTTATATGACTACTTATATGAATTAAATTAGATGCTCCCCATCAGGGGCTGGGCGAAGCCGGGCCGGATCAGACAGACAGACAGACAGACTGAAAGACAGACAGACAGACAGATAGACAGACAGATAGATAGTCGAGAACGGGAACGGGAGCTTATATGACTACTTATATGAATTAAATGAGATGCTCCACACCAGGAGCTGGGCGATGCCGGGCCGGGTCAGACAGACAGACAGACAGACAGACAGACAGACAGACAGACAGACAGATAGTCGGGAACGGGAACTTATATGACTACTTATATGAATTAAATGAGATGCTCCCCACAAGGTTTGGGCGAAGCCGGGCCGGGTCAGCTAGTCGTATATATAAAAGGCGATCTCCGTCTGTCTGTATGTCCGTATGTCCTTTATGCGCTCGCGAACGGCCCATCCGATTGAGATGAAATTTTCTACACGTCTTCCTTTCATTCCAGCGCAGCCCACTGTCATATTTTTTTAGTGTGAAATCGGCTGCTTACCCAATATTATTTAATTTTCCATTTTTCATTATAATTTCATATATCTCAGGGGACCTAACTCTGTAAAAGTTATTTCAAGGGGAATAACTTTTCTGTATACCTTATAGTCATATTGTGGCATCGTTTTCAAAGATTTATAAACTCTTTGTCCATAGTTATGTACCGGCATATGAGTTATAATAAATAATGATACAATCTTTAAGGCATTTTCAAAGTTTTCATAAAAATAATGCATAATGCATAACATTGTAACTCATCTTTTTATGCTTAAAGAATAAATAAATAATAGTTACCTTATCTCTATCAAGTTTGAAGATTTTATATTTCTTTACACTGTCGCCAACTCTAAGAAGACATGGAACAACTTCAGCCATTATTAAATCTACAGGCATATGCGTTATATTCCTCCTCCTCCTCCTCTCCCCTCCTCCACCTCCTACCCTCTTCCTCTTCCCCTCCCCCTCCTCCCTCTCCCTCCTCCATCCTCCTCTTCCCTCTTTCTCCTCCTCCTCCTCCCTCTTCCTCCTCCTTCCTCCTCCTCTTTCCTCCTCCTCCTCTTCCTCCCTCTTCCTCCTCCTGCCTCCTCGCCCTCCTCCTCCTCCTAATCACTCCTCTTCCTTCCTCCTCCCTTCTCCTCCTCTCTCCTCCTACTCCCTCCTCCTCCTCCTCCTCCTCCTCCTCCTCCTACGTCCTCCCTCCTCCTCCTTCTCCTCCTTCCTCCTCCTCCTCCTTCTCCTCCCTCTTCCTCCCTCCTCCTCCTCCTCCCTCTTCCTCATCCCTCCTCCTCCCTTCTCCTCCTTCCTCCTCATCCTCTCTCCTCCTCCCTCCTCCTCCTCCCTCTACCTCCTTCCTCCTCCTCCCTCCTCCTCCCTTCACATCCCTATTCCTCCTCCCTCTTCCTCCTCCTCCCTCCTCATCCTCCCTCCTCCTCCTGCCCCTCCTTCTCCTGCCTCCTCCTTCTCCCTCCTCCTTCTCCCTCTTCCTCCTCCCTCCTCCTTTTCCCTCTGCCTCCTCCCTCCTCCTCCTCTCTCCTCCTCCCTCCTCCTCCCTCCTCCTCCTCCATCTCCCTCCTCCTCCCTCTCCTCCCTCCTCCTCGCCCTCCTCCTCCTGCGTTCTTCTCCTCCCTCCTCCCTCCTCCTTCCTCCTCCATCTTCCTCCCCCCTCTTTCTCCTCCCTCCTCCCCCTCCTCCCCCCCCTCCTCCCTCCTCCCCTATTCCTCCACCCCCTACTCCTCCCCTCCTCCTCCCACCTCCTCCTCCCTCCTCCTGCCTCCTCCTCCTCCTCATCCTCCTCCTCCTCCTCCTCCTCCTCCTCCTCCTCCTCCTCCTCTCTCCTCCTCCTAATCCCTCCTCCTCCCTACTACTCCTCCTCCTTCCTCCTCCCTCCTCTTCCCTCCTCCTCCTCTCTCCGCCTATCTCTTCCTCCCTCCTACTCCTCCCTCCTCCTCCCTCCTCCACCTCCCTCTTCCTCCTCCCAGCTCCTACTCCTCCTTTTTCTTCTTCTTCTGCTGCTGCTGCCGCTGCTCCATTTACCCAAGTTAATTGTTGGGGAAGATGTAAAGATCTTTCAAGTGCTCTTTCTAATGCTTTTTGTAAGTTGGTCTTCGTTTATCTAAGGTTGTTCTAACTGCAACCAATAAATGATTAGACAGACAGACAGACAGACAGACAGACAGACAGACAGACAGACAGTCGGGAACGGGAACTTATATGACTACTTATATGAATTAAATGAGATGCTCCCCATCAGGGGCTGGGCGAAGCCGGGCCGGGTCAGACAGACAGACAGACAGACAGATAGACAGACAGACAGACAGACAGACAGATAGTCGGTAACGGGAACGGGAACTTATATGACTACTTATATGAATTAAATGAGATGCTCCCCACCAGGGTCTGGGCGAAGCCGGGCCGGGTCAGCTAGTCTTATATATAAAAGGCGATCTCCGTCTGTCTGTATGTCCGTATGTCCTTTATGCGCTCGCGAACGGCCCATCCGATTGAGATGAAATTTTCTACACGTCTTCCTTTCATTCCAGCGCAGCCCACTGTGATATTTTTTTAGTGTGAAATCGGCTGCTTACCCAATATTATTTAATTTTCCATTTTTCATTGTAATTTCTATACAGCGAGGGGACTTAACTCTGTAAAAGTTATTTCAAGGGGCATAACTTTTCTGTATAACTTATAGTCATATTGTTGCATCGTTTTCAAAGATTTATAAACTCTTTGTCCATAGTTATATACCGGCATATGAGTTATAATAAATAGTGATACAATCTTTAAGGCATTTTCAAAGTTTTCATAAAAATAATGCATAATGCATAACATTGTAACTCATCTTTTTATGCTTAAAGAATAAATAAATAATAGTTACCTTATCTCTATCAAGTTTGAAGATTTTATATTTCTTTACACTGTCGCCAACTCTAAGAAGACATGGAACAACTTCAGCCATTATTAAATCTACAGGCATATGCGTTATATTCCTCCTCCTCCTCCTCTCCCCTCCTCCACCTCCTACCCTCTTCCTCTTCCCCTCCCCCTCCTCCCTCTCCCTCCTCCATCCTCCTCTTCCCTCTTTCTCCTCCTCCTCCTCCCTCTTCCTCCTCCTTCCTCCTCCTCTTTCCTCCTCCTCCCTCTTCCTCCTCCTACCTCCTCGCCCTCCTCCCTCCTCCTAATCACTCCTCTTCCTTCCTCCTCCCTTCTCCTCCTCTCTCCTCCTACTCCCTCCTCCTCCTCCTCCTACGTCCTCCCCTCCTCCCTCCTCCTCCTTCTCCTCCCTCTTCCTCCCTCCTCCTCCTTCTCCTCCCTCTTCCTCCCTCCTTCTCCTCCCCCTCTTCCTCCATCTCCTCCTCCCTCCTCCTCATCCCTTCTCCTCCTCCCTCCTCATCCTCTCTCCTCCTCCCTCCTCCTCCCTCTACCTCCTTCTCCCCCTCCTCCTCCCTCCACATCCCTCCTCCTCCTCCCTCTTCATCCTCTCTCCTCCTCCCTCTTCATCCTCCCTCCTCCTCCCCTCCTTCTCCTCCCTCCTCCTTCTCCCTCCGCCTCCTCCCTCCTCCTCCTCTCTCCTCCTCCTCCTCCTCCATCTCCCTCCTCCTCCCTCCTCCTCCTCCATCTCCCTCCTCCTCCCTCTCCTCCTCCCTCCTCCTCCTGCGTTCTTCTCCTCCCTCCTTCTCCCTCCTCCTCCTCCTTCCTCCTCCCTCTTCCTCCTCCCCCTCCTCCCTCCTCCTCCCTCTTCCTCCTCCCCCTCCTCCTCCTCTCCTCCTCCCACCTCCTCCTGCCTCCTCCTCCTCCCTCATCCTCCTCCTCCTCCTCCCTCCTCCTCCTCTCTCCTCCTCCTAATCCCTCCTCCTCCCTACTACTCCTCCTCCTTCCTCCTCCCTCCTCTTCCCTCCTCCTCCTCTCTCCGCCTATCTCTTCCTCCCTCCTACTCCTCCTCCTCCTCCTCCACCTCCCTCTTCCTCCTCCCAGCTCCTACTCCTCCTTTTTCTTCTTCTTCTGCTGCTGCTGCCGCTGCTCCATTTACCCAAGTTAATTGTTGGGGAAGATGTAAAGATCTTTCAAGTGCTCTTTCTAATGCTTTTTGTAAGTTGGTCTTCGTTTATCTAAGGTTGTTCTAACTGCAACCAATAAATGATTAGACAGACAGACAGACAGACAGACAGACAGACAGACAGACAGACAGTCGGGAACGGGAACTTATATGACTACTTATATGAATTAAATGAGATGCTCCCCATCAGGGGCTGGGCGAAGCCGGGCCGGATCAGACAGACAGACAGACAGATAGACAGACAGACAGACAGATAGATAGTCGGGAACGGGAACGTGAGCTTATATGACTACTTATATGAATTAAATGAGATGCTCCACACCAGGAGCTGGGCGATGCCGGGCCGGGTCAGACAGACAGACAGACAGACAGACAGACAGACAGACAGACAGACAGACAGACAGATAGTCGGTAACGGGAACGGGAACTTATATGACTACTTATATGAATTAAATGAGATGCTCCCCACCAAGGACTGGGCGAAGCCGGGCCGGGTCAGCTAGTACAGATATAAAATATACCGAATTATGTCGATACTTGCACGTAATACTTGAAAAACCCAATAGCGCGCGATATGGATGATGACATACAAGACGTATGTTTGTTTGTTTGGATCAACATCTAGGTACACAGGTGTAACCCATAAGTGCTCCGTTCTCCTCCTAACTCAAACCTGAGTCTGGAGAAACTCAGCTCAGTGCACGAACTCAATAGCACCGGCTAGGATCCTGAAATACTTTGGGTTAACATTTTTAACTCGAAATTTTGCCCGGGCAGCGCCGTTAGGCTACTCTTTTTAGATTTTCAACTGCCAAGGGATTTTTTTTTTACGTGCGCAACAATACACACAAGCGTCCGATCTCACTACCCAGAGACCAGAGGAAATATTATTACTAGAAGTCCACGAGAAAAAGTCCCTGTCATCACCGGGGCTTGAATCCGGGACCTCCAGCACTCGAGGCGGACACCATACCTCGAGACCACGCAGCCCCCTAAGACGTATGCATATATCAACAAAGGTCAGAGATATGCTTCTAAATACAGCTGAAAGCCGTGGACAACATGTTCGTCTCAATTATGATAACTCCCCGACACGTTATGGTGTGTGCTTAACTCAAACCCATTCCCTGTATAATGCTTAACCTAAATCCATTCACCATGAAATAAATCATCGGCTTAACCCAAACCCATAGCCTATATAATAAATCACAGTCTTAACCCAAAACCCACAGCCTATATAATAAATCAGTCTTAACCCAAACCCATAGCCTGTATAATAAATCACAGTCTTAACCCAAACCCATAGCCTATATAATAAATCAGTCTTAACCCAAAACCCACAGCCTATATAATAAATCACAGGCTTAACCCAAACCCATTACCTATATAATAAATCACAGGCTCAACCCAAACCCATACGGTATGAAATAAATAAATCATCGATTTAATCCACACCCAATCGGTATGAAATAAATCAACAGCTTAATACAAGCCCACTCACTATGTCATAAATCAACAGCTTAACCCAAACTAGGTAATAAATGAACGGCTTAACACAAACTATGTAATAAATCAATGGCTTAATGTAAACATGTAATAAATCAACAACTTAACCCAAACTAGGTAATAAATGAACGGCTTAACACAAACTATGTAATAAATCATCGGTTCAACACACACTATGTAATAAATCAACAGCTTAACATAAAATATGAAATAAATCAACAGCTTACCACACGTTATGTAATAAATCAACGGCTTAACACACGGCTCAGCCATCCATCCATCATGTGTCATGCCGATAAGCATGGGCGGTCATGTTCTGCCATCTCACTCGATCACCAGAGTCGTGGATCAGCTCTGTGTTTCTGTCTCGACCATGCCGCGAGGTCAAGCCATCCAGATATTTACTTCTCGGTCTTCCTCTTGGTCTGTTCCCTTCGATCTTGCCATTCGTCACCAAGTTCTCCAAGTCATTTCTTCTCATAACATGCCCAAAAAATGTTGATTGTGCGTCTAATGTCTCTAATCAGTTTACGATCTTCGTTTGCCTCTTGAAGGACTTGTTCATTGGTTTTTCTGTCTGTCCGTGGTATTCTTTGCATTTTCCTCAGAAACCACATTTCCACAACCATAAGATGTTTTTCAGCTTGACTGCTCTTTGTCCATGCTTCACATCCATACACAAGTACAGGTTCTATGTAACACTTCAACACTCTTTTTCTCGTTTCAATTGATATCATTTTATTGGTCAGTATGTTTTTCATCTTGCAAAAAGCTACCTTCGCAATGGCAATTCTTGTTCTAATCTCTTCAAGGCATCTCCCATCAGATGTTATGACTGCCGAGATAACAGTATCGACACGGCTTAACACAAACTATGTAATAAATCAAAGGCTTAACGCAAACCCATTCACTATGTAATACATCCACAGCTTAATACGACTCCATTCACATGTCATAAGTCAACAGCTTAACACGAACCCTCTCACTCTGTAAAAAATCATAGACTTCTTATATTGAGTCTTTGCCTTTAACGACACCATAGTACTCCGGACAAACACGCAAATGTTCTGTCTTCTTCACGAAATATAAGGTGTTGATGTCTATCGTCCCAGCAATAGATTGGTTGTGAACACTTTCTCCCATAGTCCCTCCTTGCTGGAGCCACACACATCTAATTTAAGCATCCTTCAAATGTGTCGTCACGTCTGATATTTTCGTTTATAAATTACGATCAGAGTTCAAAACAATGTATTCCATTAGTGAGTTTAAGCACATAAGTCACGAACAGTATGTTGCACGGTTTCTTGACTGGCATATTTCGTTGCATCTCGTCAGGTGCATACTACAGAATTATATAAATGTCATATGCAATGAACAAACGAATAATACAAAGGGGCTTCACATAAAAACCTTATGTGTGATATAAATTACAATGACCATGCCCTTATTTTGTAACCTGTCAATATTATTAAGGATATCAAGAGTGTTAAGCACGTGATACCACAGTACAGACAAACACGGTGACGCCATAAGGACTGTTTAAAGAAGGGCGCCCCATTTTTGACATGCACCAAAGAGGAGCAGCGTTCTTGTATCCGGTTTTTGATCAGTGAAGGAGTGAAACCTATAGAAATTCATCGGTGAATGAAGGTCCAGTATGTTGATGCGTGCCTGTCAGTCCAGCAAGTGTATGAATGGAGTAGAACGTTTTAAAACAGCATGACTTCTGCGACAGACTGTTCACGACCGGGACAGCCACAAAGAGTAGTGACTCCGGAGTCGACTGCAGCCGTTGAAAGCCTCGTACATGAGAACCGCCGATTGACTGAGTGACATTGCCACACATCTTGACATCAGTCAATGTTCAGCACACCACATCATCCACGATGTGCTACAGTACCGAAAAAGTGTCTGCAAGGTGGGTGCCACGGCAGGTAACTTCAGAATCGGAACGTCAACGCATTGATGCTATCAAGAACTTTTGCAGTGCTTTGAAGCAGAAGGTGATGGTTTCGTAACAATAAGTATTACTAGCGATGAAATCTGGGCTCACTACCACGAGCCGGAAACTAAGAGGGCGAGCAAGGAATGGCGCTATCTCTACTCGCCGAAACCACAGACGGATGTAGTCATCTGCAGGAAAGGTTATGATGACTCTTTTGGGATAAACGAGACGTTATTTTAGAGCACTACATGTCAAGAGGGAAACGTATCACCAGTGATACGTATACAGATCTTTAATAATCGTCTTCGATCAGCAATTAAATCTAAATGACGAGGACTTCTGTTTAAAAGTGCCTTTTGCAACATGACAATGCTCGACCCCATACTGCCAGTGCAACTGTTAAAAAAAAATGCATGCAACTCTTTCAGTGTGTACCACATCCCCCGTACTCACCAGACCTAGCCCCATGTGATTTTCACCTGTTTGGGCAACTCAAAGAGTCATTGGGAGGAAAGTATTTTCGGTCCGATGAAGAGGTACAGCAGGTGGTTCATGAGTGGTTACACACGCGATCAAGTGAATTTTTTTCTTCTTCAAGAATCTGCGCTAGAGGACTTGCTTTGAACGCAGTGGTGACTACATCGAAAAATGATACACGTGGTCTTTACTTTTTCAGAATATGGTAAAAAAACAAACACTTAAGACAGTGATTCTCAACCTTTTTGGGCTCTTGCACCCTTCACCATATGTTCAGAATGTCATTCCCCTTTCGTATTTCCTCCCTGTAAATCCCCCATCCCGCCCCTACACAGTATACGTAAAAATAGAAGCTAAATTTAGCAATACATACTAGAACAAGTCTAGACGTCTACATATAATTTACTTTATAAAACGAATTTTAGAAGGGCGAGAAGTACAGAACCGTAAAGTATGCAGGGAAAAACAATATCAAGTAATCGGTTCTTGTATTAACGCGATCTTGATATAATCTTAATTTCCACCTGGAAACCCTAAAATTCCCCTCTGGGGGGGGGGGGGATTTCCTCACCGGTTGAGAACCACTGACTTAAGGTGTTCATTTTAAAGTCTTGTTGTACTTTGGCTGGAACACTAATCACATGGTTACGGAAATTGTTTGACCGAACCAGGCATGGGCCTGTGGAGTTATAGGTTCGTCACGTTTTGTAGGCCTGAATGTACGGAGGAATAGGTGGCCAGATTGTTCCTCACTATAGCGGATGATGAATGCAGGCGACGAACCCTTGTCCGACAGCGCTCATACCGTTATCAGCGTTGCTCCCTATCACTCACACTGAGCTCGCCTGGAATATGTTTAAAAGAACAACAGAATTACATGTCATTTGATGGACGTTCGGTAGTTTGCCATTGCTTTCTGAACAAGGGGTCTACGTTTAAATCCAATTGACCGATGTATGAGATTAAGCCGCTGTCCCACCATCAGTGCACTGGAAGTTTAAGAGCTAAAGCCATCCTTTCGGCGACGTCGACTGAAATGTACACTCCATGATCACCTAACATTAATATACGCATTTTACGTGCAAGTAACGTGTAGTATACACATTTTACGGATAAGTAACGTGCAATATACATATTTTACGTGCAAGTAACGTGTAGTATACACATTTTACGTGCAAGTAAAGTGCAATATACATACTTTACGTGCTGCTAACAGTCAACATAAGGTGTTGATATATATCATTTTATTTCTATATATATATAGTTGATATGATATCAACGCAAGCCAGAATTGTGTAAACAGAAAGACATGTTAGTCAGCTTAAAATTACCGTGGTAGACAATCGACATTACTGTGCGAAATTGTGTATATTTCAACTTGAAGGATTTATCTAGTTAATTTCACGTAAGTTGTGTGAGTTCTGCAGTATGTACCTGACGAGATGCAGCGAAATATGCCAGGCAATAAATCGTGCAATCTATTGTTTGTGTCTTCGTTATTCAAATTCACTACGGGAAAACATTGTTTTGAATAAGGTGGTCAGTTTTTTGTTTTTGTTTTTGTTTTTGCATTTCATATTTACAGGACACCGCTGTCAACATCAGCATTTTACCGCTGTTGTTGATTTCTTGGGAAGATTACGCTCAGTAGTTTGCCATTGCTGTCTGAGCGACCGGCTCACATACTCCCATAAGTAACCAACTCGATGCGATTCTCTACCGAATCTCGCGCAGCTGTGTTACCCTACGTGGACATACGGGATTACGGAGAAAGTCAATAATCCCTTCGCCAGAGAGACCGGCTGATGGTAAGTTTACAGGAGTGTACAAGAAGGTGAAAACAAAAAATCCAGGTCGTACCTTTTCCCTAGCCATGGAATCAGGAGGTGAAGGTTCGGATCATATATGAGTAGTTCAAATAATGAAACATAATTGCAGCAAGATTTTAAATGTTACAATACATTAATTTCTCCTCTAGTCAATGTCTTGTACATCAAAGATAAAAAAGTAACATACATTGTAGTTATACTTCTGTGTATATTTCGGAGTTGTTAACGCAGATACTTTTGGTATGGGTTGAAACTCTCTCCGTCACAGTAAACCGGATGTTTGTTCTGTCGTCATCAATCCTCTGGGATCTGTCAGAGCAGCACAGAAATCGGCGGAAACTGCGCCGGAAGTTACCGGACAGAAATGCGTAAAGTATGGGGTTGACGCAGCTATTCATGTACGCAAGACAGTTGGCGGCCATTGTTGCACTAGCCATAGTAATATCATTTTCCACGCGAACTGTATATTGTAGAAACAAGCAGACCTGTAATGGCAGCCAGCACAAAGCAAAGATGACTACTACAATGACCACCATCCACGTCACACGTTTCTTGGCTCTCATGCTCTCGGACGATTGGTTGCCTCCTCCTGGGACCACGCCATATAGAAGTCTCTTGAGCATTAGTCCGTACAGCAATAAGGTGATCCCTAAAGGAAGGACGTATCCAAAGAAGAAGAAACACGTGAACAATTCCTTACTTTTATCCCTATCCACAAGCAATGAGATCTGGAAACATTTTGACCTGTTCTCATCGGCAAATACATAATTATGGACGCCCCACTGCTGGAAGATTGGTATATTTCCGCAGAGAAAAATAATCCATATGGCTGCTACAGCAAGCCAGGTATTCCTTTCCGAGCGCCAAGTCATAGAACGGATGGCGTGTACAACCGCCAGATATCTATCCAAGGACATGATGACTAGCGAGTACATACTTGCGTACGCACATACATACTGAAGGTATATGACCGTCTTACACCAGATATCTCCAAACGGCCACTCGGGTAGAGTATAGAGCGTGGCAGTAAACGGGACACAGAAGACAATAAACAGGAGATCTGCTACAGCTAATGAAAGTATCAAAATATTTGTTGTGTTTCTCATCTGCTTGTCTGTTAAGATCACTATGATGACAAGGAAATTTCCGAAAAATCCCAAAACACAAATGGCTCCGAAGACGACGGGAACTATAATACGTACTAATCTCTCGAATGATTCTGTTGAGTCATCATTGGTTGTAGCATTAGGGGTCGTAAACGTTGTATTGTTGGCGTAATTTCCGAAAGAAGTGACTAGGTGAGCATCAGACAGTCCGCTAGCTTCAGACTCCATGTCTGTCGGGTATTAACTAGCGAAGAAATGTATACAGATATGGTAATTACTGTGACCGGTCATCTAACACGGAAACATACAAGAGAACACAAGTGTATTGTTAATCACAGCTGTGGAACTTTGTAAAGCTTATCAACATCATTATCAATAAGTGTGTCAGTGTGAAAACCGGCATTGGAGTCGTCTGATCATGTCACTTGAGTTCCTTGGCCTTTAACATCAACGACTTCAGTTCGACATTAAGTGTGAACCCAAATGTCTAGAGTTTCTGGAGTTAATTGAAGCCCACACGTGTATCGGCGTTTCCCTGGATCACTTCCTTAGGGCTAGACTTACAAAACTCAATAACTTAGCATGACGTAGCGAATCTTCCAGAAAGTTGTGTCTTGATTGAATGTGTCTCTTTTTGTAAGACCTGGATATGATCCCCTTAATGTCCATTCGTTTACTGTGTGATCTGCAGATCTTCCAATGAAAACAAGCAGTAAATATAATAAATTGTTCAACGACAAACTTTTGCTTTGTATAACACAACTGATGCTTCCGTCTGCAGTAGAAAACCCTTTAAAAGTACATGAAGTATTTCTCTTCTCTTTATCTCAATATGACTTGACTTTCATTGCCGTAGAACAAATCAACGACAGAAAATTCCAACGCATCTGAAAAATAAACAGAATAAAAGACAATATATGTTATATAGAAACTAACATGTTTCTTTTGTTAACAACTTCGTGGGTGTTTGGGGGTGGGGGTTGCATGCTATTTTTTCTTCTTATAGTCCATGCCGTGTGAAGTTTGTACACAGCCTTCTGTCTCGTGTTGTTGTTGTTGTTGTTGTGACGTTGGATGAAGAATGACTTGCGCGATTACTTGGATTAAAGTGAGGAAGAGTTGCGCAATTCGTCGACCTCACTCTCTCGCCTGAGTCCATCTGAGTCCAGTGGCAAGACAAGTCGAGACGACTGGAGACGAATACAGGTGCAGTGGATGACCAGGGCGCTCTACGTGCCTTGCCGTGCTAATTACGTTCCACAACGCTTTGCAGGTAAACGCCGTCTTGCCCGTTGAATCAGGAATGATTTCTTCCGCGCAGTCTGCCGAATCCTGTCTTCACATGCTGGGTAGACATACCCTAGTTTACCTCTTGGTTTGACATCAAATCGGATACCCATGCCTGGTTTAGCCAGCCTCGCACAGCTGTTGCCCGGGGGGGGGGGGGGTGGCCGCTGTCGCATGCTGACAGCTACTAGGAGCCACAGGCACGAGCTGGGTGTCAGGCTTGGACCGATCTCGTGTAATGCCTGCCAATCATATAGTCTATACGGAGGTACTCATGTCTGTCCACAGCCTTCTGTCGTGTATTGCCAATTTGATAAACCATGCCGTGTGGTGCAGGTGATCATATCTGCATATCTGTCAACAGGCTTCTGTCTCGAGGACTGCCAATCTTCTTTTAGACCATGCCGTGTGGCGTTGGTGATCATGTCTGTCCATAGCCTTCTGTCTAGTGTACCAACAATCTTATAGTCTATGCCGTATGGCGTTGGTGATCATGCCTGTCCACAGCCTTCTGTCTCATATTATGCCAATCTTATAATCCATGCCGCGTGGCGTTGGTGATCATGTCTGTCCATAGCCTTCTGCCTCGTGTACTGCCAATTTTCTTATAGTCCATGCAGTGTGGCGTTGGTGATCATGTCTGTCCACAACCTTCTGTCTCATTATCATCACGTGCCCTGCCAGCTGGCGTAGACGTCCATGGCTCTCCACAGATCTCGGTCTTTGGTTTTCTGGATCAACTCTGCCGCTGATATTCCTCCGTGCCACCGTCTCAATCCATCCAGCATCATTTCTCTTGGTCTGCTACTGCCTCTCTTCCCCTCGTTCTTTCCAGTTGTCACGATGTTCTCCAATGCCTCGCTTCTCATTACATGACCAAATAAAGCTGTTTGTCTCTTTCTTATTGTTGTATATAGTGTTCTAGTTTCATTAGCCTGTTTCAGGCAGTCGTTGTTAGTTACTCTGGCAGTCCAAGGAATTCCCAACATTCGTCTCAGGAACCACATTTCTGTTGCTTCTAATTTCTTCTTAATTTGGTCATTTACATTTCAAGATTCACTGCCATACAGCAAAACTGGTTCTACATAGCATTTAAGAACTCTCTTTCTTACACTCAGTGATGATGATCTATTGCACAAGATACTCTTCATTTTCTGAAATGCGGCCTTTGCTTGCCCTATTCTGCTCTTAATCTCTGCTGTACATCTTCCATCTGATGTTATAAATGTCTCTAGGTATCTAAAATTATGCACTTGGTTAAGAATTTTTCCTTCTATTTCTATGTCAGATTTTGGTGTCACCATTTTCTTTGATATCACCATTGTTACTGTTTTCTTGATATTCTTCATCTTCTTCTTCTGCGTTCATCCGGAGTTTTTTTTCTTCCGGATGTGATTGCGTTGTGCCTGTTTACAGCAGAGCTGTGTTCTTGCGCCGTTAGGCCGACACATCAGACTTATGCGGGCATTTGTTGACCGGGTTAACCTTCCCGGGTTCTTGATATTCAAGGAGAGTCAATTTCAACAATTGTTGTAGGTTTGTTGATTTATCTGCCACCAATACTGTGTCATCTGCATGGCGTATATTATTTATATTATAACCCCCAACTAGTATTTCTGGCATCTCTTTGTTCTCTCTCATTATTACTTCGCTATATATGGAGAAGAGATCTGGTGACAAGACAAATCCCTGTCGTACTCCTAGCTTTATGTGTTCGTAACTACCCTCTTTATTTCCAATTTTAATTGCTATTACTTGGTTCCAGTAAATATTCTTTATTATTCTTAAATCTTTCCCATCAATGTTGATATCTTCCAACATTTTAATCAGTTCATCATGTTTTACTTTATCAAATCTTCTTCTTCTTCAGCGTTCGAGCCATTGAGGTTCTCTGCTGCAGATACAATCCGTCTCCATTCGTCTCTCTGGTTGACCGTCTCTTGCCAGTCGTTGATTCCAAGTGCTTGTAGGTCTGTATATATATTATCTCTCCACCGTCTTCTTGGTCTACCTCGGGGTCTACGGTCATTTATTTCCAGTGTGTAAGCGAGTGTAACAAATGCCTTAGTATAATCTATGAAGCATAAATATATGTATTTCTGTTTCTGTATTGACCTTTCTATTAGTGTTCGTAATGTATATATTGCATTGCTTGTGTCCTTTCCCTCCACAAATACTAATTTCCATTTTTATTTTCTTTCTGGTTCTTCTCATTATGATTCTGAGCAGAAGCTTAGTGATATGGTTTATGAGGTTAATTGTACGAAAATCTTCACATTAAAAAAAAACAAGTCGCTTAAAAGTCGACAGGGTCGACTTCATTGCACCGGGTTTTATCCCATATGGCTCGGTCTCTTTCCGCAGCACGGAAAGCGTCGCACAAAGCACGAACTCCGTAGCTTTTAGCGACGACCCATGGGAGTCTCCGAAACATTTAACTCGTAAACCGAAGGACGCGGCCCGGAATCGAACCCACAACCTTTGGCTCACGAGTCAAACGGCTTGACCACATCGCCACAGAGACTCCCGCATTCAATTGCTCCTGGTCCTTTTGGTAAAGCTATAAATACAGATTTCAGCATATCACTGGGTAAATATTCACTGCTGTAAATATCATTTAACATTTTGGTTAATATATCTATTCCAAATTCTCCCAATACTTCTAATTCTTCTACTGTGATTTCATCTGGTCTTGCTGTTTTTCATTTCTTCATATATTTCATAGCGTCAGTGACTTCTTCGATTAGAATAGGTGGACCTTCTAAGTTACTTTCTTCTGTTAATTCTTCCCTTTCCTCATCATATAATTCTCTTATATACTCATTCCACCTCTTCATTATAGCACCTTCCTCCAATAATATCTTTCCTGTTTTTGATTTCAAACACCCTGTATTTATTCTTATTTTTCTTCCCTTGAGCTGAATGATTTATCTGTGCTTATTTTTTGTATCTTTAATGGCACAAAATGGCACCTTCTGTCTAGTGTACTGAAAATCTTATCGTCCAAGCCGTATGGGGTTGGTGATCATGCCTGTCCACAGCCTTCTGTCACGTGTACTGCCAAACGTCTTATAGTACATGCCGTGTGGTGTTGGTTACAGGCTTCTGTCTCTTGTGCTGCCCCTCTTTTCTTATACTGATGTTTCTCCATGCTATATGTCAAACTGTCCAGTATCTTCTCATGGTCTCCCCCTGATTCTGTCCCCACCAGTTTCCCCTCTGTGAAGTAACCAGTAACAAGTTCTCTTTGTTGAGTTAATGCCTTTTAGATACATCCAGTGCCTTGTCTATCATCCACGTAGTTATTCTTTTATCAAGCTATCTCCGCAGCTTGTCTGAAAATTGTCCATAATTCACTTCTGTACACCAAGATTGACTCTTATATAGCTGTTAACTATTTTCTTCGGACCGAATGACAAAGAAATAACAGAGAATATTCTTCAGCTTTTGAAACTCTGCTTTTACCTGAGCTTTACTGAATTCCACTTCCTTAATACATCTTTCATCTGTTATTAAAGTGCTGCATACTGCCGTGGGATAACATGATTGGCCTCGTTGGGAGAACTGTTGCTAGTTTAGTCGACATATTTTTCTCACTGCACATCCCACAGGCCATAAGTCTCGAATCCTATCCTGGGTATCTCCCTCAGCGTGTGGTGGCTGACGACACCGGTTCTGTGTTGGTTGGCCATTCTTCTTTGGCCATCTACAAAGCGTTCTACACCCCCATTGACGTGATCCTGCCGTCTGGTCAAGGTTGCTGATTCACAATCATCACTTGATTCGTTAAATTGCCCTGCCGCTCTGAGGACATTCAGTACATTCATTGCTCGTCCTGACGCTCTGAGGACATTCAGCACATCCATTGCTCATCCTGCCACCTTGAGGGCATTCAGTAAATCCATTGCTCGTCCTGCCGCACTGAGGGCATTCAGCACATCCATTGCTCATCCTGCCACCCTGAGGGCATTCAGTAAATCCATTGCTCGTCCTGCCATCCTGAGGACATTCAGCACATCCATTGCTCATCCTGCCACCCTGAGGACATTCAGTACATCTATTGCTCGTCCTGCCACCCTGAGGACATTCAGCACATTCATTGCTCGTCCTGCCACCCTGAGGGCATTCAGTAAATCCATTGCTCGTCCTGCCACCCTGAGGACATTCAGTACATCCATTGCTCGTCCTGCCACCCTGAGGACATTCAGTACATCCATTGCTCGTCCTGCCACCCTGAGGACATTCAGCATATCCATTGCTCATCCTGCCACCCTGAGGGCATTCAGTAAATCCATTGCTCATCCTGCCGCCCTGAGGGCATTCAGTAAATCCATTGCTCGTCCTGCCACCCTGAGGACATTCAGTACATCCATTGCTCGTCCTGCCACCCTGAGGACATTCAGTACATCCATTGCTCGTCCTGCCACCCTGTGGACATTCAGCACATCCATTGCTCGTCCTGCCGCTCTGAGGACATTCAGTACATCCATTGCTCGCCCTGCCACCCTGAGGACATTCAGCACATCCATTGCTCGTCCTGCCACCCTGACGGCATTCAGTACATCCATTGCTCGTCCTGCCACCCCAAGGGCATTCAGTACATCCATTGCTCGTCCTGCCACCCTGAGGACATTCAGCACATCCATTGCTCATCCTGCCACCCTGAGGGCATTCAGTACATCCATTGCTCATCCTGCCGCTCTGAGGACATTCAGCACATCCATTGCTCATCCTGCTACCCTGAGGGCATTCAGTAAATCCATTGCTCATCCTGCCACCCTGAGGACATTCAGTAAATCCATTGCTCGTCGACTTACCACAGAAGCCCCGTCAGTAGGTCGGCCAACGTGTTCATTTCCTATTACACCGCATGACCTGGCACAAACACTAAGCTACTTTTGGGGAGCACTGGTGCATACTTTCATATGATAACTATGACTCTCGGTGAGAGCACTGGTGCATACTATCATGGGGTAACTATAACTTGGTGGGAGCACTGGTGCACACACGCATACTGTCATGGGATGTTTCGGTGGGAGCACTGTTGCACACATGCATACCGTCAGAGAATAACTATGGCTCTCGGCGGGAGCACTGGTGCACATATGTATAGTATCATGGGACAATTTGATGGTATCGGCAGGAACACAAGCACCCGTATATACTGCCATCGCATCCAGAAGCTCTTGCCCTAGCTGTCTCAAGATCAGGCAGTATAACATTGTATCACTACTGGAGACGCAGAGGCTTAGTGATTAGCACGCTTGCCTACCAAGATAGTGTTTAGGGCTCAATCGCCTGCAATGTCAGGATTATCTTTGCCCCGACCAGTATGGCTGTATGGATGATCCATCTTCATAAAATGGAAATAAAACGATTATCAGGGAATTGTCTGCGGCAGAGAGGAAGGGAACTAACCAGCTCAACACATAATGCGACATAATATGGAAAGGCTTAACAACGGTAGTATCTACCATAGAACCACCTTACTATCACTGGTTTTGCCTGGAGGTTAGTTGAGAACTGTGGTATACAAAGCACTTGCCCTAGAGCAGTACCAGAGATTAGAATCTGTGTCTGTTGGTAAACAGACCAGTATTCTAACTGCTGCACCACCTGTTCCTCCAGCACAGGGATTTTCTGCCTTTCACCTCCCACCTTTGCATAGGCTCAAGCTCTCAACCAATCACCATATTCTCTTTGTTAAACTGTTCGTGATTGGTTAGAGTTAGCAGCTAAAGTTGTTTACGAGATGAGGTAGCCAGTACTAAGCAAGCCCCTGTAGGCGCATATTACCACACGCGTGGTAGGCCATAAGGTTGCCACCCTTTGCTTCCATAATGGGCCAGATGCGGATCGCTAGTTAGCCTGTGGGGAACTGTCAAAGTCTACAAGATCCAGCTTCACCTCTGGTGGGCTGAGGGAAGAGTTGGAAAGAAATTAACATGAATGCAAGATATAGATGCACTTCAGAAGGATAGAGGAAACACCCAGAAGAGAAATAAGAATGTAAGACGGATATAGGAGTGTCTTAGAAGAACAATAACTGGGCTGTGACGGACAGACTGGGCCAAACATCCTCACGCTACAGATCCAACTAATACAGCTATGCTGGAGAGAAGGGCAGATCCCACGTGATTTCAAAGATTCAAGCTTCATAACCCCATGCAAGAACTATGGGGATCGAAGTGACTGTAACAGCTATAGGGGTAGGAGTTACTGGGACGAAAAAAATAACCAGAATGCAAGATTTAGCTGTGCCCGAGGCGTGTAGAGTGACTGATTAAAAAGAAAAGTAACAAGAATGCAATATATGGCTGTTCCTGATGAGTGTAGAAGAGTGACAAGAAAAGTAACAAGAATTCATAATACAGCTGCGCCTGAGACATGGAGAGGAGTGACTTAAGAAAAAAGAATTCAACATACAGCTGTGCCTGATGAGTGTAGAGGTGTGACAAGAAAAGTAACAAGAATACACAATACAACTGTGCCTGAGGTGTGTAGAGGAGTGACAGAAGACAAGTAAAAAGAATGTAAGAAACAGCTGTGTCTGAGCCTTTGTAGAGGAGTGACAGAAGAAAAGTATCAATAATGCAAGATAAATATATACTTCAGAGTGCTGGATTAATGACAGAAGAAAAGAAAATTGGAGTAAGGAGATAAGGGGACTTGATTTGTTCTTGCCTTGTCTTAGAGATTCAGCAATTGCTGTCGCTGATTTTGCTGCTTGTGAAAAGCAAATTTTGCTATTTTCATCCGTGGTAAATGATTGGGTATAACAAGTAAATCACCTTTTCCGTAGTCTAGATATATTGTTCTGTAGACATACTGATCCGTATCGTTTCTTGAATTATTTTACAAACATCGCTTGATTCAGTTAGTGCACTGGGACGCAGATGTGTTTCCAAGGCACCAGGGTCGGGTTTATACTGGCCAAGACCTATTGACGCGTCCTCGTCGAGCGTCCTGGGCAACAGGTCCCTTCGGGGTCCTGGCTAAAGTCAGTAGGATCGCCGATTCCTCCGAAGTCGGAGAGTGTCTGCCTGTACGGCGAGGAACCACCGGTCTGCACACCAATAAGCCAGACATGGGACAACGGATACTCAAGCAAACCTCAGGTCCTGCATGACGTCACACTGATGTTGGACAACAGGATGCCTTCATCCGACATACAGGACTTCGCGTTGGAGCTCAAGCCACCGAACACAAGTAAGCAAGCACGTTAGTGCACTGTTTCTACTTTTCTACGTGTGATTTTATGTTTCCCTCCATTTCCTTTACATTGTAGATTCCAGACAAAAGCTTTCTTAGTTATATTTTAACTTGTTTATTGATGCATTGGAAAGTTGTCGATACGCATGTGGGGATGTCTTTGCAACAATAGAAGTTAATATCCACGGCAAAGCTTGCAATTTAACCGACCGTTAGAACATGTTACTTTACCGATAAAGTGGTGAACCAGTTCTTTCTCCTAGCACTGAAGATTCTGGCTCGTATTACTTGTAACCTCCACATGACACGAAGCAACGCTGTCTGTCTATTATTTTCCACGGAAACCCTTTCTGACTAGGATATGTTGTAAGCGGATTTACTTTCCTCAGTAGTTCCAGGGGTTGTTGGTTGGATAGAGTAGCTTACAGCTTCTGTGTCACGTGTCAAAATTTTGTTGGACACCAAGAGAGGCCCGTGGAAGTAGCAGCCGGGATGCTGTGATCTCACAACCCACCACGTGCCGTCTGGTGTATAAAACATGGGGCTAGCACCATATGCCCGATCACTGGACTGGACTGGATGTTTGCGTGTATATTAGCTGTTTCTATTACCAATGTTTCCCGCCATCAGGTCAATACACTCCTACTTCTGAAGTTGTTGTAATGTACGTCCCCAAATAACCATGATAGTCCATCTGAACGGTGTGGGGGTTGAACACGCTACCTAGCTGTGGTTTCATAACTCTACGAAGGGAAAATACCAAATTCACCTCCTCGTGGAAGAGGATGGGAAAGTACAAGAGATGGAGAATATTTTAGTGGGCTTGAACAGAGAGGGACTTTCTGCAAAGAACATGCTACATGATGAGTTTGTTATTTGGAAATGTTTTTTTTCAATCATACCTGTTGTGAACCCATTTATATTTCTGAGTATCCAGGAATATTAAAACACTGATCCACGAAAGGTAGATTTGTATTAATTGTGCTGCACACTGAACATATACACGATAGCAATGCTATATACTGTGCTTAATAATGCATGGGTAGCAGTTAGGCAAGACGTACTGAGTACTCGTAATACATGCACACAGTACACTAATTATCCTTGCTGTGTTCCTTCATGCATTTATAGTGGGGATTATTTCGTTCATGAACAGTTAGACAGCACAAGTATTATCACGACCTCAGCGAGGTAAGCTGAGTTTCACAATGCATAGGCCATAGTTTCTTTGGTATTTCAATTAAACACTGCACACAGAGAGAAATCATGCGGAACATTTCAAACATGCACAGCATATCAATCAAACTTATTTCCCAGACATCCTGTTTGATCACAAGGAAGCTCTTATATAAACTCTGAACAGTTCAGAACATGACACATCCTTTTCTCCATAGAACAATATATAGCACGGCTTTAAGACTAAGGTGTATTGTACTATAGTGATACAACAAGTATCTGTGGCGTCCATATTTTATTTATGAACAGTAAGAGAGGAACTGATAGATGGTACTGGGAACACTTTCACTTACACCTAACGATGCTTCGAAAAAATTTCCAAAACCCACCCATCCACCCACAAACCCGAACCAACCCGCTCCACTCTATCCAACAAGAACTCAATATTGAAGAAACTGATAGTTAAGACAAAATTAACTGAAGATGAACTAAAGGACGAACTGAAGAAAAACATGCATGTTAAAAAAAAAAAAAGAGCAAACAAACTAACTATGGATGAGGTGTAGTGCGGAAGGGAAGAAGAGGAAGAACACAACGTGGATGGGTTTATGATGTGATTATCCACACATGGCAGCAACAGAGGCAGGGCATCTGGCTCATGATAGAGTAATTTCGAAAGACGTATGGAAACTGTTCAGCACGTGACAAGCCACTTAATAGTAAACTATCCTTAACCATTCATCTGTCTACTATTCAGTTTTCTACCATTAATTTTTCATCATACTGGACCTTCATTCGCCGATGAATTTCTATAGATTTAACCTCTTCACTGATTTATAAAAAAAAAAAAAAAAAAAAAAAAAAAACGCCAAAACAACGCTGCTCTTCTTTAGAGCATGTCAAACGTGGGGCCATCTTTAAACTGTCATTATGACGTCACCGTGTTTGTCTGCACCGTCATGTCACGTGTTTAACACTGTTGACATTCTTTAAAATATTGACAGGTTAAAAGACAATGATATGGCTATTATACTTTCTATCACACTTTCAAGGTTTTAATTTGAAGCCCCCTCGTAATGTCTTTCTTTTGTTTTGTTTTTTGTTTTTAATTCTTGTAATTTGTTGCACTGTCATGTCTAGATTAAAAAAAAACAAACAAAACAAACATCTGTTCTGCGTTAAGTATGTTACCATCGTATGAACTAAACATTCAAGCGAAGAGGAAAAAAAAACGTAAGGGTTGGCACAAAAACATTTCGAAAAATTGTTCGTTCTAGATTAAAATCTTGCAATGGATCTGTGATGTGCTAGGACTGTCCCAGTTTATAGGTCTGAATGAACGTAGGGATAGGTGTCCAGTCTTCCCCTCACTTAGCTGACGATGAACGCAGATATGGATTCCTCGTTTAATGACATTATCACCGTAGCGCCCTAGCGACAACATTAATCCGTTCGCTTCATTCTAGTTCAGTTGAAAAATATTTCTGATACACGGGAGACCACACACTAAACATTGTCGACAATTACACTTGTATTTATTATTTCCCTTGCATTAATACTTTTCCGATGTTCAATTACAGTGTGCGATCCCTGACGTAGTACACAATGCCAGGTTTGTGAGTAACATGATATGTTTAGACAGTGGTTCTCAACCGGTGGAGAATTCCCCCCTAGGGGGGAATTTTAGGGTTTCCGGGGGGGGGGGGGGGGATTAAGATTATTTCAAGATGGCGTTAATACAAGAGCCGATTACTTGATATTGTTTTTTCCTTCATACTTTACGGTTCTGTACGTCTCACCCTTGTAAAATTCATTTTATAAAGTAAGCAGACCCACAAATCACGTCTAGACTTGTTATAGTATGTGCTATTAAATTTAGGTTCCATTATTACGTATACAGTGTAAAGGGGGAGGGGGATGTGAAGGTAGGAAATACGAAAGGGGGGAATGGCGTTCTGAAAATCTGGTGATGTGGGGCACGGGCTAAAAAAGGTTGAGAACCACTGTGTTAAGATATATATGTTAAGATATGTTTACACAGAAGTCACAAACAATATGTTGCACGAATTATTGTCTGGCATATTTCGCTGCATCTTTTCATGTGCATGAAGTGAATAAATGAATAATACTTGCGCTGAAACACTTTAAACATAGTCACAGGTATTGTTCGAATGTGGAGCATGTTATCCCCGCGGTAATTTGACGATCTTAAAATATGGTGTAGGGGGGCAAGGGACAAAAAAGGTTGCGAACCACTGCTCTAAGGGAATGTAGTGTTTTAAATGCAAGCTGTAATATAAATGTGCAGCTTCGACGACTCATGACTTTTGTTGATCCTAAGGAATACATTCACTAACACGTGGACGTGCAACGAGCATTCACCGACAGTCGGAGAAGCAGCGTCAAAACAACGCAAAGAAAACAGCGTCGGTCAAACCCTTAGCTGGCGTCAAAGCATGAAATCTGTCACATAACAAGTAAATTCCCCAAACGCAGAAGGAAAATAACTAAAAATCGCAACCTGAACCACCACAATTATAACCAAGGCTGAGAAAGCAGATTGAACAAAGTGGAAATGTTTCCACTTACATACTGGGTTGGACTGGAAATTGGTTGACAACAGTAACCAGTTTCTAGTGAGTTTAGGTAAAGCCTTTGAAATGTGCAAGCCAGGTTACCTTGACGGTCAGTCAGTGGGGGTGTTGTGATGATGTTAAGCAGCAATTCCTTTCAACTTCCTGAAAAATTCCCGGAAACAGTTTCCCGCTGTGGGTTTGTGGTGTGATAGTGCCACCACAAAACTGTCGGCCTGAGAGAAGTAATTTCATTGAGCCAGTTTGGGGCCCACTGTTGTATTCTCTCTTCCACCTCCCTCCCCCACTCGCTATTTGGGTTGGGATCAGATTGCAAGGCCCGAAGGACCCAACCAAGCCACAACTCAAGCCCAACCGAAAAACGAGGCAAGCCTTTTACCGTTGGTCTCCTGCACACTCCCTCCCCTAAATTATTGGGATGTCCCATTGGATTCTATCTACGGAGGCTGTGTGAGGGTAGTTAGGAAGATGACAGATGTATGTTTCACATGTTGCCATCTGTGCCTTAGTGGTTAGTGAACGCAGTTTCAGAATTCGCCGATATACCACACCCAAGGTGCGAAATCAACCACAGGTAATTCGACAGCAGTTCGTTATGCGTCGATTTCGATGGTATGAGCGTCGGCCGGTTAGAAAGCAATGACGAATTCATTAGCAGCATGTAGAAGATCCTTTGCATAGCGTTGCTCTCATCATGGCGAGCCGAAAAGCCTCACGATTTCTATTAATTTCACCTGCCGCATGCACCCTCGTGATCATGATGTCTTCAATGTCTCGTGTTCATTCTTCGTGCTGGTAGAACCCGGCTTCATATTTCAGGAACTTCTTCCATCAGGAACTTCTTACAGCAAGGCACTGGATGATGATGGTGATGATGACTTATTACATTTTTTTTTTCCGATTCATTTTGTATTTGCGAATTATTAATTTCCTAAAATTAAGTTGCATGTCCTTCACAGGACGTAGCAGTCAACCCCAGCATTTTCGCTGTTCGTGATTCCTGGGCAAATTTTACGTTCAGTAGTTTGCCATTGCTTTCTGAACGACCGACTCCTATACCTTTTTCGAAAAAACCAGCACCGCTGTGTTTCGAACCCGGGTATACGGGCTCACAAACCGCGTTTGCAAGCCCTTCGCCACAGAGACCGGCTATTTGCGAATACCTGCTAGTTATTGAATATATTAGGGGCGTTCATTTGAAACCCGTTCCAATGGCTTTATTACAAAAGCATGAAAGAAACATTTACAGGTGTGGTAGGATTAAACAAAGCATTCATTTTGAATGAATTATGCACCATGGGTTGGTCAGAAGAAGTCGCTGTAGGCATTCATGCAAGCATCCCATTGCTTAGGTAGGCGGCGAATGCCGTCAGCAAAAAAGGATTGTGGTTGCTCACTGAACCAAGTGTTTACAAGCTCATCACGTCAGTATCTGTGTAAAATCGTTGCCCTTTGAGAGCTGTTTGTAGAGGTCCGAAAAAATGAAAATCACATGGTGACAAATCAGGACTATAGGCTGGATGTTGCAGAATTTACCACTTCTTCCTTGCTAATGCTACCTGCACAAGATTTGCGTCATGCCCACGAGCATTATTGTGCAACAAAATCACACAGCGAGAAAGCAAGCCGGGTCGTTTATTCTTCATGGCTTCTTGCAGCTTGTCTAGTGTTTGCAAGCAGTGGGTAGAGTTGATGTTGACACCGGGGTCTTTAAAGTCGGCCAACAATAGCCCTTCATGGTAAAAAAAA
Source organism: Cepaea nemoralis (assembly GCA_014155875.1). Taxonomy (NCBI): domain Eukaryota; kingdom Metazoa; phylum Mollusca; class Gastropoda; order Stylommatophora; family Helicidae; genus Cepaea; species Cepaea nemoralis. Next base: position 102,846 of record JACEFZ010011701.1, read on the forward strand.
AAAAAATGCGCTCAACAAAACCTTACCAGCGGAAACCTGTAACTTAAATTTTTTGGCTTTTGATGATCCAGCATGCTTCCATTACATGTTCTCTCTTTTGCTGCTCGGCTCAAAGTGGTGACACCATGATTCATCGCCTGCCACTATGCGGAAGAGAAATTCATCAACCAACCCCCCCCCCCCCCCCACTTTGTAATGTAGCAAGTGGTTCAAACACCATCCCACGCTTCCTCATTTTTGGTGGTCGGTCAACATTCGTGGTACCCACCGTGAACACACCTTCCGATATTGCAGTTTCTTACGAACCTTTTGAATTGTTCCAATTGACACATAAAATTCTTTCGCTAGCGAACGTATGCTTCGACAACGGTTCATCTGTACTGCTACATCAATTTTGTCAATGGTTTTTTTTTCCGTGGCAACAATATGTACTTGACCCGGCTATCGAAGATCTGTCATGAAGTGACGTCCTTTACGAAAATTCGTGCCCAGTCTGTCACTGTTGTCTTCGACACACATTCGTTACCGTACGCTGCCTGCATTCTTCGATGAATGCCCACTGGTCGACATCCTTCAAATGAAAGAAACCGAATCACCGCTCTTTGAGCTTCTTTGGACGGATTTTGGATCAACTTGGCCATTTTCTCAACGGTCAGAAACAGAACCTATGCATCATGGGACGATAAGCACTTGCTCTTTTATTCATTGGTTGGTACTTATCACATGACTATGACATGATCGTGTTCAACGTACGCAATTACGCGCGATGCGGCACGAACGGATTTCAAATGAACGCCCCTTATATTATCAAAGAGTGCATGTTTGATAAAACACCATCACATGAATCTCTATTCATAAAATTATTACAAACAGAATTTTGTCAGTTTAATCAACTTTAACTCATTCATAATCACACAATAAATAGTACAAAACAAAACAGAAAGCAAATACACTTATATATTAAGACAATGTACAAGAAATGTACACGCAGAGCAGCACGCACTGTTATTAAAAGTTAGGACATGCACCAAAACTGAAGGAGATGGTAATAAGTAACATTTGTGGTCAGTCATAATGTTTAGTACGTAATATTCGGATACCAAAGAAACACAATCTTGAGTCCAGTAGAATGTAACTGGTAACCAATAGTAACACAAGTAATCAATGTTAGTACGCAACATCGATAAGTAATGAAAACTTGAGGGTAATGATAAGTACTAGTTGTCCCTAAGCAGTTTTCTGACATGGGTCTATAATGTGATAGGGCCTTCACATTTTGTAGACCTAATTGCAAGGAGAAATACAGGGTGTATTTTTAATGCCCGTGCAGTGTTTGAAATATTGCCGGTCCAAGTTTTGTATTTACCTATTATGTCGCATGAACTTTACAGAGAGTGAATACAAAACTTGGATCGGCAATATTTTCAAACACTGCACTGTCATTAAAATTACATCCTATAGATGACCAGTCTTTGCCTCAATGTGACGATCACGGGCCCCAAATCCCGCGTCTGACCACACTTGGCACAGCTCCCTATCAACTCCTAATGCCCCGGCTATAATGATAAATTGCGAAGAGGTAATCTATGAGAAATGTTAAATTTGTAACACTTGTGAAACATGAACATTTGTGATCAATAGCGTGAGATATGTAACATTGACAATCAGTGATCAATAACATGAGTTATATGTAACACTGGTAACTAATGCATTAAACAAATGAGTAGTATATAACATGAGATACGTAACATGAGATACGTAACATTGATAACGAGAACATGAGTATGTAACACTGATAACCAGTGGTGACACTGATACCAGTTGTGAAAAAATGACTACGTACCATTTGTGATCACTGATCACGAAAGAAAAAAAAAACTTAGTGGTATTTAAAACTTTTATCAATGATAATATGATTAGTCATTTGTAAACAATGGTGACCAATTAAAAAAGAAGTATGTAGCATTTGTGATCAATAACATGAGTTTTATGTAACATTGGAAACCAGTGAATAAAATGAGTCGTACATAACATATTTGATCAATGAATGCAAAGTTTTGCAGTATGTAACATTTATGATCAATGATAGCCAGTGAATAATATGAATATTATGTAACATTTTTGATTAATGGAAACTAATGAATACAATATTGAATAGAATGCAACATTGGAGGATGTAACCAACGAATACAATGTGTTGTATGTAACATTTGTGATAAGTTGTAGCCAATGGATAAAATTAGTATGCAACATCTGTTATTAATTATGCCATAGGTTGTATGAAACACTAGCAAATGAAAAAAAATATATTGAGTAGTATAAAATAGTTTTAATGTATAACAAGTGTAACCATTGTACAGCGTGTTACAGTGGTAATTGACACAATTGTAACAATGATAATCTGTGATAAAATGAGTCATAACATTAATTATTATAAAATGAGTAGTAGTAACGTTGATAATATGTGATAAAATAAGTAGTAGTAAAACTGATAATCTGTGATAAAATGAGTAGTAGTAACATTGATAATCTTGTGAAAAAATTGTAGTAAAATTGATAATCAGCAATAAAGTAGGTAGTTTATAAAAGTGTAAATAAATAAACTGAGTATATGCAGTAACACAGGTAGCCAAATCTAGCATGCTTGAGTAGTTTGTAATGTTCGGTGATTAACGTAAGCAATGCAAAATAATGAGTGAATCAATCATTGGAGATAATGGTTGTGTATATTTAGAATATATGTTTCCTTCAATGCCAAAGAGATAATATTGTGTAATGTTCGTGCACATGTGTGTATGGAGAGAGAGAGAGAGAGAGAGAGAGAGAGAGAGAGAGAGAGAGAGAGAGAGAGAGAGAGAGAGAGAGAGAGAGAGAGAGAGAGAGAGAGAGAGAGAGAGAGAGTTCTTTAACTGTAACCAAATAGTATCACCATCAGGAACACAAATGATAATTAATCAGCTAATTTAGTCAATGGAAAAGCCCCGGAACTAAACAGTATTACTATCAACAACTCAAATGGGAAGTCAGAAGCTAATTAAATTTAGCCAGTGCAAAAACGCAGTGGAGATGGGGTGGGGGTGGGGGTGGGTGGGTGACTGTGGCATAACGCTAACCACCATTATTCATTTACCAAAACATGCCGCAAGAAGAGGAAACAACATTAAAAGAAATTGACTTCACAACCGCAAACGGAGACTAGGACTTAAAACTTAACATCGAAACTGGAACTGCAAAAGTGACAGATGACGTGGATTCTTAGAAAGATTTCATCAGACAAAGCTCGGAATACCATTGGACGAAGGAGACATGTGACCCGCTTTCGCGCCAACGCATATTTAGCATATGATAATTAGCGCACTTTTTCTGCAACCATTCTGATGAACAGATGTGAGAAGCTGGTGTGACCAAATTTTCAAACATGGAATTGCGGGGTGTCTAGATCTGAGGTAAGCTTGTGATTCCCGAGATTAGACTAAGAACCCGATGTATCAAGTATCAAGTAATGGTAACCCGTGTTTGTAATGTCAATTGAAATGTATTATTATTAATTAAAACCTCTGAAATGTAAAAAATGCTCGACTGTAGATTCTAACGACGCAGAGCCGTTCCCGGGCAAACTGACTCTAATATTCGCTTCGATGAAACTGCAATCTCTGATATTCTTAAAGATAATTATTAACTTTAAGAAGTGCATTATACTACTCCATTCTAATCTGAACAACTGTACGAAGTGATGATTCTAAAGCAATCTTGTGCATTTCACCAGAAACATTGTTAAAGATGCTATCACTATCTACAGCTAAAATGACAGTTCGTGTACTAGAATAGGTGCCTTGTTTTAAAACAGACTTATCTATGTCTATTTTCAATTTAGAAAGTTGGGAGAGAAATCTAATCTTTTCTTTCTGCTTCATCTATTGAATGGATAGGGTTTGAAGGATCAATATTTATATTTATGTCAAAATTTAATTAGATAAGAGCACTTATGAACTGCATTACATCAGAAGAGTTGAGCTTCGTGGAACTCCATCACACTGAAGTGAACTTAACTCATTACTCAACATAACTTAAAACACAACACCACTCAACACCACTCATCACCACACAACTCAACACTCAACATCACAACAACAACAGATAATGGGAGAGAGTTATTAGACACAAGAAGAAGAAGAAGTTAGTTAATTGGGAAAACACAGAGAATTATTTATACACATTATAAACACCATTGAGTGGAAGAAATGTTATAAATGTATGTCATTTATTTACATGCATCTTGACACCTTCTCACTCTTGTCACTGTCTTACTGTACACGTTCACTGACCCCAGGTCAAATGAGAACTTACATACAGCAGGAACCAGTTGATACAAGGCGTACACAGTGTGATAAACTCTGACCACCCCAAATTAACCCAACACTAGCTTAGAGAGAAAAGAGGGGGAGGGGAACTAGTTCCTACTTCAGGAATTTAGATTTCTTCCGACCTACTTCTAGAATATTGTATTGGTAGGAATGTATATATTTATGTGAATATTCATCAGTGATCTTGGTGGCTACATACCAACAACCACCCAACACATCAGCAAACTAACCACCTAAATCAGACCTGAAAGAGGGAAGCCGAGAGAAAGAGATGAACCACAAGTGAGATGGAGGATAACTTGGCCATGAGCAGAGTATGGGGAGGCCTTCAGTGGAGCTATACGGGCAGACCTGAAGTGGATCCATCAGTCAATGGACCCTGGCTTACCTAATCTTCCAGTCACCAGGTTACATTTTTCCTTGGTACACACCACACCCAATTTCAGGGAACTGATATTTAATTGTTGAATCATTTTCACACTTAATATGTACAACAGCAAAATGTTACTATGTTTCACACTTGTTGACATCTCATGTATTGATGCTTGTTTATTGATGGTCTGTGTGACTGGTCCAATATGCAACTTTTCTATTATTTTGTGTAAATCACAATAGAAATGTATGTACTGACCAGAAGGCTCAGGCCCAGTCAATAAATGATTAACATGAATTGACCTTCTGTTAATTTATCAGTTCAAACCTATCTGTGAGTCAACAACTTCTTTGTACATCATGTTGTCAGAATCTAATGTGATTGATTATGTGTTTGATTGTTTAAAAATAACTCCACTCATAATGACTTACTAAAATGGGGGAGAGAAGACTCTAGATCTATCAACTGCTCAATATCCATGATTTCTTCATCTAAATCAGGCTGAGAAAATTCTCCAGACTTTCCTCAGATTTGATAAACTAAAAGGGGGCTCCAGAGCTATAAGAATCATTGGAGAAGGGGCAGATTCCCAGTTAGTAATTACCATTCTCACCAGGGCCATAATCTATATCTCCTAGACATACTTAATAGAACGAGGCCTGCAGATAACTCAAGGTTCATATTCTGGGGTTATTGAAGATAGAAGAGGATGGGGCTCTACTTCTTTTGTTAGAGATGGGGCATGCACTACAGTGATCTCCCATCTCCCTTCAAAAATATATGACAGTGACAATAGCAGTGACTGGCATACTTGCTTCCTGCCAGGTTGTCATCGGTTCAAATTCACATCAAGATGGATGTTACAAATTCACAACAAGATAAATGTTACAAATCCACATCAAGATGGAAGATACAAACTCATATACAGATGGAAGTTACAAATTCACACCACGATGGATGTTACAATTTCACATCAAGATGGAAGTTACAAATTCACATCAAAATGGATGTTACAAATTCACATAAAGATGGAAGTTACACATTCAAACGAAGATGGATATTACAATTTCACATCAAGATGGATGTTACAAATTCACATCAAGATGGATGTTACAAATTCACATCAAGGTGGATGTTTACAAATTCACATCAAGGTGGATGTTACAAATTCACCTGGTCGACCCAACCGAAGATATTGCTATAACAAACTCGCTGATTTTCAATGTACCAATGTACGAAACACAGCCCTACATGAACGGGTGTTGATGAAATTTATAACGACAAGTAAAGAAAGCATGTGTTTGTAAATTTATGAATGCATCAACAAAAGACATATATAGAAACAGTTACATCATTGATAATACAAAATAATTATGCATGCCATATACTTTGCAAACATATGACAACCAAAAAAACATTTCTATGTAAATTATACATGAGGTGATATTAAGAGTGGCATGTACTAATCAAATTGTGTATCTGTATGTACAATAAGTAAAGTAAATCATTTCAGGAAACAAAGGAAAGAGTTAGCATAAAGCTGAATAATGTAGACCAGTGGTTCTCAACCGGTGGGGAGTTCTCCCCCCCCCCCCCCCGCAGGGGGTAATTTTAGGGCTTCCAGGGGGGGGGGGGGGAATGAAGACCATTTCAAGATCGCGTTAAAAGAAGAACCGATTACTTGATATTGTTTTTCCCTTCATACTTTACAGTTAAGTATGTCTCATCCTTCTAAAATTCATTTTATAAAGTCAGTAGACCCGCAAATCATGTTTTATGTGGATGTCTAGACTTGTTTTAGTATGTGCTATTAAATTTACATTTTTACGTATACTGTATAGGGGTGGGGGATTTTTAGATAGGAAATATGAAAGATGGGGGGGGGGGGGGGGGAAATGACGTTCTGAAAATACGGTGAAAGGGGGGGGTGGGGGGGCACGGGCCAAATTTTTTATAGGAATGGGGGATGACGTTCTGAAAATATGGTGAAAGGGGGCACGGGCCAAAAAAGGTTGAGAACCACTGATGTAGACTATATGGGGATAAAAATTAAACATATGATATCATTATATCGCCACATGTGACCTTCCATTTGGACAGAAGGACGATATATCACCTACTATAGTGTCAATGTGTTATTTGCTTTGTTTCGTGGTGTCTTCCGCAAAGCCAATGCCCATTAAATGGAACTACGTGATAATACTTGTTCATTTGTGTGGTCCAGACCTACTTTGTGTGGTCCAGACCTACTTTGTGTGTCCCAAACCTACTTTGTGTGGTCCAGACCTACTTTGTGTGTCCCAGACCTACTTTGTGTGGTCCAGACCTACTTTGTGTGGTCCAGACCTACTTTGTGTGGTCCAGACCTACTTTGTGTGGTCCAGACCTACTTTGTGTGGTCCAGACCTACTTTTAGTGGTCCAGACCTACTTTGTGTGGTCCAGACCTACTTTGTGTGGTCCAGACCTACTTTGTGTGGTCCAGACCTACTTTGTGTGGTCCAGACCTACTTTGTGTGGTCCAGACCTACTTTGTGTGGCCCAAACCTACTTTGTGTGGTCCAGACCTACTTTGTGTGGTCCAGACTTACTTTGTGTGTCCCAGACCTACTTTGTGTGGTCCAGACCTACTTTGTGTGGTCCAGACCTACTTTGTGTGGTCCAGACCTACTTTGTGTGGTCCAGACCTACTTTGTGTGGTCCAGACCTACTTTGTGTGGCCCAGACCTACTTTGTGTGGTCCAGACCTACTTTGTGTGGTCCAGACCTACTTTGTGTGGTCCAGACCTACTTTGTGTGGTCCAGACCTACTTTGTATGGTCCAGACCTACTTTGTGTGGTCCAGACCTACTTTGTGTGGTCCAGACCTACTTTGTGTGGTCCAGACCTACTTTGTGTGGTCCAGACCTACTTTGTGTGGTCCAGACCTACTTTGTGTGGTCCAGACCTACTTTGTGTGGTCCAGACCTACTTTGTGTGGCCCAAACCTACTTTGTGTGGTCCAGACCTAATTTGTGTGGTCCAGACCTACTTTGTGTGGTCCAGACCTACTTTGTGTGGCCCAGACCTACTTTGTGTGGCCCAGACCTACTTTGTGTGGTCCAGACTTACTTTGTGTTTGGCGCTGAATCAGTGACTGACACAGCAGTAACCGCAAAGACAGCACAATGATTACCATCTAAAAAGTACTCTTGGACAGGCTTGTAGACGTACTGCTAGACATTTATATAGACCAATCGACACTCGGTAGGTCATGTGATCAATATCACACCAGCCTCAATTACCCCCCAAAACATTTTCTGATGCCGGTTTTAGGCTGGGTCGATCTGGGAGTCCGAGACAAGTAGACAGATCTGCCCCGATGCATGTTCGAATCCATGATCACTAGGCTGGCAGATGAGTGTCTATCCACTACGCCAGAGATGCCTGTATAGTATCAATACGCCCACAGACTGTTGCCCATGTGCAGAAGTGAAAACAAAGTTTGTGCTAGGTGTGTATAAATGGGGGAAGCTGCAAATTCTTTAATGACCAGACAGTACTAAATTCGGACTGAAACAGTTCTGATTTCAAGTGAATTTGGAAATAGAATAATTCTAAATACTCGTATGTTATTACGATATCAGTGAAGTTATGTAATTAAGACACGATTCTATGTTTTCTTACATATGTCTATGTTACAAATACATGCATTGAAGACTGAGCAAAACTATAAGTATGTAATCGAATCTATGTTCATAGTACTACATTCTGCGATGCCTTGATGATAAATAGACTGTAAATAACTAATAAGACCATATGAAATAATACATTAACATAAACGGTTAAACGAAGAAAGTGATTTACCACCACATATAAAACAGACAATTAGCTACAATCATATTAATATTTAATGATACTTTTCTTTTAATGAAGGGGCGGATGTCACAGTCTACATTGCAGGGTGAGAGTCTGACTGGTATTAATGTGGACAGACAAGACGGTTCAGAGTTACTGTGATGTTAGGTACGGAGAGTATAGTAAAACGAAGAGTATAGTAAAACGGAGAGTATAGTAAAACGGAGAGTGTAGTAAAACGGGTAGTCTAGCAGCATGAAGATCATGAGATACTGAAACACAGGACTGAGTACGACCAATTGAAAGGGCTCCTTATTTTGCATGAGAATGTGAGCGACGTAAAGCAAAATTAATATAGAGCAGGTACTTGGTCCTTGCCGATCTCCCTGGCTAAGGGTTTAACGTCTTTCTCCGTAATTTCGTATATCCACGTAGGGTAACGCAGCTGCGCGAGATTCGGTAGCGGATCATGTCGCGTCGCTTACCTGCAGGGGGTATGGGAGCCGGTCGCTCAGAAAGCAATGGCATACTACTGAGCGTAATCTTGTCAATAAATCAACAACAGAAGTACAATGTTGGTGTTGACAGCGACGTCCTGTAAATAGGATACGCAAAAAAATAAATAATAAAACAACCTTGGTCCTTGAATTCCTAGGAGGTAAGAAGTGTGTCTGATTACAGGTGTACTTTTACCAATACAGAACTATTGACGAGCAATTGAGAAATACATACATGAACATATATGTTAAAATGCACAATACTGCCATTTATATATAACACGTTTGTACAATTTATCATACTGGTTATCCTCTAGACTAAGTGTGAAGGTTGAGTTATCAACATAACAGTATAGGGATGATTTATGTAGCATATAGGGATGACAATACAGGGACCATGGTATAGGGATGATTCCTGTGGCATATTGTTTTTATAATAAAATGAGACTGGCAGTGCTTTGCACTTCCTAGTAATTAGCATGAAGTACAATGGTTTAATATATACACATTAAGTTACTCTCCCCCCCCCCCCCCCACAATTTCACATGATCTCTTACACACATCCATCCATCATGTGCCATGTCGATAAACGTGAGCCATCTCACTTAATCACCAGAGTCGTGAATCAGCTCCGTGTTCCTGTCTCGACTATACCACGTGGCCAAGCTAACCAGGTATTTACTTTTCGGTCTTCCTCTTGGTCTCTTCCCTTCGATCTTGCCAGTTGTCACCAAGTTCTCTTAGTCATTTCTTCTCATAATATGCCCAGACAATTGTGACTGTCTACATCTAATGTCTCTAATCAGTTTATGATCTTCATTTGTTTCTTGAAGGGCTTGTTCATTGGTTTTTCTGTCTGTCCATGGTATTCTTTGCATTTTCCTCAGAAACCACATTTCCACAGCCATCAGATGTTTTTCAGCTTGACTGCCCATTATCCATGATTCACATCCATACACAAGTATAGGTTCTATGTAGCACTTCAACACTCTTTTTCTCGTTTCAACTGATATCATTTTATTGGTCAGAATGTTTTTCATCTTGCAAAAGGCTACATTCGCAATGGCAATTCTTGTTCTAATCTCTTCAAGACATCTCCCTTCAGATGTTATGACTCTTCCGAGATAACAGTTTAATTTTTTTCACTTGTTTAAGAATATGTCCATTTACACGTATATCACGTTGTGGAATTTCCTTATTCCCAATGACGATCATAATCTGTGTCTTCTTATTATTCAGTTCTAACCCTAGTTGTTCTTTGTGTGCAACAACCACATCTACTAAATGTTGCAGGTCCTGTTCATTGTCTGCAATCAAGACTGTATCATATGCATATCTAATGTTATTGATGTATCGTCCTTCCATATCTTCTATATTTCTGAAAATATTTTCACAGTACAGGAAAAAGAAGGTCCGGAGACATTACACATCCCTGTCTCACACCTCTTTTAATAGGCTGACATTGACCTACTTCATTATCAACTCTGATAGCAGCTTGTTGTTTCCATTATATGTTTGTTTGTACAAGTCTAAGGTCTATTCCATCAATGTGTAGATCTTACACACATACCTCTTGTGTTACACTGATAATGTATGGTGTTCTGCTGAACTGTCTTGAGCTGAAGGTTATGTAGAGCCAGAGCTGCTCTGTTTAGCTTTTTTGCTGTGTTTAGCTGTTTTACATTGTGTTGAAATTTATGTTGCGTTGAGCTGTGTGTTGTGTTCAGATGTATGTTGTGTTGACCTGTGTTGAACTGTATATTATTGTGTTTAATCTTTAGCTGTCTCATTCGCTTCCCGCCAAGCTGCCTCTAACACCTGCAGACAATCTTTGACTCTCCAATTCCTTGTCAACTGTTTCCCTCACACGTGCAATATTGTACTGTTTCATTTATTGCAGAATTTCTGGCTCATATAATTCAATCTTTGGTTGTTGCATTCCCTGCAAACTATCTCTCATATATACAGTCTTTGACTGTTCCATTCCTTTCCAACTCTCATGAATAATAGAATCTTCGACTGTCCCATTCCTTCCCAACTGTTGTTCATGTATAATACAATCTTTGACTGTCCCATTCTTTCCCAACTGTCTCACATATAATATAATCTGTGACTGTCGCATTCCTTCCTAACCTTCTCTCACACATACTACAATATTTGACTGTCCCATTCCTTCCCAACTGTTGTTCATGTATAATACAATATTTGACTGTCCCATTCTTTCCCAACTGTCTCACATATAATATAATCTGTGACTGTCGCATTCCTTCCTAACCTTCTCTCACACATAATACAATATTTGACTGTCTCATTCCTTCCCAACGGTCTCCCATATATGCAGACAGCATCTCACAAAAACATAACACAAGCTAAATCAGAGTTCATATACACATGATATTGTGTGCAAAATGACAGCACCATTGTAGCACAAAGCTACCCAATCTTCTACACATATGCTGTTGATTTTAGGTTACATACAAATAGTCACTATAAACATTGCTAGATATCAGTAAATTCATGTAGATTATTTAATACAAATATGCCACCCTTTGGTAATGAATATGAAAATTTAAATGAAAATAAATAAGTTAATAACACGTTTAAAGATCACGTTTTTCTGTCATGTGGTCTATTGAGGGTGCGGTTGAATGCTTAAAGTCGAAAGGATCGACTTTCATGCACCGAATTTTACCCCATGTGGCTCGGTCTCTTGGCACAAAACGACAAACCGACTGGGGGTTAAAAAAAGCATTGTATAAAGCAGCGCATCTCCACAGATGACCTGCAGGGTTCTCGGAAAATTTCACGCGAGGTCTGAACAACTCATTCCAAAATTCCACTCGAGGTCTGAACAACTCATTCCAAAATTTCACTCGAGGTCTGAACAACTCATTCCAAAATTCCACTCGAAGTCTGAAATCATTCCAAACTTCCATTTGAGGTCTAAACAACTCATTCTAAAACGAACTTATGACCTTAAAAGATCGAAACAGACGGCTAAGCCACTTCGCAACGGACACTCTCGCGAGTATGGTGCTAGGCCCATATTGTTTGACCAACCGGCACATGATGCCTGATGTCATAATTATGTCGGCCGCCTTTAACTTTCCAGAGTATGTCTGGTACCAATTTTCACGAAGCCGGCGTCGACCCGAAGACGTGGCATGGAATAAATCGCGATCTCAAGGGGGACTTGAAGCCAGAATCACCGAGACGGCAGGCGATGGCACTAACCACTGGGCTTTCTCGGCGTAAAAATAAATTATATATACAACAACTCCATTACCAGTATCAAAAGTTTAATGCAAATGTGTTGCTGAAGAACAAACAAGTAGTACATATAAATCAATGTTTCACGTCAGTAGGTATGTAATGGACAACAGACACGCCTTAAATACATATATTACGTGTTATATGAGTCGTCATTCAGAGAAATAAGTAAATTAGTGTGTTAGTAATATGACATGATGATTACATACATGTTTGACTGACTATTAATGCTCCTGCACAGACTAGTAAGATGAATGTTGTTTTCTTTCTAAAAACAAGCGTAGTCCACACACTGCGACTATTACTTGTTTACTGTACAGATCTTTGCCTGTAGATTAGGTTTCCCTATTACCAGTGTCCCTAGCCATCAAGCGAAACCACTCTAGTGGTACTTGTAATTTACGTCCCCAAGTCAAGGACGAGGAGTCAACATTTTAGTCCAACTTTGGCCAGTGTAGGAGTTTAAACCGGTACCTCGGCATCAGCACACCGGATGAAGAATAAGCGTTCTTATTCATTTGACCATACTAACCTCCGAAAATGAGTTCAAGAACCACTATCATGGCAGAAGGGAATTCCCGTAAGTACCAACGAAGAGTTCCCAAGCTGATGGTACCAGAAGCAGAAAAAAGACAAAGGTTAAAGGGATCAACTTCACTGTATCGGAATGATTATGGCATATGCCTCGGTCACTCTTCGCAGAACAGCCAACCGCTTGTCGAAAACGTCACACAGAGCACGTACTTGGTTAACTCCTGCGGCGACCCTCAAGGGTCTCGGGGGAAAAAAATACACATGAGTCCGAAAACAGACCCATGACCTCCTCAGCAACAGGTAGACGGTTTAACCACTTGGCCACTGTGGCCAGTAACAGGTAAGATGTAAAATACGTTCACAGATTATGGGGACAAGCAGAAGCAATGAAAAGAACTAGTGATCAAAGAACTCGCCGGATTAGAAAAGGTGAAAAGTAGCCACTTCGAGATTTCATCTTGTCTCTTTCGTCTGCCCTTCAATCCCCATTTGAACATACTCCCTCAACCAAACCACGCCAAGCCGTTATGGATTTTTTTAAATCTGCTGCAGCTCCCTCCATGTCCTCCCAATATTATTAATATGTAATTCTCTTCTAGGTTTTTGTTTTTAAGGTTTCCCACTATTTCGTTTGCCTTCTGGGCTCCAGACAAAAGAGTGTCAGGTTATATTGTCATCTTTTCTTAGTGTGTCCTATTCAGAGCCAGAATATTCTCTTCAACCCTTGGTTCATATGAATTTATTTAGTTCTCTGAATGTTGTTGTACAGGATTCCATCCCACCGTCTCTAAATGACAGCGGCTTGTTCCTTTACAGGGATCAGCGTTTGAGGCGGGTTTATTCCGCATCGACCACAGTCATGGCGGTTCGTTTGAGGTCTTCATTGGTTCCCGGAGTTTGTCTCGTACAGGAACTTCAAGAAACGTATTTCAAAAAACGACTAACTTTTAAAAAGTCAGCTGAATGTCAATTACAGGTCGTTGCACACAATCCCATTCCCAGGCTGACATAATTTTCTATACAATATTTATGTTTGGTAGTTTGCCATTGTTTTCTGAACGAGACGCCAACGTTTAAGTTCAAATGAGCAGTGCACGCAATGACCCCACCATCAGCACACAAAAAGCTTCAGAGCGATCACTTAAAACCCCGTGGCCACGCTTAACTGATGATTAACATCTCACACCTAAAACAAGGTATCAAGAGTAGTCAAGGTCCATCACCAACTTGAACTCGCAACGATGGACAATTGAAAGGATGGACAATGGATACAAAGGACAATTGATAGGATGGGCAATTGATAGGGTGGAGAATTGATAGGATCGACAATTGATAGAATAGACAATTAATGGGGTGGACACTCAGTCATTTTAATATAACTAAGGCTTGCGAACGCGGTTCGTGAGCCGCTTACCATGCGTTCGAAACGCAGCCGCGACCGATTTGTGCAGCAGACTGTTATAACGTTGTGGTATAACCTGTTGGTTTGAAAGCCGGTCGTTCAGAAAGCAATGGCAAACTACTGAACATAAAATGTGTCTAGTACATCAACAGCAGCTGAAAAATGCTGGTGTTGACTGCAACGTCCTGCAAGGGATATGCAATATTAGAAAAAAATAAATGTAAAACCAGGACACCAGGACTGGCGAGGCAGCAACAAAAATGGGCAGCTTAAAGAGTCTGGGAGAACAGAGCTTACTGCCAAAACAAATAACTATCAAGCCTGTGTCCTTACTATTATTTATGGCAGTGAAACCTGGTAAACGTACTTACACAAACCAAGAGAAATGTTTAAATAACTTTCATATGCGGTGTCTGCTAAGAATACTTATTATGTGGCAAGATAAGATCACAAATACCGAAGTGTTGAACAGATCTGTCGGTGTGATCGAGTTGCATGGAGGAAGAGAATACAGACAAAGGAGAAACTGATTGCATATAGGTCACACACTGAGCATGTGAGACGTCAGATGGTGCATGACGGTGGAATTGACCATGTGTTCACATGCATCCTTTCAGTGCGAATTGATTTGATCAGTTCGCTACCGTCATGGGTTGTAATGATACCTTTTCTGAAGCACAATGTAACTATCTTCTGTCAAGACATCAAGGTGCGAGTACAAACGTAAAAAGACGGTGTAACAGCGAAGTAAAATACAGCAAGTTTGAACTTTTAACAGTTTATTTCCTGACCAACGCAAGAAAGGTTACAATTGTAAGTTTTAATCAATCAATTAAGACCGAAAGTATGTTGAGAGTTAGAGAAATGAAGCGGTATTTCCTTTGATTTCACCAAACATCTCACTATAACCCTGCCAACAAATCACTACAAACAACGACAGATACACATAGGTGAACCACTAGGCTACAAATCTATCGTGCCCATTCATTAACCATCCATAGACACACAACTCTAAAACAAACTCAAAGAAGGAATTTAAAAAAAAAGAAAGAGAAACCAGTCTAATCTTCGAACATACCACGTCAACTAACGTTTAAATAGAATCGCCCCACTGCGTGAACCGAACTATAGGCACATATTCCAACATGAAAAATCAGTTGAGTTTGCACCCCGTGGCGAAGAGGTCAAACCGCCTGCCTCACACACCGGGTTCGATTCCGAGCTCCGCCTTTCGTTCCCCGAGTGTATTTTTCTCGGAGACTCCTGAGGGTCGTCACTGGAGCTACGTCGTTTGTGCTTTGTGCGACACTTTCAGCAGGCCGCCCCGCGGAAAGAAACTGAGCCGTATGGCATAAAACCCGGTGCAATGAAGTCAACCCTTTCGACTTTTCAAGCTGCATTACCCAACACCTGCTAGCCATTGCTCTTACTACAGCCTTCCATCAACAATACAATCATGCAGTCTTCACATCACTGCTACAAATGGGATGGACCTGCTCGATGAACTTGCGTTTTAGGCATAGCGGCAATTGGCTGCCGAGAGCTACCCGCTCACAGCTAAAGATATTATAACATTTTCATTATCATCATGTTCCATGGCGATAAGCGTGGGTGTTTATAGGCGGCCTTTTCACACGATCACCAGAATCTTGTATCAGGTCTGTGTTCTTGTCCCAACTATGCCGTGAGCTTAAGGCATCCAGCTATATATCTCTGTTTTCAGTTTGTTCTTTTCAATCAAATGTGCATATTCTCGCTGCTCTTTTCTACCAAATTTGCATGTTTTCGCTAACTTTTCAAATTATGTCTTCTCAAATCATCCCCGCCCTCCCCCTACCCCAAAAATATTTAGACGGACTAAGCCTAATTTTTCTAATATATTTACGATATTCAATTGTTTTTTTTTTACAGTACTATCTAGTTCGTTTGTTTTTCAGGAATGCCGTGGTCTTCTTGGCATTTTCATCAGAAACCATATATTCATTCCCATGAGATGTTTCTCAACTTGTCTGATTATTGTCCATGTTTCACATGCTTACAAGTGTACAGGCTCTAAAATAGTACGTCATCATATTCACGTGCAAAATAAAATATAAATACATTGCAATGTCATTTTAGGAACATGAATGAAATAGTAGGGTTAATGTGTATAGTGGTGATAAAATATGTTTTAAATTCAGATACAACTATTTACATCAATCAATAATCAAACAGATACAGCCACAAAACAATAAAAATATTTCTTGGACCAACTAACCAATCACAATTAAATATGTAAAAGTAAACCACATCAACCAATCACACATAAACACAGTATTTAATATAAACCACATCAAGTAATCACAAACATAGCATTAACAAGTTAGGGCATCAACCAATCACGATGACACAAGGTAAAATGTCTATACGAGTATCCACCGTATATTATAAAGGCGTAATATTATCTTATATAAAGCGATTGCAAATGTAATATCACATCATAATGTGGCAGTAAATGACACGAGGTAAATGAACGTTAACTAGAATGATGAAGAGCTGAATATTACATAGCAAAGTAGCAAAACATTACCTAGCATGATAAACAGCTAAACATTACCTAGCATGATAAAGATCAAAACATTACCTAACATGATAAGCAGCAAAACATTACCTAACATGATAAGCAGCAAAACATTACCTAGCATGATAAACATCAAAACATTACCTAACATTATAAGCAGCAAAACATTACCTAACATGATAAACATCAAAACATTACCTAACATGATAAGCAGCAAACCATTACCTAGCATAATAAACAACTAAACATTATCTAGCATAGTGTACAACAGAACAGCAAGAATGATGAAGAGGAGAACATCATAAACCATGGTAAGGAGCTAAACATTATCTAGCTTGGTGTACAACCGAACATTAACTAGAATGTTGGAGAGCAGAACATTTTCTAGCACAATGGTTCTCAACCTTTTTTGGCCCGTGCCCCCTTCACCATATTTTCAGAACGTCATCCCCCCTTTCGTATTTCCTACCTAAAAATCCTCCATCCCCGCTCCCGCCCCTACACAGTATACGTAATAATGGAAGCACATACCAAAACAAGTCTAGACGTCCACATAAAACGTGATTTGTGGGTCTAATTACTTTATAAAATGAATTTTAGCAGGGGTGAGACGCACAGAACCGTAAAGTATGAAGGGAAAAACAATATCAAGTAATCGGTTCTGGTATTAACGCAATCTTGAAATAATCTTCATTCCCCGTCCCCCCTGGAAACCCTAAAATTCCCCCCCCCCCCCTGGGGGAGGGGGGGGGAATCCCCACCGGTTGAGAACCACTGTTCTAGCATGATAAACAGTAGAGCATTAGCTAGCCTGATGAAAAGACAACATTAGGTAGCATAATGTACTGCGAAAATATCTAGTATTATGTACAGAACATTATCTTTCATGATCTACAGCAGAACATTATCTATCATAAAGTGACGTAGAACATTAGTTATCTTCATGTACAGCAGAAGTTAGCTACCACGGTGTACAAACAATTGCTAGCGTGATTAACACAGAACAATAGTTAGCATGATGAACACAGAACAATTGCTGGCATGATGAACACATAACAATTGCTGGCATGATTAACACAGAACAATAGTTAGCATGATGAACACAGAACAATAGCTAGCATGATGAACACAGAACAATTGCTGGCATGATTAACACAGAACAATAGCTAGCATGGTTACCACAGAACAATAACTAGCACGATGAACACGGAACAAAAACTAGCACGATATAAGTAGTATATGTGAGCACGATGAACACAATATTAGCTAGCAGCATCACGGAAATAGCTAGTTCATGAATAGCAGAGCATTAGTCACTAAGTAAAAGACCATCTCCATCTCTTAAGGCGCTTTTGACATATGGTGCTAGACACATTGGCAATGACTCGATGTGGACAGTATCACACTGCCCGAGCAGAATATGTAGCTAGCATAAGCAAGAGAACATTGGCTAGCATGATAAGCAACAGGACATAGCTATCATGGTAAACAGCAGAAAAGTAATCAGCATTATGAACAGCAGAATATTAACCAGTACGATAAACAGCAGAATATTAACCAGTGCGTTAAACAGCAGAATATTAACCAGTTCGTTAAACAGCAGAATATTAACCAGTATGCTAAACAGAAGAATATTAACCAGTATGGTAAACAGCAGAATATTAACTTACATGATAAACAGCAGAATATTAACTAGTATGATAAACATAAGAATATTAACTAGTATGATCAACAGCAAAACATTACACAGTATGATAAACAGCAACACATTACACAGTTTGATAAAATAAAACGTTAAACAGTATGATAAATAACAGAATATTAAATAGTATTATAAACAGCAGAACATTACACAGTATGATAAAACAAAACGTTAAAAAGTATGATAAACAGCAGAACATTACACAGTATGATAAAACAAAACGTTAAAAAGTATGATAAACAGCAGAACATTACACAGTATGATAAAACAAAACGTTAAAAAGAATGATAAACAGCAGAACAAAGCTAATTTGATCAACAGCGGAGTATTGACACGATAAACAGCAGAACATTCGCTAACATGATAAACAGCAGAACGTTCGCTAACATAATAAAGAGCAGAACATTGGCTAACATTATAAACAACAGAACATTGGCTAATATGATAAACAGCAGAACATTGACTAACATGATAAACAACAGAACGTTCACTAACATAATAAAGAGCAGAACATTGGCTAACATTATAAACAACAGAACACTGGCTAACATGATAAACAGCAGAACATTGGCTAACATGATAAACAGCAGAACACTGGCTAAGTTGATAAACAGCAGAACACTGGCTAATATGTTAACAGCAAAACACTGGCAACATGATAAACAGCGGAACACTGGCTAACATGATTGACATAAGCCTGGGTCACTGACATTGAGTTGAGTGGCCGGGCATGAGAAAGAATGGAGATGAAAGTGGGAGACAGTAAAGTGACTGACCTGGCTACGAGTAAACAGCCAGTCCTTAGAAATAATGGGAAGGGTGAGTGTGGACCCCAGGGGGGATGGGTCGAAAGAGAGTGGTGTGTTGTGTGAAGTCAAGGTACTGGAAGGGAGTGAGAGAAGAGACCGACTGCGGGTCGGGTCGTTTAAGAGAGAGCTCCGGTGTTGTGTTGTTCTTCGAGTTGTGAAGACAGGCCTGAACCCAGAGTGGGTTCTGTATTGAGTGTAGGCCAAACCCCAGAGTGGGTTCTGTATTGAGTGTAGGCCAAACCCCAGAGTGGGTTCTATAGTTGAGCAGTGGCTCCAACCCAATGTGTGGGTTGTATTGTGTGAGCTCCAGCCGAGGATTGTAGCTGGATTACCTGTCTTGTGGATTGAGATTAGAGGCCAGCCGTGAGAAGGCATTGATGTGTGCTGGTTAAATTGTGAGGAGGATATTCATATTCTATGGATTACGTTATGTTTCTGGATGTATAAACCTGTTCCGTTTGTCCGTCTTATTTTTGTAATAAAGGATTATGTGCGCCAACGGAATCTTGTTGAATGCCTGGTGAATATGCCCTGCGGGGGTGAGTTACATTGCAAGACAGATATCTCCATTGACACACCATGAACATCGTTACCTAGACAACGACCATCACACAAAACTTATCATCAATATCATGAACAGTATCATCGTGAGAACTTCGTGATATCATTATCATCAAGAGAAACGTGTGACATCTGGGGGCTACGTCCAATTAAGAACATTATAGAGAGTGTTGTCATTCTGAGATGTTTGTGGGCTCTTCGCTGAAAGAGAGGAGTTATTATCGGTGACTTCGTGCCATCAATTTAGACAGTACTGCGTCAAGAAATTAACAGCAACTCTTTGGTGTGTATAAGACGCCACATCCAAGAAAAACTGTCAGCGCGCGGGGAAAATGCGCGGCGGAGGTCACAGGCGAGCAGTCAGTTCACGTCAAGTCCACTACAGGTAAATTAACGGCGGTCAGCACGCATAAACAGACGAGGCGGGGACGCCAAGAATTAACGCAGGACAGACTAACCGGGAGAGTCCATTACGGTGACAGGTAAATTTGATACCAGGCAGCAGTGCGGAAATTAAAGACGAGTGTTGAATCCAGAGTGGCGAGGACAGGTGTGTGTGTGTGCTGGAGGCAAGCGCACTGTGTTGTTGCAAGTTGACTGGTCAAGATTATTCGACGCAGTAAAGAGGACGGGTGGGTACACCAGCGTCCAGGTACGAGGGGAAAGTTACGTTAACCCCCACCACAGCCGTGCTAGGGCAGCAGTGGAAAGTGTGATTTTCCACGAAGTTAATACCGCAGCCGGGTGGGGCGGTCAAGTGTGTGTGAAAACTGTCTTACGGAGGAATTTTTCACTGAGGGTGATAAAGAGAAATTGAGATGACATTGTGAGTTGGGGGTGCAAGGAGGAAAGATACTCGGGAATTTCCACGACCTATGGTGGTCAAGCTGACTCATTGTGAATGAACAAAACAAGGCGTTTTGTGTGAAACCAGACTTGATTGTTCGTCTTTGTTCAAGCCTTTGTCATCATTATTCTGTTATGAGCAAACAGTTTTAACTTATCGTCATCGCAACCATTGTCGCATTTCTTTGCCAATAAGGATCTATATATCCAAATTTAAAGCGCTGAACATTGGCTGCCATTCTTCTTTTCTTTTTGGTGAATCTTGTCGGATAACGAAAATCCATAACATTAATGATACAGCGAAGCGCCATCTCCGCAACGAGAGTAACAACAAATCGAAAGAACACTTTGGATTATTACCACGTACAGAGAAAGTACAATAACGTTACGGACTGTGTCAAGACAGAACAGGGTGGATATCACTATCATCTTCAACTTTTGTCGACAGTTGGAACTTTTGATCACCACGTGAATTCAGGAACCATTCAACAAAACAACAAGTCGCTTTGAAATCCAGCGTCGTAGACATTTCCAGCCGAGGGAGAATAACTATTAAAACGAACAAAAACTTTGGTGACTGAATAAAAAGAACTTTTGGCGACGGATTAATAGGCCCATATTTGTCGGCCAACCAGTTACACATTATTATTTTTTATTGTTTTGCTCCCATCGTCATATTTATTGTTGTCGGGTGTTACGCAATTATTTGTATGTGGTCCAGTGTTTGTCAAGAGTAGGGGATTTGTTGGGGTGTTTCTCGAGAGTCGGGATACAGCACAATAATTTATTTGTCTTTCTGGTGCTTACGATATTTTTGTAAGAAAAACGTTAATGAGTTGACGTATCGTGCAGGGGCATTGAAATAGTCTTAACCAATATCTAGAGCCGAGTTGTCTGACGTCAGATCTGTGTATATTTTCAGTATATATTCTTTTTCTTTCTCTCTTTCTTTTCGTTATATTTACATATAATATTTGTTGTGTTCGGATATATGTTTTTATTGTGATCTTTCGTCATTTCTGCTGTCTAGTGGTCTTGGTCAATTTATATTTTTATTTTACGCGCACTGTGGATGTCTCTACACAAGCTTGTGGTTGTTACTGTGGTTTATTTCTGTGTCATCATCGTCTCCGTGTACTCAGCTTGTGAAGTCTAGCGTTGGATAGTCATCACTTAGTATTATCATCCATTTGTGTGTATATGTTTTTATATGTATGTTTAACAATATTTCCAGGGACTTTATGAACTTTTGGTCATAGATAGATAGATATAAGGGAGTATAGGTGATACTTCCCCCCTCACTACCTAGTACTTAGAGAGTGACTGGGTGAGTACAGAGTGATATTGTAGCACTACGGATTTACGTACACAGGGAGTGTGGGTGTACTTAGGGAAGTGACACAAAGACTAACAGCAGAATCGTCACATTTATAGTTGGCTGACAGACAGCAACGTGTCCACAAGTACAAGATGCCTACTTTAATGGAATATATTGAAGCAGGTGAACGAATAGGCCTGAAGGGTAAAGAGTTACAAGAGTATGCCGAAGCAAAAGAGCAACAACAGATTGAAAGAGACCAGAGGCAAGCCGAAAGAGAACAGAGACAGGCAGAACTCGAGGCCAACCGCCTACAGGAAGTAAAGTTGGCTGAAATGGAAAACAAGCGTCTACAGGAAGAAAAGGTAGCTGAGAGAGAACAAAGACAGGCTGAAATGGAAAACAAGCGTCTACAGGAAGAAAAGTTAGCTGAGAGAGAACAAAGACAGGCTGAAATGGAAGCCAAGCGTCTACAGGAAGAGAGAGAGACACACATGAGAATGGAAATTGAGAAAGAGAAGATTAAGATGGAAGCGGAAATTGCTATTAAAAAGTTAGAATTTGCATCGAAGGGTCAAAGTGAGGAAAGTAGAAAACCGTCGCAGTCGTCACAGAGATTAAAACTGCCATATTTTACGGACCGGGATTGCCTTGAGGCCTATCTTTCGAGATTCGAAGCATCAGTGAAGGTATTAGGCATCCCAGAAAGCGAGTACGCAATTAGACTGGGCGAGTATTTAACGGGTAAGGCCCTAGAAACAATGTTTAATTTACCTGTAGAAGAAAGGAACAACTACACTATCTTACGTCAACGTTTGCTGACAAAGTTCCAACTAACTGAGCATGGATATAGGACAAAGTTTAGACAGTTAGTGCCAGAGACAAATCAAGATTTCACAGATTTTGTTAACACAGTAAAGAATACATTTAATAAGTGGATGGAGCTTGCAGAAGTAGGGAAAGATGTTAATAAATTAGTAGATCTAATGTTAAGAGACAAGGTAGTATCTGCATGCAATTCTAATTTAGTGGCGTTCTTTGAGGAACGGAAGCCAAAGGACATAGACACAATGTCTCAGTTAGGGCAAAACTACATGACTGCACATCCTAACGTATCTATTGGGAAACTAATGAGTGAGGAAATAGTCTGTGCAGCGTACACTAAACAGGACCAGAATCCAGTCATCAGACCAAGGGCGAAAAGCGTGGATTCGGCACAGAAAGGTGAGCAGCAAGAACTTCAAGACAATGGTTTCCGAGGAAACAATGTTGGTAGAGTAGGACGGTACCCATATAGAAGAGGGAACTTCCAGAGACGTCCAAATTATGCCGGATGTTGGAATTGTGGGAGCTGGAGACACAGGGCAGCAGAGTGTGATGCACAACCATCAGATGGACCAACGAACAACACTAAAAGGGAGATTACTTGTTTCAAATGTGGAAAGAATGGGCATATCAGCCATCAATGTAGGATGAGAGAAACAGAGCACTCAAATGCAGCGCAAGTAATTGAGACGCTGAACAATGAAGATTGTAGTGGGTGCAAACCTCTTTTTGAAAAAGACAGTCAGCCAGTCCTAATATGTGGTCATACAGTAAAAGCAGGATCAGCAGGTGCATGAAGGAGGAAGTCTGAAGCTGCATCAGGGATTTGTCAATGATAGACCAGCGTTAACAATTAGGGATTCCGGATGTACGTCTATCGGAGTGAGGAGAAGTTTAATAGATCCCTCGGATTATACAGGGAAAAAGATTAGATGCATAACATTCAACGGCACAGTAGAGTTCTACCCAGTAGCCATAATAACAGTAAAAACACCATATATCACTGGAAGAGTGACAGCGTGTGTTTTGGACTCACCAGTGGCTGATTTGATCATAGGAAATGTTATAGGAGTTAAAGATTGTACAGAAGAGGAAGTAGTTTATTGGGACCAAAAATATAGTGTAAGCAGTAATGAGGTAGTTACCACAAGAGAACCTAAATTAGAGAGTATAGCTGAGGTAGAAGAGGCACTTGAAGTAGACACAGGAACTCAGGACAAGGATAGTACAGCTGAGCAGATGAGAATGGATCCCAAATATAGTGCTAGTGAATCCCAGAGACAAGATACTACTCTGAACAAATGTTCCCAAGGGTGTTGGAGAGTAGAACATAGGCAGTCAAAGAAAGGTAGATGGTGTTTCGAGAGGAAGAACAATGTTCTCACTCGCAGGTTTTCGGATAGTAGAACTGCACATGGGCAAGGAGCAGTACCTTTAGCACATAGAGACCGATATACTAGAACAGCTCAGGATAGTGCATGTGCAGGGCACATAGGCATAAGGCGTATGCAGCAGAAAGAAAGGTGCCAGATATATGGGCCAAGATTGAATAAAAAGTTCAGACTAAACAGAGACGCAAGTGTAACGGTGCAATATGCAGATAGGAAAGTTGAGTCAGGTCAAAAGAGTTTTCGCGACATTACTGACCCAGGGCTAGGGATAGCAAACAGATGTTGTAATTGTAGAGGTACCATGAGTCATGGGTACATGAAAGGTAGACACAGCATCGACAGGAATCAGAGGTGGGTTAATGCAAGAACAGAACCACCTGATATAGGGTCGGTACACAAATAGTATTGTGGGGTCGTGAAGTAGTAAGAGACCTGTGGGTACATAAGTATAATGATTTTCTATGATGTATTATTATTATGATGTGATGTATTAGTTCATGCATTGATACACAAGATAGATGGTTGTATTTATGTGTGATGAATATAGGAGTGTACTATGAGCATTTGATGTATTATGTAGTGTGGTAGCTGGAGTAAGGTGCAGCCATACTTAGGGCTACCCAGGCTATATGTCTGGGTCACATGTTTACTAAGTTTTAGTCTCCCAATATTTGAAAACGAAGTTTTCTTTTAAGAGGGGGGTAATGACATAAGCCTGGGTCACTGACATTGAGTTGAGTGGCCGGGCATGAGAAAGAATGGAGATGAAAGTGGGAGACAGTAAAGTGACTGACCTGGCTACGAGTAAATAGCCAGTCCTTAGAAATAATGGGAAGGGTGAGTGTGGACCCCAGGGGGGATGGGTCGAAAGAGAGTGGTGTGTTGTGTGAAGTCAAGGTACTGGAAGGGCAGTGAGAGAAGAGACCGACTGCGGGTCGGGTCGTTTAAGAGAGAGCTCCGGTGTTGTGTTGTTCTTCGAGTTGTGAAGACAGGCCGGAACCCAGAGTGGGTTCTGTATTGAGTGTAGGCCAAACCCCAGAGTGGGTTCTATAGTTGAGCAGTGGCTCCAACCCAATGTGTGGGTTGTATTGTGTGAGCTCCAGCCGAGGATTGTAGCTGGATTACCTGTCTTGTGGATTGAGATTAGAGGCCAGCCGTGAGAAGGCATTGATGTGTGCTGGTTAAATTGTGAGGAGGATATTCATATTCTATGGATTACGTTATGTTTCTGGATGTATAAACCTGTTCCGTTTGTCCGTCTTATTTTTGTAATAAAGGATTATGTGCGCCAACGGAATCTTGTTGAATGCCTGGTGAATATGCCCTGCGGGGGTGAGTTACATTGCAAGACAGATATCTCCATTGACACACCATGAACATCGTTACCTAGACAACGACCATCACACAAAACTTATCATCAATATCATGAACAGTATCATCGTGAGAACTTCGTGATATCATTATCATCGAGAGAAACGTGTGACAATGATAAACGGCAGAACACTAGCTAACATGATAAACAGCGGAACACTGGCTAACATGATAAGCGGCAGAACATTAGCTAACATGATAAACAGCAGAAAGTTCGCTAACATGATAAACACCAGAACAATGGCTAACATGACAAACAGCAAAACGTCCGCTAACATGATAAACTGCTGAACAATGGCTCAAATGATAAACACCGGAACAGTGGCTAACATGATGAACAGTAGAACGTTCGCTAACATGATATACAGAACATTAGCAAACATGGTAAACATCAAAACAGTAGTGTATGCATGATAAACAGTATAACTATAACTCGCACGATGACAGATATAACAGTAGTAGCTCACATGATGAACAACGAACCTTTAGCTCGCCTTACGGAGTTAACTTCATTTCATTTCTGTAACATCATAATGGCCGGTCTCCGTGGCTTGCAGACGCGATTCGTGAGGCCGCTTACCAGCGTTCGAAATACAGCTGTGACCGATTTGGCAGCAGACTGTGTCGCGCTGGTGTTAACATGATGATATGGGAGCCGGTCGTTCAGAAAGCAATGGCAAACTAATGAACGTAAACATGCCAAGACATCAACAACAGCATTGCTGGTATTGACAGCGATGTCCTGTAAATAGGATATGAAAGAAAAAAAAAACATCATAATCTCGTACAGGTAACTCAAATCCTTGCGGTGTAAAGTTTAACAGTAGACAGGGATAATTTACAAGATACAATGATAGGCAATAACAGCCATGCAATTAATATCAAACTGATATAACAAATACAATACTTATAATAATAACAACTACAGATTAATATAATTTTAGTTAAGTACAGACTCGTTTAATAAAAATACGTATTTAATTAATTATGATTTGGCTGCTATAATCAATGTGTGTATATATAAGGAAAAAAAACAAAACAACAACACTGGAGTAATTAGTTAAGACAACTCCTAAGTGCTTGATGTGTTTCGAGGAAATTAATATTGCCTTTAGGGTCGCCCTTCGAACGATTTGGAAACAGACCGTTTTACGTTGGTTTTCATACAATAGTATGAGCGCCGGTTGTTCAGAAAGCAATGGCAAACTACTGAACGTAATCCTGTCAAGAAATCACAAACAGCCAAAAAAAAAAATAAAAATGCTAGGGCTGACTGCAACGACCTATAAAGGATATGCAACTAACTTTTTTTAGGTTCACACGAAGTAATACTAATCCTCTGTAAATGTGTGTCTGTCTTCCTCTACAAATAATCTACCAATAACAAAGCCGATACAATTAAGAATAGAAATTGATTAATGGTAGAATTTGAAAAAGGACGACGCAAAGAATGGTAGAATTGGAAAAAAGGACGACACACCGATGTAATTAATAGCGGACTAGTAGAACTAACGACACACTGCTGGATTAAATGGCATGTTTGAATTATTCATTTTATTTCCACTTTTGTCGTTAAGCATAGTGGGGATGAAGATGTTCTAGCGCAGTGGTTCTCAACCTTTTTTGGCCCATGCCCCACTTTACCATATGTTCAGAACGTTACACCCTCCTTTCAAATTTCCTCTCTAAAAATCGGGGGGCCCCTCCCCCACCCTTACACTGTACTGTATACATAAAAATTGAAGCTAAATTTAATAACACATACTAGAACGAGTCTATACATCTACATAAAACGTGATTTGCGGGTCTACTTACGTTATATAATGAATTTCATTAGGACGAGAAGTACAAAACCGTAAAATTTAGAGGGAAAACAATATCAAGTAACTGGTTCTTATATTAATGCGATCTTAAAATAATCTTAATTCCCCCCCTTGGAAACCCTAAAATTCCCGCCATAGTCTTATTACCTTTAGTAGTAGAATTAACATATATTGGCAAAGTCAATAACAAACTGGCATAATTAACGACACAGTTATGTTATGTAGAACGGCGTCACTGCACATTGGGCATTCCTATGCAGGCTCAGTCCTCCGATGGTGTAACCATCCCATACTATTTCTGCTCACTGTTTCCATGAGGAGGTGATTATGTTATCTCTTTCCCACGAAGGCGGAATTGATGTGCTGACCAGGCTTTACTGCCAGTTCGCACAGCCAGGCTAGAGTCATCTTGTCAGTATCCGCCAAATGAGTCCGTTAATAAAAGTTTGTTTCATATCCTTTACAGGACGTAGCAGTCAACTCAAGCATTTTTAGCTGTTCTTGATTCCTGGGCAAGTTTACGTTCAGTAGTTTGCCATTGGTTTCTTAACGACCAGCATCCATATCATTTCATAAAAAATCCAACATAAGTCGATCTGCTGCCAAACAGCGCACAGCTGCTTCGAACGCGGGTATGCGTCCGTAAGACCTTCGCCAATGAATCCGTACTGCACTGATTATATCAGCAATGACAAAGTATATTAATCCTGACTAACTAATGAATTAACGTCAGACAAATGTGGTTGAATTAACAAGACATAATAATAGCACACAAACATGGCTGTACAATCACAATGTTTGGATCATATGAAATTTATAGCACATCGCTGTTGCATTGTTTGTCAAACACAATGAGAAGCAATGGGCGGGCAACAGACCACGGAAACAACAACAATAAATGGCTACAATAGGTATAAGCATGTTATTGACAAACTCTCACACGTTTACATTACGTTTGGTAGAGATTGCAGGAACGCGTTGAGAAGTCACAATTTCAAACTGTTTCACAACTAATGGGCATAGCTAGAACTCATTGAGAATTAATTAACAATGTTAAACTATTTCGAACTAATGGCTATTGCTGGAACTCATTGAAAAGTCACTATATCAAACAGTTTTAGAACTAATGGGCGTAGCCAGACCTCATAGAAATGCCACAATCTCAATCCATTTCAGAAGTAATGAGCATAGTTAGAACTCATTGAATTGTCACTATTTCAAACCTTAAAGAACTAATGAATATAGATAGCTACAAGACGGTGAACATTCACAATATCAGAATATTTCAGGACTACCGAATATTTGCCAGATAAACACACCGTGACAGAAAGTATATTAGAGACGATCGCAAGCAGTTGTATATAAGTGCAGACCTGATAGGGCCTGCGTGGACCATGTGGGGTCGATTGGCTTTTATTTTATGTGGAACTTAATTCCCCCCCCCCCCCCTTTTCCACTTTCCACAAGAGAAAATAGTAAATAGTATATTACTAACGCTGTGAGCAAACCTATATTTGTCAGCAGCGTTAATTTCGTCATGATATAGTCTTTGTACACAGAACGGAACACGCGTGCTTTAAGAGGTACAATGTGAACGCCAGGGCAGCTTAATCTTTCAGTCCCAAGTAACAGGTCATGTGTGGATAACTCATAACTGTGTATCTCAAACACTGCCAGATACGTCTTCTTTCTTCTTTTACGTTTGATCAGTGCATACAAAAAACATCTTGCTACCCGAACAGCAACTTCCGTTTTCTGTATTGTCCAAGACTAGTTTGTTGTTCGTAAGAGTCTGGCATAACAAGAAAAAAAAATTGGGAGAAAATTTCCAGGCCAAAATAGTTAATGGTTTAATAATGATTAAATAGGGTTCGGGACACCTGGGATAAGAGATAACACTAACTAAATAGATCGATCATTAAAATGTATGAACAGTTTACTAATCACAAAACCCGCTTATCCGAACGGTACATAAAACAAGTGATCACGATAATAGTAACGTTGATACATGAAAACGTGACGGTTAACGTTCAAAAGTGTAAGAATAAAGCAGCCTGCAGATACCAGAAAATAGCGGCAAATAGCATGGGTATGGATGACATAAATGTAAGACTAAAGCAGCCTGCAGATATCAGAAAATAGCAGCAAATAGCATGGGTATGGATTACATAATGTAAGACTAAAGCAGCCTGCAGATATCAGAAAATAGCAGCAAATAGCATGGGTATGGATTACATAAACGTAAGAATGAAACGCTAGCAGAAGCAGATACCAGAAAATAGCGGCAAATAATAGCGTGGGTATGGATTACATAAGGGAGATCGCTGGCGGAAAGGGTAGGACGTTGCGCTGACAGTGGTATGAACGAGTTGGGTGAGGGTTAGATACCTGGACTCACAACTTGCTACGCGTGGGAAAGACTGATGACGTCTACCTCGGTGCTCTCCGACCTAACAAAATGTGATGGTAACTTCACATGCCCCGATTAGGTTTCTACTACGGGACTTCAAGATGATTACATTATAGATATATTGTTGCTCATTAGGTTTCTGCTACGGTACTTCAAGATGATTACATTAAAGATATATTGTTGCCCTTTAGGTTTCTGCTACGGTACTTCAAGATGATTACATTAAAGATATATTGTTGCCAGTTAGGTTTCCGCTACGGGACTTCAAGATGATTACATTATAGATATGTTGCCGATAAGATAATCGCATAGATATATTGCCTACAGTTTACAGTGATTATGTTTTGAGATGGCGAGCAATAATTTCAATTTAAAAAGTTCTTAAACCATGTAGGTTGACGTTGGTTATATTTGTCCACAGCCTTCTGTCTCGTGTACTGCCAATCATTCCTGATACCAATGTTGAATCATGCCATGATGTCAAACTGTGCAGCATCTTCTCTATCTCCCACGACCTCTTTTCCTCAACTTTACCTTTTCTGTTGTTACGACATTCTCTAGCTTTCATCTGCTGATGACTTACCTAAAGCATGTGGATAGACTTCTGATACGAGTAATCAGTTCTCTTTGTGAGTTAACTTCTTGCAAGGCATTTTCATTACGCTTTCCGACACCTTAACATCGCCGTCAAGTGCTGAAAAAAGTAGTCGATCATAGTTCATCTCAAACGACCACCATCATCTCGAATCAAGTGTTCCTGTCCTCTTTACCCCATCTGGTAAAGCTATCTGTGCAGTTCTCTCTTTGTCTTCCTCTTTTTGCCATCAAGTTAGCCAGTTGTCAGTAAACACGACTGGTTTCGTTTTGGGCAAAGACAGAAGCGCGCAATGAATGTAGTCTTTAAGAAAAACCGAGACCAAATCAAAAAACATGGAAAAGACGCCGTTGTTTATGTGATACAACTGCTTCTTTGCCGCCCTCAAGGAACGCCATCATTAATATCAGAAAGGCATTGACAGAAGGTAACAAAGAAGGGGACACACTGCATTAATAAAAAAGTAAATATTGCTTGGTATGGAATAGTCGAAGGCTTATGCTCGTTTGGGAGTCGCGGCAGTCTTTGGTTGCCAACCTCCCTTCCTATAGTAAGGGCACCAGCCATCCCATACCAGTCATCACGTCAATGAGTTTCACTTCTCTCTCAGTACTACTTCAGTTTATATATGGCTTTCTCTGTGCACTTCGTTCCCCACTGACGATTTTAACGCTTTGAGATGTTTTAAACGGAAGAAACTGCCCTTATTATACAACGCAAAGGTCTCAATCGCAAAGATGTGGGTGCTAAGAGCAGATTACGTCAATCATTTTAGTTCTATTCAGGCACCGTGGTGTGTCAGACCTCGGTGTAAGACCTGTCCATCGTTGTAAGTCCTACTCCCGGTCTAAGACCTCTCCCTTGGTATAAGACCTATTCCTCGGTGTAAAACCTATCCCTCGGTGTAAGACTTGTCCCTCGGTGTAAGACCTGTCATTCGGTATAAGACATGACCCTCGGTGTAAGACCTATCCACCCAGTATAGGTCCATGCATGGACAAACAACGACATGCATGCCAAGCGTGGCACACAGAATGATAGTCAAAGGCACGTCGAGTGAATTAACCTACAATACCTGATCTCATTAAGAAAAATAACATTAGAGTAAAGAGAAGCTATAACCCTTTAAAGCTACTCCTGATTTAACACTTTTGTCTTCTTTTCAAAATTAATGTAGTTAGACATTGGAAGTAAAATTGTGTGCTCGCTGATGCAAACAGTGTGGACTGAAACGAATCTTATCCTTGACATTTAGAAGAGAAACGAGAATTATCTGGGTAGCATGTAGCATGAATCAGTTGTACTCTTTGGGATGTAAAGTCCGTCGGCTTTCTTCCCTTCTACTTTTCACTATATATATATATATATATACTGTGCACGGAATACCGATGGGGTCATGTGCTACGTTTAGCAGGTTTTCTTTACCTCTGACACAATCTCCCTCCGCAAAGAGATTTAACAAGGAAATCACACTGTGTAACTAGAAATCTGCTGGATAGTGCTGACCACATCACCCCTCGAAAGCGAATTGATGTATAAATATGGGGTTAGTAGAATATACTCAAAACAAAATAAGCATGGACAGGAAGCATTTTTTATACTCCATTGAGAGACCAGTAAAACAAGCAGACGTGACCAAAAATTTAACAGTGTAAATGAAAATATTAAGCACGGAACGTATGCACACACAACCATACACATTTTACATGTTAATAATAATTATTAAACATATATAATTTAATATACGACGTTTAGGAGTAACACTAACCAGCAATCAATAGTCAACGAGTTGGAAGTAAGACAGTAAAACACCATTCTATTTACAATTTTACTAGCAGTCAAAACAGCATCCGTCGGTGAAGAGAAGGATTAAACAAGTTAACAAAGATGCATATTAACAAACATACGAATAACCTATGTCGTTATGTCACTGTAGCCAACGATTTAGAGCGTCAAATCACACATGGGTAATTACGATCAAGATACATCAATATCCTATCTTGGGAACCCTCGAGGTTGCTGAAATGAAATGAGACAAATTCACAGCAATATAATAAAATAGCCACACCACATATTCACGATCGACTTTTCAGATTTCTCTTCGTGAGCCGTTAGTCCCATGATGACCAGGTTGAGTCTTATTCAAAAAACAGTAATGAACATAATCAAATATGGAAGCCACCAATTTCCTTCCATGAAAATATGTATGGAGACGCGAGAAACTGCTTATTGAAGTCATTAACACGGAGTTATTGGTGTCCACACTGGAGAAGTTTGGTTCTAGTATTGTCACTTGGAGGCAGCAAGTTCGATTACCAGGTTCCTTAGTTTTCACATTATTTATTTACGGTGTCTTCAAATGTGTGCTTCTGT
The DNA here is from genome assembly GCA_014155875.1 of Cepaea nemoralis. NCBI lineage: Eukaryota > Metazoa > Mollusca > Gastropoda > Stylommatophora > Helicidae > Cepaea > Cepaea nemoralis. The sequence goes on from JACEFZ010011701.1 coordinate 135,706, forward strand.
TCTATGGGCACCAATCAATAAGTTTATTTGCCATGTCAGATCATGCGATGTATAGCTACATAAAGCATGGATGTTCATATTCTAATGCATCACATTCTGTCTACAGTGAAGTTATGTGCATCGCAGACTGAATAAAGTAACTCAGATTGTAGTTATACTGCCGTATATGTTTTGGAGTTGTTAACGCAAGTGGATTTGGTATGGTTTGTTTCCTTCTCCGTCACAGTAAACCGGATGTTTGTTCTTTCGTAATCCATCCTCTGGGATCTGTCAGAGCAGCACAGAAATCGGCGGAAGCTGCGTCGGAAGTTACCGGACAGAAATGCGTAAAGTATGGGGTTGACGCAGCTATTCATGTACGCAAGACAGTTAGCGGCCATTGTTGCACTAGCCATAGTAATATCATTTTCCACGCGAACTGTATATTGTAGAAACAAGCAGACTTGTAATGGCAGCCAGCACAAAGCAAAGATGACTACTACAATGACCACCATCCACGTCACACGTTTCTTGGCTCTCATGCTCTCGGACGATTTATTGCCTCCTCCTGGGACCACGCCATATAGAAGTCTCTTGAGCATTAGTCCGTACAGCAATAAGGTGATACCTAACGGAAGGACGTATCCAAAAATAAAGAAACACGTGAACAATGCATAACTTTTATCAATATCCTTAAACTGTGAGATCTGGTAACATCTTGCCCTGTTCTCATTGGCAAATACATAATTATGGATGCCCCACTGCTGGAAGATTGGTATATTTCCACACAGAAAAATAATCCATATGGCTGCTACAGCAAGCCAGGTATTCCTTTCCGAGCGCCAAGTCATAGAACGGATGGCGTGTACAACCGCCAGATATCTATCCAAGGACATGATGACTAGCGAGTACATACTTGCGTACGCACATACATACTGAAGGTATATGACCGTCTTACACCAGATATCTCCAAACGGCCACACGGGTAGAGTATAAAGCGTGGCAGTAAACGGGACACAGAAGACGATAAACAGGAGATCTGCGACAGCTAACGAAAGTATCAAAATATTTGTTGTGTTTCTCATCTGCTTGTCTGTTAAGATCACTATGATGACAAGGAAATTTCCGAAAAATCCCAAAACACATATGACTCCGAAGACGACGGGAACTATAATACGTACTAATCTCTCGAATAATTCTGTTGAGTCATCATTCGTTGTAGCATTATGGGTCGTAAACGTTGTATTGTTGGCGTAATTTCCGAAAGAAGTGACTAGGTGAGCATCAGACAGTCCGCTAGCTTCAGACTCCATGTCTGTCGGGTATTAACTAGCGAAGAAATGTATACAGATATGGTAATTACTGTGACCGGTCATCTAACACGGAAACATACAAGAGAACACAAGTGTATTGTTAATCACAGCTGTGGAACTTTGTAAAGCTTATCAACATCATTATCAATAAGTGTGTCAGTGTGAAAACCGGCGTTGGAGTCGTCTGACCATGTCACTTGAGTTCCTTGGCCTTTAACATCAACGACTTCAGTTCGACATTAAGTGTGAACCCAAATGTCTAGACTTTCTGAAGTTAATTGAAGCCCACACGTGTATCGGCGTTTCCCTGGATCACTTCCTTAGGGCTAGACTTACAAAACTCAATAACTTAGCATGACGTAGCGAATCTTCCAGAAAGTTGTGTCTTGATTGAATGTGTCTCTTTTTGTAAGACCTGGATATGATCCCCTTAATGTCCATTCATTTACTGTGTGATCTGCAGATCTTCCAATGAAAACAAGCAGTAAATATAATAAATTGTTCAACGACAAACTTTTGCTTTGTATAACACAACTGATGCTTCCGTCTGCAGTAGAAAACCCTTTAAAAGTACATGAAGTATTTCTCTTCTCTTTATCTCAATATGACTTGACTTTCATTGCCGTAGAACAAATCAACGACAGAAAATTCCAACGCATCTGAAAAATAAACAGAATAAAAGACAATATATGTTATATAGAAACTAAAATGTTTCTTTTGTTAACAACTTCGTGGGTGTTTGGGGGTGGGGGTTGCATGCTATTTTTTCTTCTTATAGTCCATGCCGTGTGAAGTTTGTACACAGCCTTCTGTCTCGTGTTGTTGTTGTTGTTGTGACGTTGGATGAAGAATGACTTGCGCGATGACTTGGATTAAAGTGAGGAAGAGTTGCGCAATTCGTCGACCTCACTCTCTCGCCTGAGTCCATCTGAGTCCAGTGGCAAGACAAGTCGAGACGACTGGAGACGAATACAGGTGCAGTGGATGACCAGGGCGCTCTACGTGCCTTGCCGTGCTAATTACGTTCCACAACGCTTTGCAGGTAAACGCCGTCTTGCCCGTTGAATCAGGAATGATTTCTTCCGCGCAGTCTGCCGAATCCTGTCTTCACATGCTGGGTAGACATACCCTAGTTTACCTCTTGGTTTGACACCAAATCGGATACCCATGCCTGGTTTAGCCAGCCTCTCACAGCTGTTGCCCGGGGGGTGGCCGCTGTCGCATGCTGACAGCTACTAGGAGCCACAGGCACGAGCTGGGTGTCAGGCTTGGACCAGTCTCGTGTAATGCCTGCCAATCATATAGTCTATATGGAGGTACTCATGTCTGTCCACAGCCTTCTGTCGTGTATTGCCAATTTGATAAACCATGCCGTGTGGTGCAGGTGATCATATCTGCATATCTGTCAACAGGCTTCTGTCTCGAGGACTGCCAATCTTCTTTTAGACCATGCCGTGTGGCGTTGGTGATCATGTCTGTCCATAGCCTTCTGTCTAGTGTACCAACAATCTTATAGTCTATGCCGTATGGCGTTGGTGATTATGCCTGTCCACAGCCTTCTGTCTCATGTAATGCCAATCTTATAATCCATGCCGCGTGGCGTTGGTGATCATGTCTGTCCATAGCCTTCTGCCTCGTGTACTGCCAATTTTCTTATAGTCCATGCAGTGTGGCGTTGGTGATCATGTCTGTCCACAACCTTCTGTCTCATTATCATCACGTGCCCTGCCAGCTGGCGTAGACGTCCATGGCTCTCCACAGATCTCGGTCTTTGGTTTTCTGGATCAACTCTGCTGCTGATATTCCTCCGCGCCACCGTCTCAATCCATCCAGCATCATTTCTCTTGGTCTGCTACTGCCTCTCTTCCCCTCGATCTTTCCAGTTGTCACGATGTTCTCCAATGCCTCGCTTCTCATTACATGACCAAATAAAGCTGTTTGTCTCTTTCTTATTGTTGTATATAGTGTTCTAGTTTCATTAGCCTGTTTCAGGCAGTCGTTGTTAGTTACTCTGGCAGTCCAAGGAATTCCCAACATTCGTCTCAGGAACCACATTTCTGTTGCTTCTAATTTCTTCTTAATTTGTTCATTTACATTTCAAGATTCACTGCCATACAGCAAAACTGGTTCTACATAGCATTTAAGCACTCTCTTTCTTACACTCAGTGATGATGATCTATTGCACAAGATACTCTTCATTTTCTGAAATGCGGCCTTTGCTTGCCCTATTCTGCTCTTAATCTCTGCTGTACATCTTCCATCTGATGTTATAAATGTCTCTAGGTATCTAAAATTATCCACTTGGTTAAGAATCTTTCCTTCTATTTCTATGTCAGATTTTGGTGTCACCATTTTCTTTGATATCACCATTGTTACTGTTTTCTTGATATTCTTCATCTTCTTCTTCTGCGTTCATCCTGAGTTGTTTTTTTTCCGGATGTGATTGCGCTGTGCCTGTTTACAGCAGAGCTGTGTTCTTGCGCCGTTAGGCCGACACATCAGACTTCTGCGGGCATTTGTTGACCGGGTTAACCTTCCCGGGTTCTTCATATTCAAGGAGAGTCAATTTCAACAATTTTTGTAGGTTTGTTGATTTATCTGCCACCAATACTGTGTCATCTGCATGGCGTATATTATTTATATTATAACCCCCAACTAGTATTTCTGGCATCTCTTTGTTCTCTCTCATTATTACTTCGCTATATATGGAGAAGAGATCTGGTGACAAGACAAATCCCTGTCGTACTCCTAGCTTTATGTGTTCGTAACTACCCTCTTTATTTCCAATTTTAATTGCTACTACTTGGTTCCAGTAAATATTCTTTATTATTCTTAAATCTTTCCCATCAATGTTGATATCTTCCAACATTTTAATCAGTTCATCATGTTTTACTTTATCAAATCTTCTTCTTCTTCAGCGTTCCGAGCCATTGAGGTTCTCTGCTGCAGATACAATCCGTCTCCATTCGTCTCTCTGGTTGACCGTCTCTTGCCAGTCGTTGATTCCAAGTGCTTGTAGGTCTGTATATATATTATCTCTCCACCGTCTTCTTGGTCTACCTCGGGGTCTACGGTCATTTATTTCCAGTGTGTAAGCGAGTGTAACAAATGCCTTAGTATAATCTATGAAGCATAAATATATGTATTTCTGTTTCTGTATTGACCTTTCTATTAGTGTTCGTAATGTATATATTGCATTGCTTGTGTCCTTTCCCTCCACAAATACTAATTTCCATTTTTATTTTCTTTCTGGTTCTTCTCATTATGATTCTGAGCAGAAGCTTAGTGATATGGTTTATGAGGTTAATTGTACGAAGATCTTCACATTAAAAAAAAAAAAAAAGTCGCTTAAAAGTCGACAGGGTCGACTTCATTGCACCGGGTTTTATCCCATATGGTTCGGTCTCTTTCCGCAGCACGGAAAGCGTCGCACAAAGCACGAACTCCGTAGCTTTTAGCGACGACCCATGGGAGTCTCCGAAACATTTAACTCGTAAACCGAAGGACGCGGCCCGGAATCGAACCCACAACCTTTGGCTCACGAGTCAAACGGCTTGACCACATCGCCACAGAGACTCCCGCATTCAATTGCTCCTGGTCCTTTTGGTATAGCTATAAATACAGATTTCAGCATATCACTGGGTAAATATTCACTGCTGTAAATATCATTTAACATTTTGGTTAATATATCTATTCCAAATTCTCCCAATACTTCTAATTCTTCTACTGTGATTTCATCTGGTCTTGCTGTTTTTCATTTCTTCATATATTTCATAGCGTCAGTGACTTCTTCGATTAGAATAGGTGGACCTTCTAAGTTACTTTCTTCTGTTAATTCTTCCCTTTCCTCATCATATAATTCTCTTATATACTCATTCCACCTCTTCATTATAGCACCTTCCTCCAATAATATCTTTCCTGTTTTTGATTTCAAACACCCTGTATTTATTCTTATTTTTCTTCCCTTGAGCTGAATGATTTGTCTGTGCTTATTTTTTGTATCTTTAATGGCACAAAATGGCACTTTCTGTCTAGTGTACTGAAAGTCTTATCGTCCAAGCCGTATGGGGTTGGTGATCATGCCTGTCCACAGCCTTCTGTCACGTGTACTGCCAAACGTCTTATAGTACATGCCGTGTGGTGTTGGTTACAGGCTTCTGTCTCTTGTGCTGCCCCTCTTTTCTTATACTGATGTTTCTCCATGCTATATGTCAAACTGTCCAGTATCTTCTTATGGTCTCCCCCTGATTCTGTCCCCACCAGTTTCCCCTCTGTGAAGTAACCAGTAACAAGTTCTCTTTGTTGAGTTAATGCCTTTTAGATACATCCAGTGCCTTGTCTATCATCCAAGTAGTTATTCTTTTATCAAGCTATCTCCGCAGCTTGTCTGAAAATTGTCCATAATTCACTTCTGTACACCAAGATTGACTCTTATATAGCTGTTAACTATTTTCTTCGGACCGAATGACAAAGAAATAACAGAGAATATTCTTCAGCTTTTGAAACTCTGCTTTTACCTGAGCATTACTGAATTCAACTTCCTTATTACATCTTTCATCTGTTATTAAAGTGCTGCATACTGCCGTGGGATAACATGATTGGCCTTGTTGGGAGAACTGTTGCTAGTTTAGTCGACATATTTTTCTCACTGCACATCCTACAGGCCATAAGTCTCGAATCCTATCCTCGGTATCTCCCTCAGCGTGTGGTGGCTGACGACACCGGTTCTGTGTTGGTTGGCCATTCTTCTTTGGCCATCTAGAAAGCGTTCTACACCCCCATTGACGTGATCCTGCCGTCTGGTCAAGGTTGCTGATTCACAATCATCACTTGATTCGTTAAATTGCCCTGCCGCTCTGAGGACATTCAGTACATTCATTGCTCGTCCTGCCGCTCTGAGGACATTCAGCACATCCATTGCTCATCCTGCCACCTTGAGGGCATTCAGTAAATCCATTGCTCGTCCTGCCGCGCTGCGGGCATTCAGCACATCCATTGCTCATCCTGCCACCCTGAGGGCATTCATTAAATCCATTGCTCGTCCTGCCACCCTGAGGACATTCAGCACATCCATTGCTCATCCTGCCACCCTGAGGACATTCAGTACATCTATTGCTCGTCCTGCCACCCTGAGGACATTCAGCACATTCATTGCTCGTCCTGCCACCCTGAGGGCATTCAGTAAATCCATTGCTCGTCCTGCCACCCTGAGGACATTCAGTACATCCATTGCTCGTCCTGCCACCCTGAGGACATTCAGTACATCCATTGCTCGTCCTGCCACCCTGAGGACATTCAGCACATCCATTGCTCATCCTGCCACCCTGAGGGCATTCAGTAAATCAATTGCTCGTCCTGCCACCCTGAGGACATTCAGTACATCCATTGCTCGTCCTGCCGCTCTGAGGACATTCAGCATATCCATTGCTCATCCTGCCACCCTGAGGGCATTCAGTAAATCCATTGCTCATCCTGCCGCCCTGAGGACATTCAGTAAATCCATTGCTCGTCCTGCCACCCTGAGGACATTCAGCACATCCATTGCTCGTCCTGCCGCTCTGAGGACATTCAGTACATCCATTGCTCGCCCTGCCACCCTGAGGACATTCAGCACATCCATTGCTCGTCCTGCCACCCTGAGGGCATTCAGTACATCCATTGCTCGTCCTGCCACCCCGAGGGCATTCAGTACATCCATTGCTCGTCCTGCCACCCTGAGGCCATTGAGCACATCCATTGCTCATCCTGCCACCCTGAGGGCATTCAGTATATCCATTGCTCATCCTGCCGCTCTGAGGACATTCAGCACATCCATTGCTCATCCTGCCACCCTGAGGGCATTCAGTAAATCCATTGCTCATCCTGCCACCCTGAGGACATTCAGTAAATCCATTGCTCGTCGACTTGCCACAGAAGCCCCGTCAGTAGGTCGGCCAACGTGTTCATTTCCTATTACACCGCATGACCTGGCACAAACACTAAGCTACTTTTGGGGAGCACTGGTGCATACTTTCATATGATAACTATGACTCTCGGTGAGAGCACTGGTGCATACTATCATGGGGTAACTATGACTTGGTGGGAGCACTGGTGCACACACGCATACTGTCATGGGATGTTTCGGTGGGAGCACTGTTGCACACATGCATACCGTCAGAGAATAACTATGGCTCTCGGCGGGAGCACTGGTGCACATATGTATACTATCATGGGACAATTTGATGGTATCGGCAGGAACACAAGCACCCGTATATACTGCCATCGCATCCAGAAGCTCTTGCCCTAGCTGTCTCAAGATCAGGCAGTATAACATTGTATCACTACTGGAGACGCAGAGGCTTAGTGATTAGCACGCTTGCCTACCAAGATAGTGTTTAGGGCTCAATCGCCTGCAATGTCAGGATTATCTTTGCCCCGACCAGTATGGCTGTATGGATGATCCATCTTCATAAAATGGAAATAAAACGATTATCAGGGAATTGTCTGCGGCAGAGAGGAAGGGAACTAACCAGCTCAACACATAATGCGACATAATATGGAAAGGCTTAACAACGGTAGTATCTACCATAGAACCACCTTACTATCACTGGTTTTGCCTGGAGGTTAGTTGAGAACTGTGGTATACAAAGCACTTGCCCTAGAGCAGTACCAGAGATTAGAATCTGTGTCTGTTGGTAAACAGACCAGTATTCTAACTGCTGCACCACCTGTTCCTCCAGCACAGGGATTTTCTGCCTTTCACCTCCCACCTTTGCATAGGCTCAAGCTCTCAACCAATCACCATATTCTCTTTGTTAAACTGTTCGTGATTGGTTAGAGTTAGCAGCTAAAGTTGTTTACGAGATGAGGTAGCCAGTACTAAGCAAGCCCCTGTAGGCGCATATTACCACACGCGTGGTAGGCCATAAGGCTGCCACCCTTTGCTTCCATAATGGGCCAGATGCGGATCGCTAGTTAGCCTGTGGGGAACTGTCAAAGTCTACAAGATCCAGCTTCACCTCTGGTGGGCTGAGGGAAGATTATCAGGGAATTGTCTGCGGCAGAGAGGAAGGGAACCAACCAGCTCAACACATAATGCGACATAATATGGAAAGGCTTAACAACTGTAGTATCTACCATAGAACCACCTTACTATCACTGGTTTTGCCTGGAGGTTAGTTGAGAACTGTGGTATACAAAGCACTTGCCCTAGAGCAGTACCATAGATTAGAATCTGTGTCTGTTGGTAAACAGACCAGTATTCTAACTGCTGCACCACCTGTTCCTCCAGCACAAGGATTTTCTGTCTTTCACCTCCCACCTTTGCATAGGCTCAAGCTCTCAACCAATCACCATATTCTCTTTGTTAAACTGTTCGTGATTGGTTAGAGTTAGCAGCTAAAGTTGTTTACGAGATGAGGTAGCCAGTACTAAGCAAGCCCCTGTAGGCGCATATTACCACACGCGTGGTAGGCCATAAGGTTGCCATCCTTTGCTTCCATAATGGGCCAGATGCGGATCGCTAGTTAGACTTTGGGGAACTGTCAAAGTCTACAAGATCCAGCTTCACCTCTGGTGGGCTTAGGGAAGAGTTGGAAAGAAATTAACATGAATGCAAGATATAGATGCACTTCAGAAGGATAGAGGAAACACCCAGAAGAGAAATAAGAATGTAAGACGGATATAGGAGTGTCTTAGAAGAACAATAACTGGGCTGTGACGGACAGACTGGGCCAAACATCCTCACGCTACAGATCCAACTAATACAGCTATGCTGGAGAGAAGGGCAGGTCCCACGTGATTTCAAAGATTCAAGCTTCATAACCCCATGCAAGAACTATGGGGATCGAAGTGACTGTAACAGCTATAGGGGGAGGAGTTACTGGGACGAAAAAAATAACGAGAATGCAAGATTTAGCTGTGCCCGAGGCGTGTAGAGTGACTGATTAAAAAGAAAAGTAACAAGAATGCAATATACGGCTGTTCCTGATGAGTGTAGAGGAGTGACAAGAAAAGTAACAAGAATTCATAATACAGCTGCGCCTGAGACATGGAGAGGAGTGACTTAAGAAAAAAGAATTCAACATACAGCTGTGCCTGATGAGTGTAGAGGTGTGACAAGAAAAGTAACAAGAATACACAATACAACTGTGCCTGAGGCGTGTAGAGGAGTGACAGAAGACAAGTAAAAAGAATGTAAGAAACAGCTGGGTCTGAGCCATGTAGAGGAGTGACAGAAGAAAAGTATCAATAATGCAAGATAAATATATACTTCAGAGTGCTGGATTAATGACAGAAGAAAAGAAAATTGGAGTAAGGAGATAAGGGGACTTGATTTGTTCTTGCCTTGTCTTAGAGATTCAGCAATTGCTGTCGCTGATATTGCTGCTTGTGAAAATTTTGCTATTTTCATCCCTGGTAAATGATTGGGTATAACAAGTAAATCACCTTTTCCGTAGTCTAGATATATTGTTCTGTAGATATACTGATCCGTATCGTTTCTTGAATTATTTTACAAACATCGCTTGATTCAGTTAGTGCACTGGGACGCAGATGTGTTTCCAAGGCACCAGGGTCGGGTTTATACTGGCCAAGACCTATTGACGCGTCCTCGTCGAGCGTCCTGGGCAACAGGTCCCTTCGGGGTCCTGGCTAAAGTCAGTAGGATCGCCGATTCCTCCGAAGTCGGAGAGTGTCTGCCTGTAAGGCGAGGAACCACCGGTCTGCACACCAATAAGCCAGACATGGGACAACGGATACTCAAGCAAACCTCAGGTCCTGCATGACGTCACACTGATGTTGGACAACAGGATGCCTTCATCCGACATACAGGACTTCGCGTTGGAGCTCAAGCCAACGAACACAAGTAAGCAAGCACGTTAGTGCACTGTTTCTACTTTTCTACGTGTGATTTTATGTTTCCCTCCATTTCCTTTACATTGTAGATTCCAGACAAAAGCTTTCTTAGTTATATTTTAACTTGTTTATTGATGCATTGGAAAGTTGTCGATACGCATGTGGGGATGTCTTTGCAACAATAGAAGTTAATATCCACGGCAAAGCTTGCAATTTAACCGACCGTTAGAACATGTTACTTTACCGATAAAGTGGTGAACCAGTTCTTTCTCCTAGCACTGAAGATTCTGGCTCGTATTACTTGTAACCTCCACATGACACGAAGCAACGCTGTGTGTCTATTATTTTCCACGGAAACCCTTTCTGACTAGGATATGTTGTAAGCGGATTTACTTTCCTCAGTAGTTCCAGGGGTTGTTGGTTGGATAGAGTAGCTTACAGCTTCTGTGTCACGTGTCAAAATTTTGTTGGACACCAAGAGAGGCCCGTGGAAGTAGCAGCCGGGATGCTGTGATCTCACAACCCACCACGTGCCGTCTGGTGTATAACACCAAGAGAGGCCCGTGGAAGTAGCAGCCGGGATGCTGTGATCTCACAACCCACCACGTGCCGTCTGGTGTATAACACCAAGAGAGGCCCGTGGAAGTAGCAGCCGGGATGCTGTGATCTCACAACCCACCACGTGCCGTCTGGTGTATAACACCAAGAGAGGCCCGTGGAAGTAGCAGCCGGGATGCTGTGATCTCACAACCCACCACGTGCCGTCTGGTGTATAACACCAAGAGAGGCCCGTGGAAGTAGCAGCCGGGATGCTGTGATCTCACAACCCACCACGTGCCGTCTGGTGTATAACACCAAGAGAGGCCCGTGGAAGTAGCAGCCGGGATGCTGTGATCTCACAACCCACCACGTGCCGTCTGGTGTATAACACCAAGAGAGGCCCGTGGAAGTAGCAGCCGGGATGCTGTGATCTCACAACCCACCACGTGCCGTCTGGTGTATAACACCAAGAGAGGCCCGTGGAAGTAGCAGCCGGGATGCTGTGGTCTCACAACCCACCACGTGCCGTCTGGTGTATAACACCAAGAGAGGCCCGTGGAAGTAGCAGCCGGGATGCTGTGATCTCACAACCCACCACGTGCCGTCTGGTGTATAACACCAAGACAGGCCCGTGGAAGTAGCAGCCGGGATGCTGTGATCTCACAACCCACCACGTGCCGTCTGGTGTATAACACCAAGAGAGGCCCGTGGAAGTAGCAGCCGGGATGCTGTGATCTCACAACCCACCACGTGCCGTCTGGTGTATAACACCAAGAGAGGCCCGTGGAAGTAGCAGCCGGGATGCTGTGATCTCACAACCCACCACGTGCCGTCTGGTGTATAACACCAAGAGAGGCCCGTGGAAGTAGCAGCCGGGATGCTGTGATCTCACAACCCACCACGTGCCGTCTGGTGTATAACACCAAGAGAGGCCCGTGGAAGTAGCAGCCGGGATGCTGTGATCTCACAACCCACCACGTGCCGTCTGGTGTATAAAACATGGGGCTAGCACCATATGCCCGATCACTGGACTGGACTGGATGTTTGAGTGTATATTAGCTGTTTCTGTTACCAATGTTTCCCGCCATCAGGTCAATACACTCCTACGTCTGAAGTTGTTGTAATGTACGTCCCCAAATAACCATGATAGTCCATCTGAGCGGTGTGGGGGTTGAACACGCTACCTAGCTGTGGTTTCATAACTCTTTTTTTTTTTTTTTTAGCATATCCTTTACAGGACTTAGCTGTCAACACCAGCATCTTTCAGCTGTATGTTGATCTCTTGGCAAGATTACGCTCAGTAGTTTTCCATTGCTTTCTGAGCGGCCGGCTCAGTATCCCGCAAGTCACGAGTGGGGGTCGATCCGCCTCAGCTCTCGCTCCGCTACGAGACATTGCGTGATAAACGGGATTACAGAGAGAAAGTGTTGTAACCCCACAACCTCCTCGTGGAAGAGGACGGGAAAGTACAAGAGATGGAGAACATTTTGGTGGGCCTGAAATGAGAGGGACTTTCTGCAAAGAACATGCTACATGATGAGTTAGTTATTTGGAAATGTTTTTTTCAATCATACCTGTTGTGGACCTCTTTATATTTCTAACGTATCCAGGAATATTAAACACTGATTCACGAAAGGTAGATTTGTATTAATTGTGCTGCACACTGAACATATACACGATAGCAATGCTATATACTGTGCTTAATAATGCATGGGTAGCAGTTAGGCAAGACGTACTGAGTACTCGTAATACATGCACATAGTACACTAATTATCCTTGCTGTGTCCCTTCATGCATTTATAGTGGGGATTATTTCGTTCATGAACAGTTAGACAGCACAAGTATTATCACGACCTCAGCGAGGTAAGCTGAGTTTCACAATGCATAGGCCATGGTTTCTTTGATATTTCAATTAAACACTGCACACAGAGAGAAATCATGCGGAACATTTCAAACATGCACAGCATATCAATCAAACTTATTTCCCAGACATCCTGTTTGATCACAAGGAAGCTTTTATATAAACTCTGAACAGTTCAGAACATGACACATCCTTTTCTCCATAGAACAATATATAGCACGGCTTTAAGACTAAGGTGTATTGTACTATAGTGATACAACAAGTATCTGTGGCGTCCATATTTTATTTATGAACAGTAAGAGAGGAACTGATAGGTGGTATTGCGAACACTTTCACTTACACCTAACGATGCTTCGAAAAAATTTCCAAAACCCACCCATCCACCCACAAACCCGAACCAACCCACTCCACTCTATCCAACAAGAACTCAATATTGAAGAAACTGATAGTTAAGACAAAATTAACTGAAGATGAACTAAAAGACGAACTGAAGAAAAACATGCATGTCTAAAAAAAAAAAAAAAAAAAGCAAACAAACGAACTATGGATGAGGTGTAGTGCGGAAGGGAAGAAGAGGAAGAACACAACGTGGATGGGTTTATGATGTGATTATCCACACATGGCAGCAACAGAGGCAGGGCATCTGGCTTATGATAGAGTAATTTCGAAAGACGTATGGAAACTGTTCAGCACGTGACAAGCCACTTAATAGTAAACTATCCTTAACCATTCATCTGTCTACTATTCAGTTTTCTACCATTAATTTTTCACCATACTGGACCTTCATTCGCCGATGAATTTCTATAGATTTAACCTCTTCACTGATTTATTAAAAACAAAACAAAAACGACAACACAACGCTGCTCTTCTTTAGAGCATGTCAAAAGTGGGGCCATCTTTAAACTGTCCTTATGACGTCACCGTGTTTGTCTGCACTGTCAATGTCACGTGTTTAATACTGTTGACATCCTTAAAAATATTGACAGGATACAAGTCAATGCCATGGATATTATACTTTCTCTCACACTTTCAAGGTCTTAATTTGAAGCCCCCTCGTAATTTAGTTGTAATGTCTTTTTTTTGTTTTGTTTTTAGTTCTTATAATTTGTTGCACTGTCATGTCTAGAATTTAAAAAAAAAAAAAAAAAAACAAACATCTGTTCTGCCTTAAGTATGTTACCATCGTATGAACTAAACATTTAAGCGAAAAGGAAAAAAAAAACGTAAGGGTTGGCACAAAAACATTTCGAAAAATTGTTCGTTCTAGATTAAAAACTTGCAATGGATCTGTGATGTGCTAGGACTGTCCCAGTTTATAGTTCTGAATGAACGTAGGGATAGGTGTCCAGTCTTCCCCTCACTTAGAGGGCGATGAACGCAGATATGGAATACTCGTCCAATGACATCATCACCGTAGCTCCCTAGCGACAACATTAACCCGTTCGCTTCATTCTAGTTCTGTTGAAAAATATTTCTGATACACGGGAGACCACACACTAAACATTGTCGACAATTACACTTGTATTTATTATTTCCCTTGCATTAATACTTTTCCGATGTTCAATTACAGTGTGCGATCCCTGACGTAGTACACAATGCCAGGTTTGTGAGTAACATGATATGTTAAGATATACATGTTAAGATATGTATACACAGAAGTCACAAACAATATGTTGCACGAATTATTGTCTGGCATATTTCGCTGCATCTTTTCATGTGCATACTGCTGAGTTATCACATAAAGTGAATAAATGAATAATACTTGCGCTGAAACACTTTAAACATAGTCACAGGTATTGTTCGAATGTGGAGCATGTTATCCCCGCGGTAATTTGACGATCTTAAAATATGGTGTAAGGGGGCAAGGGACAAAAAAGTTTGCGAACCACTGCTCTAAGGGAATGTAGTGTTTTAAATGCAAGCTGTAATATAAATGTGCAGCTTCGACGACTCATGACTTTTGTTGATCCTAAGGAATACATCCACTAACACGTGGACGTACAACGAGCATTCACCGACAGTCGGAGAAGTAGCGTCAAAACAACGCAAAGAAAACAGCGCCGGTCAAACCCCTAGCTGGCGTCAAAGCATGAAATCTGCCACATAACAAGTAAATTCCCCAAACGCAGAAGGAAAATAACTAAAAATCGCAACCTGAACCACCACAATTATAACCAAGGCTGAGAAAGCAGATTGAACAAAGTGGAAATGTTTCCACTTACATACTGGGTTGGACTGAATATTGGTTGACAACAGTAACCGGTTTCTAGTGAGTTTAGGTAAAGCCTTTGAAATGGGCAAACCAGGTTACCTTGATGGTCAATCAGTGGGGGTTTTGTGATGTTGTTAAGCAGCAATTCTGTTCAACTTACCTGAAAAGAATTCCCGGAAATAGTTTCCCGCTGTGGGTTTGTGGTGTGATAGTGCCACCACAAAAATGTCGGCCTGAGAGGAGTAATTTCATTGAGCCAGTTTGGGGCCCACTTTTGTATTCTCTCTTCCGCCTCCCTCCCCCACTCGCTATTTGGGTTGGGATCAGATTGCAAGGTCCGAAGTACCCAACCAAGCCACAACTCAAGCCCAACCGAAAAACGAGGCAAGCCACTCCAAGCCACTTACCGTTGGTCTCCTGCACACCCCCTCCCCTAAATTATTGGGATGTCCCATTGGGTTCTATCTACGGAGGGTGTGTGAGGGTAGTTAGGAAGATGACAGATGTATGTTTCACATGTTGCCATCTGTGCCTTAGTGGTTAGTGAACGCAGTTTCAGAATTCGCTGACATACCACATCCAAGGTGCGAAATCAACCACAGGTAATTCGACAGCAGCTCGCTATGCGTCGATTTCGATGGTATGAGCGTCGGCCATTTAGAAAGCAATGACGATTTCATTAGCAGAATGTAGAAGATCCTTTGCATAGCGTTACTCTCATCATGGCGAGCCGAAAAGCCTCACGATTTCTATTAATTTCACCTGCCGCATGCACCCTCGTGATCATGATGTCTTCAATGTCTCGTGTTCATTCTTCGTGCTGGTAGAACCCGCCTTCATATTTCAGGAACTTCTTCCATCACTATTCTCTGCAGGCCCCAGTGATATTTCATACGGCAACAGTATTTTAGATTTCGAGGCATGATACTGTTCATGAATCTGTTTTATTCGATGTTCAGATCTTGAAAAATGTGTTATTCTTGGCTCACGATATTCTCAGAATCTTTCTGTAACATTTAAGATCAACAGACCCAAGTGTCTTCTTTAGTGATTGCAAAATGACCCACTTCATCGGCTTCTATTTATAGTGCCTGGGATGTATAACGTGGTATCCCCTTGCTTTCCACATCCACATGGCTGTGAACATGTCCTCAGCCATTAGGAAACCTCTTAAGTTGCCAGGGTAAGTGAATACCTCCTCTGTGGTACTCTAGGTAACAGTAAAGAGAACCATAGATGTCCACTGATCCCGGTGGATACTCGGTCCCCAGAGATGTCCACTGATCGCGTGTATACTCGGTCCCCAGAGATTTCCATTTATCCCGGTGGATACTCGGTTCCCAGAGCTGTCAACCTATCCAGGTGGATACTCGGTCCCTAAAGATGTCCACATGTCCCGGTGGATACTCGGTCCCCAGAGCTGTGTTTGACACATCGGGATATGTTTCTCATCGTCTACCTCGGTGATGTCCAGTTAATGGCAGAATAGTGACAGTAAAATTGCCTAGAAAATCACAAATAGCCAATAAAATGCTGGGGATGACTGCAAGTAACTTTCTTATTATGTTGCAAATAGAGTTTGAGGGGTGACAGTTCAAGGTTATCACGACGAGCCCAGTAGACTTAGATGACCTTCACATCATATGTACTATGTGATATGTTCATGCTTTGTGGGACACTTTCGGCAGGCCGCTCTGTGGACAAAGACCACGCCATATGGTATAAAACCTGGCCCAAGGAGATCGATCTTCACGCATTTAAACATTTTAAAACTCTTAATGACTAGAAGGTTGAGCCTGAAGCGATGGAGTGCCCCACCATCTGGTGCAGTTTGATGTTCCCAGTTGGTTATAACCCAGACGTGATGTTCCCACGATAAAAGTGCAACCAATGACGGTGCCAATGGAAGCTTGGCTCCTGCTGCCAAGCCAAGAAGCAGAAGCACTGGCTCACCCTCACACGCACCTCTCGCAGTTACCAGCCTGGTAACCTCCAGGTAAACGAACTGAGCAGCACGCTGCCGTTCTATGATTAGTAAGAATAACAAGAGAATTGACAAACTCAACGGATGGAAAACAACGTATAGAACACACACATGCACGCACGCAGTTACAGTCGAACGCGTAAGAGTCGCTTAAAAATCCACAGGTCGACTTCATTGCATGGGTTATTATCCCCTTTGGCTCAGTCGCTTTCCGCAGCGCGGAAAGCGTCGCACAAAGCAAGAACTCCGTAGTTCCAGCGACGACACTCAGGAGTCTCCGAAAGAATGCACTCGTGAACCGAAGGACGCGACCTGGAATCGAACCCACAACCTTCTGAGCACGAGTCAGAAGGCTTGACCACTTCGTCAGTCGAACGTTTCAACAAGAACGAAACTAAATATATAAATAACGAGGAACACAAATTAGTGTAGACTGTATTTTTAATGACTGCGGTTTTTGGAAATATTTCCGTTCCAAATTTTGTATTTACCTTACATGTTGCATGAGTTCCATGAGAAGGGTATAATCAAGTTTGATGGCTCAACTTCAGAAGAGTTTGAAATCAAGAGTGGAGTTAAGCAAGGTTGTGTACTAGCCCCCCCCCCCCCCCTCTTTGGGATATACTTTTCACTTCTACTGAAATATGCCTTTCATGATCAGGATGACGGTATATACATTCACTCACGCTCAGATGGTGGCCTCTATAATGCTCAGAGATTGAAGGCCAAGACCAAAATTAGCAGTGTACTAATCAGAGAGTTGCTTTTTGCGGATGATGCTGCGATTACGACCCACTCTGAGGAAGAATTACAACATCTCTATCTGCATTCTCCAATGCTTGTTCTGAATTTGGTTTAACAATTAACAAAAAGAAGACACAGATTATATCACAAGGTGCACATGGTGTACCATCAATCTTTATTGACGACACCGAACTGGAGATAGTAGACCATTTTACATATCTAGGATCAGAGGTAAATAGCAAATTATCCCTCGATCAGGAAATCAACATCAGGATTGGCAAGGCAGCAACAACAATGAACATGTTAGCAAAAAGAGTCTGGGAGAACAGGAAGCTTACTGCCAAAACAAAAGTCCTCGTCTACCAAGCCTGTGTCCTTAGTACTCTTCTTTATGGCAGTGAAACCTGGACAACTTACTCACGCCAAGAGAAACGTTTAAACAGCTTTCATATGCGGTGTCTGCGAAGAATACTTGGTATTAAGTGGCAAGACAAAATCACAAATACTAAAGTATTGGAAAGATCAGGTTGTGTGACGGTGTATTCCATGCTCAGTGTTCGTAGACTTAGATAGATAGGACACGTTAGGAGGATGGATGATGGTAGAATACCAAAGGACATCTTTTTTGGTGAATTACAGACGGGTAGGAGATCTCAGGGTCGGCCTCTACTACGATACAAAGATGTGTGTAAGCGGGACATGATTGATACAGGCATTGATAATGCACATTGGGAGCACGTCGCCGCTGAACGTGTTGCATGGAGGGCAACTATCAGAAATGGAATAAAGACAGAGGAGAAAATGATTGCAGATAAAGCACACACAGAGCGTGAGAGACGTAAGATGGTGCAAAATGGTGGAAGTGACCATGTTTTCACATGCACCTACTGTGGGCAAACATTTGCAGCAAGAATTGGCCTTACCAGCCCACTCGCCACCGCCATGGGTCGTAGTTATTAAGCCTTTTTGAAGCACAATGTACCAAACTATCGTCTTTCAAGACGGAAAGGTACCAAGGTGACAATATCTGCATGAGTTCACAGAGGGTAAATACAAAACTCGAAACGACAATATTTTCACACACCCCACATTCATTAAAATGACGTACTTCCATAAACCCTCGCCATATCCTGGAGAAATGGGCGTGGTTACTTCACTTGAGTATATATTGTATGTAACAAGTACAAGGTCCTTCTACACGTCCTATAGCGCATTGGACATATGGTGCTAGACCTAGATTTGTATAGACCTTCTGGCATTCGATGGTTGATAGGGTCACCATCACGCCCCCCGCCTTTACTTCCCTAGATATTGTTAGAACATTTTATTCTGGGTTGACTTGGGAGGTCAGGTCAATTGAAACAAACATACGAATCCACCATCTATATATATATATATATAATTGAGAGAGAGAGAGAGAGAGCGAGAGAGAGAGAGAGAGAGAGAGAGAGAAAGAGCGAGAGAGAGAGAGAGAGAGAGAGAGAGAGAGAGAGAGAGAGAGAGAGAGAGAGAGAGAGAGAGAGAGCTGCACACGCAAACTCCACAAAAACGGTAGAAACATGATTGGAAATGATACCGGTTACATTGATAACAAATCAGCATGTCAGTTAAAAGCAATATAACATAAAAGAAAACACATGACAGATTCCAATAGTCCGGTTATCAACATGAACTATGCTATCATCACTGCACTGATAAAAGCGGTTTAATGCTCCCGAGTTTATTTAGAATTCAGAATAAAAACAACATATGGCAAAAAACAACGAATACAAAAATATCACCAAGAAGGTGTACGGAACAAAATACTACTGAGAAAGTCGATGGACCAAATTATGACCGAGAAGGTGGACTGAATAAAATATGACCGAGAAGGTGGACGGAACAAAATATGACCGAGAAGGTGTACGGAACGAAATACGACCGAGAAGGTGGAGGAAACAAAATATGACCGAGTAGGTCGAGGGTACCATATATGACCGAGAAGGTAGAAGAAAACAAATTATGTCAGAGAAGGTGGATGAAAACAAAATATGACTGAGAAGCTGCATGGAAACAAAATATGACGAGATGGTGGACGGAAACATTATGACCGAAGCTCGAGGGTGCTCCATAGTCTCCTGGATAGAACACCATTTAGGAAAGCATTCCTTTGTGGCGTTCATGTGTGTGTGTGTGTGTGTGTGTGTGTTTGTGTGTCACACACAGAGGTGTGTATATATATATATATATATATGTGTGTGTGTGTGTGTGTGTGTGTGTGTGTGTGTGTGAGAGAGAGATTGGCTTCGTGTTTGTTGTTTCGTTGATAAAGACTGGATCTAAACTATATATATATATATATATTATATATATATATATATATATATATATATATATATATATATATATATATATGCATTTATATGTGTGTGTGTGTGTGTGTGTGTGTGTGTGTGTGTGTGTGTGTGAGTGTGTGTGTAATTGGCTTCGTTTTTGTTGTTCCGTTG
This sequence comes from Cepaea nemoralis, assembly GCA_014155875.1. Lineage (NCBI taxonomy): Eukaryota > Metazoa > Mollusca > Gastropoda > Stylommatophora > Helicidae > Cepaea > Cepaea nemoralis. Next base: position 155,660 of record JACEFZ010011701.1, read on the forward strand.
AGCAAGACTTGATCTAAACGATTGCATGTATCTGTGTAAATGTATATTTCCGTCGAGCGTCATTCATATTTTGTGCTTTTATCGTCATTACTTGCCGGACAAGTCAAGTTGGGTCATTATCATGTACCAAGTCCTTTGAAAAACGCCGCTCTCATCACAGGCTGTCGAATAGCTCTCGATCTTAAGTCAATTCAACTGTCACGTGCACCTTCATGCCCTGTGAGATTTTAAATATCCTGAGTCTACTTTCATGTTTCATGACCCCTGTCTCTTATTCCAGAAACTACGCCTTCTATCACTGTCCTTTATTAACCATTCTGACGTGTCATGTGGCTAAACTATTTTAGTGTCCTAGACATGTTGCTTTTTATGAGCCCGTTTTCTTCTACGTTGAGATTACTTGTCATTCTGTATATAATTACATATGGTTTTACAGGATGTCACAGTCAACATCAGTATATTGTTTGCTGTTTAGATCACTTGGCAAGTATACGTTCTGTAGTTTGCCGTTGCTTTCTGAGCGACCGGAACCCATACCATTTCGTAAAAAAGCCAACACGAGATTGTTTGCTGTCAAATCGTCTTCAGCTGTGTTTCAAACGTGGGAATCCGGATTACGAACTGCCCCCGTAAATCCTTAGCCACGGAGCCTGCCATACACGAGTACTTCGTGTCATTACATAATAAGTAGTCATTTTATCTCACACAAGAGTACTGGTGTTATTCCATAGAGTAACTGTGCTATTCCATACGAGAGTAGTTACGTTACTCCATCCCTGAGTACATGTGTTATTCAATACACGACACTAGTACCCATATTGTATATACATTAGTAGTAATTGTGCTCGATGTCAGGTCTTAGTCAGATATGACTGAGCTACCGTATGACAGAAGACGGTACTACCTGCTTCTGTTATAACCAAACGTTGGGCGACGCTTACCAAACCCAACACCCCACATTCTGCCAACGGCTTCGGGCGGAGGAGCGCAACTGGGAGGGTACAAGCCTTATTCTAGTGCGAGGAAATGCAACCTAAAGACTAAATGTCATGGCAGGGCAGACCAGGCCCTAAGCCTTGGTTGGCAACTGGTCTAGGATTGAAGCTCCGACAGGCGGGCAGTTAGAGCATTGCTTTGCTGATCCGGCAGCTTCTGCAGCTTATCATGTTCCAGACGTATTGGTTTACTTTCTTCTGGAGGACACTAGACAGGCCGAGAGAGGGATTATGCTGCATGGGCAACACACGGTCTCTAAATTCAGCCCAGGCCTTGTGTTACGGAGAGGTATAACTCCATTTTACAAACTATCGTCTGTCAAGTCGGCGAGGTGCCAGTCAGTCAGTCAGTACTTGTGCTATACTATAAGTAAGTACTAAAGTTATATAACAAGTGAAAACTTATGTTATTTCGTACGTCATCACTTTTATTTGGCAATCATCGTTATTATATTATTCTCAATTATTACTTTGTTTTATTCTATCCACAATGACTTTTATTATTCCATCTACGCTGACATGCCATTCCTATTCTTGACATGTTTATATTCACTTGAGACAGAATACTGTTATTATTCCATACACAATTACTTATTTCATTGACATGCCAGTGGTTGTGCATACATGACCACCAATTATTCCATACATGACAACTCGTATTAAAACATTATATAATTCATGACAACTCGTATTAAACCTTCATTACTTTTGTTACTAAAAATGTGATTACATTTAATGTTTCAACCATGAGGAATGTTGATACTGTTCGCATGATTACATTTGTCTCGAGACACTATCTTTGCTATTTCCCAAAACAATTACTTGTGTTATTTCAAACTTGATTACTTGTGCTATTTCACGCATCATTACAAGTTATTCCATACGTAATTACTCTTGCTATTACATACATCTTTACTCCTGCATTTCCACATATAATTACTCTGCTATTTTATCATCATTACTGTTGTTTTTCCAGAAAGGAATAATCTTTTCAGTCCACACGTGATTTCTTTTATTATTCTAGGCATCAGTACTTGTGGTATTTCATACATTACTTTTCAACTTCCATACGTTGTCATGCTTGTTTTCCCTTTTGCTACAGAAACGATGCGAGTTGTCATAAGTTTACTTTTATGTATTTACTGGTATTCTGTCATTTATTCTTAATACTATTTAACATCTGCATTGCTGAGAGCTGAGGTGAGTCAAAAACCGGCATCACACTACTCGGGTTATTCCCTTACGTACTCCGTCCTCATCTGCACCGCTATGGCCAGTCTACATTCTGACATAATCTTTGCTTAAAGTCCCTATTTATGTGCCGTCTGGATATTAACAGTCTGAGGTGACAATAATTTCGTCATTATTGATTGAGCTGTTTTGTTAGCTTTTAGTGTTGTCCGTGAACATAAGTATTTCTTTGTATAAGTTCAGAATTATGTTTAGTTTTATTTCTCTTGACACAAAGGATCCAGCTTTGTAATACCATCGCACCACATACATGATCCACTTTCTAATACCATCGCACCACATACATGATCCACTTTCTAATACCATCGCACCACATACATGATCCACTTTCTAATACCATCGCACCACATACATGATCCACTTTCTAATACCTTAGCACGGCAGACATGATCCACTTTCAAATACCTTAGCACGATAGGCTTGGTCCACCTTTCTAATACCTTAGCACATAGGTTCTCAACCGGTGAAGAATTCCCCTCGCCCCCACCCAGGGGGGAATTTTAGGGTTTCCGGGGGGGGGGGGGGATTAAGATTATTTCAACCGATTACTTGATATTGTTTTTCCCTTCATACTTTACGGTTCTGTACGTCTCACCCTTCTAAAATTCATTTTATAAAGTAAGTAGACCCACAAATCACGTTTAATGTGGACGTCTAGACTTGTTTTAGTACGTGCTATTAAATTTAGCTTCCATTATTACGTATACTGTGTAAAATAAGGGGGGGGGGGGAATTTTAGGTAGGAAATACGAAAGGGGGTGAATGACGTTCTAAAAATATGGTGAAGGGGGGCACGGGCCAAATTTTGAGGTAGGAAATACGAAAAGGGGGAGGGGTGGGGTAATGACGATCTGAAAATATGGTGAAGAGGGGGGGGGGGGACACGGGCCAAAAAAAGGTTGAGAACCACTGCCTTAGCACGACAGACATGGTCCACCTTTCTAAACCCTTCGCACTGATTAAGAGGAGAACTTTTTTCATCGGCATATCTGAGGTTTTGGAATTGGTTTCCACCAATTAAATATGACAGAATAGAATACAGTGGTACCTCGGGTTACGAACTTAATTCGTTCCAGAACTCGGTTCGTAACTCGAAACGTTCGTAACCCGAAACATTGAAATCAATGAAATAAAGACAAACCGTTTCAAGATGAAAGAATCGTTTTGTTTTAATTAACATCCTGTCGTTTACATGATAAAACGCAAAGAATACGTGTACTTCACGTATTAAATAAAGAGAAAGAAAACAATCAAAGGACTTAAATGTAAAATTTAAAAAAAAAGATTTTAGTCTATCTTTATTACCAAGAAAACGATCATGGGAAATTTTTCACTTTCTTTGTTATTCTGAATCATTAGTTTCAGGAGTATCTTGTCGCTGTTTCTTGGGAGCCGACTGGGAATCTTTCTGCGCCAAGAAACTATCAAGGGAAATTTGTCACTTCCTATGCTGGAGAATCTTTCTGAAGTGGGCCGTCGTGTTATTCATCACATACAGGGGCACCGGGCTTGTTAGCAACAAGTTTGTTTGTATGATGGTTCACAATAAACTCTTCGACGTCTGACCACTTCCTGCAAATTTCTTTAATCCTGGCAGTTGATACAGCCACTGACTCATCATTGAACGACTGCTCCTCCTTTAATGTCATTAGCTGTTCATTCTGAAGATCCACAAGCTCGTCTGTAATACTGTTTGTACTGTACGCGATCGTTTGTCTCCAGCGTTACATCTTGCTCTCTCTCGCTCGCCTTCGTTCGTAACCCGAGGCACCGTTCGTTACCCGAGACTTAACATTTTCGAAGTTGTTGTTCATAACCTGAATTGTTCGTGACCTGAGGCCTTTGTAACCCGAGGCACCACTATACGTTAAACATAATAGCGGTCCCGGTGAGAAATAGTTAATCCTTCTTTCGTGATCTTAAGGTTCGTCCAAACTGCATTTTGCTGGATATAAAACAACAAGAAGCCAAATAATGAATAATGAAAATGCCGTAATATGAGGAATTTTAAAAAAAATAAAAAATAAAAGTAAAGCAAGGAAAAACCTATGACAATGTTCACGTGTAAGAACAACACCAACAGAGCCATAAAATAACATTGCACAGAATAACAAGTAGCTCCAACATTTCCATTTTACTTTTTATCTAGTTCACAGTGAGAATAAACTGTGATAATCAGCAACCACTCGGCCGATCATCGGACATTCCCCGGAGATCTGTAATGTCTGCTACAGATTTTACGATCCACAAGAGAAAATTCTGGATACAAAAATGTAATCTGGCAGAGTTTGCGGATGTCGGCTCCATGGAAACCTAGGTGCCAGATACAGTTTGTGCGTAACAATCGTAACAAATAATTAACTCTTACTCCAGCCGCCCCTTGGAATAGCCCGGCTTGTGGCCCAGATTAATTCCTTTTGTAGACGGCTAGTAGTAATTGTTTGGATGTGAAGTAGAGTGATAGCTACGAAAAGGAACGGGTTCAAGTCACAATCGTAGCTATGAGAAAGAACGAATTCACATCACACTAATAACTAGAAGACAGAGTGGGTTCGTCACAATAATATCTTGGAGACAGTGGGTTGATAATAATAATAACTATGAGACAGTGGGTTCGCCACAATAACTTGAGACAAGAGTGCGTTCGTCACAATAATAATTAAGTCAGAGTTGGTTCTTCATAATACTAACTAAGAGGGGATTCGTCACAATAACTATGAGACAGTGGATTCGTTACAATAACAACTAAGAGTGAGTTCGTCACAATAATAGCTATGAGACAGAGTAGGTTCAAGTCTCAACAGTAACAATAGCAGAATATAATCAAGTCAAGTTTATTCGCGCCAAATAGCTATAACAAAACTAGTTCATATTAATAAATAAGAGATAGAAAGAGCTCAAATCGTAACAATAACTATGAGACAAGAAAGAGCTCAAATCATAACTGTGCAACACACAATAAAACTATGAAACAGACAGAGTTCAAATCAGGATGTGTCAAGTCTAAGGATGGAAATATTCTAATGGGCACAACAGATACGTAGATGATCGGAATTCATGGAATAATTATTTAAATATACATTTTTATACAGTACATAACCGAATAAGACTGACCGAAACTGACAGATGAGATAGAAAATGCTGTTAAGAAATTTGGTAAGGCTCCAGGGGCAAATAATATTCCGAGTTTAGTGAAGACCCGAGATTACAGCACCTAGGACATTCCCATTCCGCCATCTTCAATGGCCAGCAAAGAGTCCCAATAATAATGGTAAAGGTTGTAATCTAATTATGTGTCTGTCTGGCCTGTCCTCGGAGAACTGAGTGTCGGCCAGATCCTCTGGTGACGCCCTGACGCACCATTATGTCTAGGCTATCATGATTTATCTGTTCTTCCTCACTATACACTTGATCCCAAAGGGCTCTACCAGGTTTGCATTATCGTGCACAGTACTTCATCCAACGGTGCACCCCAGCATAATAACAATGTTTCAAGAACAATTATATGATATACTGGGATCATTTGGCATATAAAAGATAGCAAAGATTATAAGATAGATGGTTCCGAAGAGATCCCCATGAGACATCTGCATATCGCAATATTTTTTAAATAATAAATGAAAAACAGGATCAATGGAATGCGAATGACACAGAACAATTCAGTGTAATCATTAAATCGCCGGACTACTCTTTGGCATTAATATGGAAGTAGAGGAAACAGAATACGACCAGGAATGTCAGAAAATCAGTTTAGGTTTGTGGTAGATAAAGGAAATAGGAATGCAGTACTTACTTTACCCTTGCTCACGGAAAGATGCCGTTCTTCATATGCCATGGAGAGAAGCGTGGACGGTCCTGTTTCGCAGTCTCACTCGATCACCAGAGTCGTGGATCAGCTCAGTACCATGTCTCGACCATAACACATGGCCAAACCATCCAGATATTTATTTATCTGCCTTCCCATTGTTCTCTTCCCATCGATCTTGTCAATTGTCAAGTTCTCCAATTTATCTCTTCTCATAACGTGACCAAAATATTATGTCTGTCTACGTATAATTTCTCTAATCAGTTTACGATTTTCATTTGTTTCTTGTAGGACTTGGTCATTGGTTTTTCTGTCTGTCCATGGTATTCTTTGCATTTTGCTCAGAAAAAGCATTTCCACAACCATCAGACGTTGTATAAAACACCTGAACACTTTTTCTCGTTGCACCGATTAACTTGTTTAAGAAGATTCCCATGTACTTGAGATGTATCGAGATGCAAAAAGGCGCATGTCTATATTTTATATTCTCAGAGGAAGAGGCGGAAGGGGCTAACCAACTAGAGTGTGGACACATGATAATGACACCACAGAGACGAAAATACGCGAGGCTTGGAAAATGGCGAAATATATAATTGTCTTGCTGGGCCTTATGAGCGACATTCTACTATAATGGTAAGACAATTCAAAAGCTGTTGACAAACAGATTAAGATCTTCTCAAGATTTTGCACGAATTCAATATCGATGGTAAAGATTTCAGGAAAAGACAGGATTGCTCTAGTGTGTTAAAAACAGTCTGAAAAATAGAAAATTAAGAGCAATTAAAAGATGTATTTTTTTCGCATGCTATTTTCAATATTTATAGGGAGACAACTGAAAAACATCGGAGGATATACAATTCGAAAGATAAACTATAAATATTCTGAAGTATCTGGATGCCAGTTTAAATTAAGAGTAGCCTGCAAATCATGGTGGTTGGGGAGAGGGAGAAGAGGGGATTATAATTAAACGAAATCAATATTGAATGGATGGAGCTTTCCAAAGATCACTCCAATATAATTTCTACTATTTCTACTTCAAAATTCTTCTTCTGCCGGCTACTAATACCGTCTGCCGCTTCGTCTTCTGCCTCCTCCCTCCCACTGTTGTAGTCTAAGCTCTCTTCCAATCATACCAAGCCATTCTATCGCTTCCTATCTCCTGCAGCTCCCCCCCCCCCCCCCCCCATGTCCTCCTCATATTATTCATTTAGGATGAGCAGACAAGCTGAAAAACATCCAATGACAGTGGAAATGTGGATTATAAGGACAATGCAAAGAATTCCATGGACAGACAGAACAAATCAATGAGCAAGTCTTACAGTAGGCAAATGAAAGCAACAAAATAATTAGAGAAATTAGACGTAGACATTCACACTTTTTTGGGGGCACATTATGAAAAGAAATAAACTGGAGAACTTTGTCAAGATCGAGGGGAAAAGAACAAGGGGAAGGCAGAGAAGTAAATATCTGGATGGCTTGACAGCATGACATGGTCGGGACAAGAACACAAGAGGTGATCCGCGACTATGCTGATCGTGTGAGATGGCGAAATATAACCGACAATGCTGACATGCATGGCACATGATGATCCATGTGTCGTATCCTTCCACGAGTACAGATTTAAGACTTTATGTAAACATTTAACAGTATTTTATTTTGACTTCCACACATTTCCCAGCTCAATGAAAGCAGCTCTTGCTGTATGTAGTTTCAGATTAATCTCTGTCTTCAACTCTTCTCCCATATTTGTCTACATTTTACTTAAAGATGTATAATTTCACGCCTGTAAGTGAGGTTTCACCAAGGGAGATATATTATTATTATTATTTTTTTGCATATCCTTTACAGGACATCGCTGTCAACACCAGCATCTTTCAGCTGTATGTTGATTTCTTGGCAAGATTACGCTCAGTAGTTTGCCATTGCTTTCTGAGCGGCCGGCTCACATACCCCGTAAGTTACCGATGCGATTCGAACCACTGTTGATTCTCACCGTCATCACGTAACCGACGAGAGTATACGAGATTACGGAGAAAAGTCATAACCTCTAAGCCACGAAGCCGGCAGATATATTATTAGCTTTGTTTATGATCATAATCTTTGTCTTTCCACTAAGCGCTTTACAATTGTTGTGACTCCATCATGTGTGTTAATCTTTCATCTGATCTCGTATATAGGACAGGATGGCAGTGTCGTCAGCAAAGTCCAGATCACGAAACTGCGTCTTCTAAATTCCATTACTGGTCGTTCATAATCAAAATTATATATTGTCCTGTAAGAATAATAAAGGTGAGAAAAGGCAAACCTGTCACAACCATTGTTTCTTTCAAACATAACAGTTTTTCCTCAGGAACAACTCACGTCTCTGTATTTTGCTTTTATTACGTGAACTACTTTCTGCAGGATGCCAAAGTGCTTCATCAGTTTCAAAAAAAAATTCCACGTGAATGCTGTGAAAAGGCGAGTTCATTTCAAAGCTTTGCTGTAGTATTATAATGTGTATGCCTACAAGATCAATGCAGGATCGTTTGCTGAATTCGTCTCAATGCTTTGCTTCATTATTATTGTTATATGTATACGACTATGGTCGATATAGGATATGTTTGGTCTCATCATTTAGTTGTTTATATAATAAGTAAAGGTCATAATCATCATGTTCCCTTCCATCTGGCTTAGACATTCATTTCGCTACCCATATCTAGGCTATTATGCTCCGGATCAAATATGTAGATTGATATTCCTTCACAACACCGTCTCGGTCCTTCCAGCACAATCTATTTCGGTTTTCCCTCTGCCTCCTTTTCCTCCTAATCTTTCCAGCAGTGTTGCCATTTTAGTGCTTTTCGCACCAAATTTAGTGCTTTTTCAAGTCATTTAGTGCGAAAATTTTGCTTTTAGCGCGGCCGCGTAAATTTAGTGCTTCAAAAATTGTTTGGGTGCTTTGTGGTGCTTTTTTGGGGTGGGTAAAAATTACTTTAAAAATCATTTTGGGAACACTAAAAAGCCGAATTTGAACTGAAGCGAGGGAGTAAAACAGTCTTGGTACGTTACCGCGCAATATTCAACTAATTTAACTCCCTTTAATACGATTTAGCTGAAAGCGAACGCCATCCTGCAGACAAGTCCAAACGTCAATACATTAGCTTATAATCGAGTTCATAATTTTGTGGTGTCTACATTATCCTTTCATTTAAGCTTATTTGTGTTTCACCATGAGCAAGAAATATTGTCAACATTTCAGAGAACAGTGGCTCAGTGACACGAGATTTCAAAAATGGTTGTTAAAAGTAGAAAGGGATATTACTAAGTGTTTTGCAAATATTGCAAATGTTCAATTGCAGCCAGGTTAAATGATATTGAGAGGCACAAGAATACAACGAAACATCAGAAAGTCGAACAACCATTCAGTACACAAAGGCAAACAACAATTGCATTTGACAAATTGAAAGATGATGTCAAAGAAACAGAAGGATGCATGTCTTTGTTCATAGCTGGCCATTGTTTACTTCGCCTTGTTGACCATTTAAGTGAGCTCTGCAAGGTACACTTTGGTGAAAGCAAAGGTTGCAAGAACTTTAAGCTTAGGAGAACTAAGTGCAGATCAGTTATTTCAATTGTACTTGCACCATATTTCACAACAGACTTGACAGCTGATATTGGCAAAAGTAAATACAGCTTATTGATTGATGTGAGCAATGACATTTCTGAAACTAAGCTACTTGGAGTAGCTATTAGGTACTATTCAGAGACAAGAAAGCAGTTTGTGGTTACTTACTTAGATTTAGTGGAATTGAGTGACTGCAACGCAATATGCAATGCGTTAAGAGATTCTTTAAACAAGAATGGACTTGAGTTGCAAAGACTAGTTGCACTCGGCACTGACAATGCGTCTGTCATGACAGGTATAAACAATGGAGTATATACAAAATTACAATCCGAAGTTCCTCATCTGGTACTAATTAGGTGTGTATGACATTCCCTTCAACTGGCAGTGTCACAGGCTGCAGCTGCTTGTCTGCCCAGGAACATAGAGTTCATGATTAGAGAAACATATAACTGGTTTTCTCACTCAAGTCTTCGTCAAGCAAAGTACAGGGAGCTTTTTGTTTCAATAAATGGTGGACAACATCCGCTGAAGATTGTTCAATTAAGCCAGACACGATGGATGTCCATTCAATCTGCCATTGTCAGAATATTGCAGCAGTGGGTCGAGCTCAGAACTCATTTTGATATAGCAAGACTCAACGAGCGCTGTTATACAGCAGAACTTCTACATTCTATGTTTAGCGACATGAAAAACTATATGTATCTCATATTTCTCAAGCATATTCTCGGAGAAGTTCAAAGTGTGAATAAGAAACTCGAAGCAGATATACAGGATCCAAAAAAACTAATCAGCGATCTTGAACAGCTCATTGATTCTATCAGTTCAAAGATTGCTATTCCTGGGGAAAACAAATAACAGAAAGTGATGCTATTCAAGATTACTTAGATCCCAATCCCAATCTAAGTTATGAGTTTGAGAAAGAAATAGCAGGCTACCAGTTTCCTGATGAGAAAGAAATTCGTGGAAGGTGCATCCAGTTTTTAATAGAGCTACTGACACAGCTGCTTTTACGCACACCCGATAACGTTCGAGTGTTGCAGTCCATGTCATGTCTCAGTGGAAGTGAATGTCTACAGCCAATGAAGCCCTGTATATTGGGTCTTGCTAAAATGTTTGAAGAAGATGCAGCTACTCTTACCCGCATTGATTTCCAGTGGAGAAAACCTCATCATATGTAGTGGACACAGACCTCTGACACACTTGGACTGTGGGAAGAAATAGCCTCATACAGGGATGCCACCGGTGAAAATCCTTTCCAAGATCTTACAGATTTAGCTTTAACTGTGCTCATTTTACCACATTCTAATGCGGACGTGGGGCGTATTTTCAGTCAGATGGGAGTTATAAAATCAAAATTGCGGAACAGACTGAGCACCAAGAGTTTGACAGCTGTTTTGACTATTAGATATGGAATGAAAAGATATTGCAAATGCTGTCATGATTATAAACTACCTAAGGATATTCTACGAAAAATTGGATCACAGGAGGCATATACATGTTTCTTTCAATCATCCTCCTCATCCTCATGATTGCAGGAGCAAACACAGCAGGAAATAGCTACATAAACTGAAAAGGAGTTGTTTGACTGGGATTTGGAAGATCTGGAATAAACTTCATTCTAATATTCAGTGATAATAATAAATTATAATGTGCTACTTTAAAATATATTGAATGAATACCACCAGTGCTTGTTTTAGTGGTTTCCCAAAACATAGTATTGCAATTTGGTTTTTTTTTGGCTCGAAAGTAATTATGATTGGGATTTGGCGGATCTGGAATAAACTTCATTGTAATATGAAGTGATAATAATAGATTATACTGTGCTACCTTGTTACATTTGTAATAAAAACAGTTGGTGTTTTTTTTTGGTGCTTCCTAAAAATTGTTGATGCTTTTTAGTGCTTTTTAGGGTTGATTTTGGTGCTTTTTCATCAATGGGAGATGGCAACACTGCTTTCCAGTCGTCCCGATGTCCTAGAGTGCCGGTTTTCTCCACCTGTGCTAGCGACCTTCCGTACCGGAGAGGATGTCCCAAGGTATCCATTAATGTCATCTCAATATTATATGACTATGATCTATAAAATTCCAAGCAATCTTGGCAAGACAATGTGGTGGTTTCTCCTTTGTCTTTGACAGCAATTTCATACTTCAGAACAAGTGAGTACCCTGCTCTGGTCTGCTGCACAGGTGTCCAATTATACTTGATGCCCGGAGCTGCGTTTGCCACACCGTGGTGTTTTTCCCACCCTCTACCACGCGAAGGTGCAAAGTAACCCGTTTCATGCCGTAAAACGCATTGGCAAAGGATAACAGGTAAAATCCCATTTCCCGCACCTTAAATTATACACAGCATATGGTACAAGCCCCATATTATTATAGAGCAGTCGACACGATCCAAGACCTTTCCTCGTACCCTTTTAGACAAAGTCCACCCGGGAGACAAAGGTCAATTAAACAAAATCTACGGCTAGGTCTCATTTATGATTAAATGAAAACTAATTCCATGCCACCCATAAGTGGGAATGTTAACTTTTAACGAATTGCTCGCATTAAAAAGAACAGATTAAATTAAACATCCCTCGGGTTGAATTACTAATAGTTAATAGAAAAAAAAAACTTGCAATTGGTGGGAATAATTGATTAATAACTGGATTGTTAATGATGTTAAAGCTACATACACATTGTTTTTTACAGGACGATGAAAGGAAACTAATGACGTCATATTTCGTCAACATTACGGTATATGAAGTTGTTTAGAATTGAAAATACCCCATAATAGTTGCACCTTTGTGTAATTATTGGATACCTTTGTGTTGAAATACAAATCAGGAGTGCTAGTGGATATAGTCAAGTGTAAACATATCAGACCCGTCTACACGCCTCAAGGAGCATTGGTCACACAGAGCTAGCGCCATAGTTTTAAAGATCAGTCGGCATTCAGTGAGTTATGTGGTCCGCCTTTGCTTCCAACGATATTTTCTGGTACCCGTATCAGGCTGGGTCTACCTGGGAGGCTGGGTCGACTGGGAGGCTGGGTCGACCTGGGAGGCTGAGTCGACCTGGGAGCTCAGGTAAGTTTTAAACATTTGAATCCCCCCCCCCCCCCCCCCGATAGGGATTGAACCCACATCCAAGGGGACTGCATGCGAATGTCTAGCCAATGTGGTACGGCGGCTTCCTTAGTGGATATGGGTGGGGACTACTAGTGCGGGATGAGGAGGAGGAGGAGGGGGGTCACAGTATGAGTGGTGGTATAGAGTCGTCTGAGGATTATGGGTAAAAGACAAGAATCGGGCAGTCCATGGTAGAGAGATAGGAATCGGGATGTCCATTGGTGAGAGATAGGAATCAGAGTGTGCATGGGAGAGATAGGAATCGGGCGGTTTATGTGTAAGAGATAGGAATCGGGTGGTTTATATGTGAGAGATAGGAATCGGGTGGTTTATGTGTGAGAGACAGGAATCGGGCTGTCCATGGGAGAGAACAACGAACGAACGAACAATCTTTATTTTCAAAGGGTTAAGAATTGGGTACGCAGGCCCGTCTGACATTCTGCCCTTCTTCTCCATTTCCTTTCATACATTCTTTCATTTAGGAATCGAGCTGTCCATGGGGAGAGATAGGAATCGGGCTGTCCATGGGAGAGATAGGAATCGGACTGTCCATTGGTGAGAGATAGGAATCGGGGTGTCCATGGGAGAGATAAGAATTGGGCGATTTATGTGTGAGAGATAGGGGTCGGGTGGTTTATGTGTGAGAGATAGGAATCAGGCTGTCCATGGGAGAGATAGGAATCGGGCGGTTTATGTACGAGAGATAGGAATCGGGTTGTCCATGGGAGAGATAGGAATTGGGCTGTCCATGGGAGAAATAGGAATCGGGCGGCTTATGTGTGAGAGATAGGAATCAGGCGGCCCATGAGTGAGAGATAGGAATCGGGCTGACCATGGATGAGAGAGGAATCGGGGGTCCGTGGGTGAGAGATAGGAATCGGGATGTCAATGGGAGAGAGATAGAAATATGTGGTTCATAGGTTAGAGATAGTAATCGGGTAGTTCATGGGTGAGAGATAAAACGTGGGCAGTTCACGGATGAGAGTTAGGAATCATGGGTACAAGATAGGAATCGGGCAGTTCTTGGGTGAAAGATAGGATTCGGGAGTATGTGGGGTAATATTGACGGTTAGTATGAGTTAAGAGAGGTGTTTCGAGACGCAGAGTTAAAGAGAAAATTCATGTGCGTATGTATGTGAATGAGGAGCGAGTATCACGAAAACAGAAACTGGTGAATTAAGATGCGGTAACTAGCTATAGCCGGTCTCTCTGGCCGAGGGGTTACAACACTGTCTCTCCGTAATCCCGTTTATCACGCAGAGTCTCGTAGCAGGGCGAGAGCTGGGAGCGGTTCGACCCCAGCTGGTGACTTGCGGGATAACTGAGCCGGCCGCTCAGAAAGCAATGGCAAACTACTGAGCGTAATCTTGCCAAGAGATCAACATACAGCTGAAAGATGCTGCTGTTGTCAGCCATGTCCTGTAAAGGATATGCGAATTTAAAAAAAAAAAAAAAACTAGCTATAAAAAAGATAACAGCTAAGTGAGATCAGAGTTTGACGACAACAAACTATTGTGAAGCTTATTTATGAGTTCGCACGCTCAAAGACAATGAAATAATCAACACGATCGTATGTATAGCAGGTCCTCTACAGAACGTCGCATTCATCATGGCTTGCGGAAAAGAAGACCTCCCGCCTCATGCATTTTCAATATCAATGTGTCTTCATTGTCCTGTGTCTATCTTCGTAGTGATCGACCTCAGCTCCTCTTCTTCTAGATATGCCTCCCATTATTGTTTCTTCCCTCAAAACCATTACTATGACCAACGTAGGAGGGGGATTCAAACAGAAAGCTTAAAGGTGTGATAGAAATTACAATAACCATGCCATTGTCTTGTAACCTATCAGAGCATTAAGATAGCATCAGTACCGCAGGATTGGTTGCATAGCTATCTCATCCCTCTCCCAAAACCATTCAAGGATCAGTCAAAGCTTAGCGGCTTTAGGATCATCACCCTTCAAAATAAATTTGGGACGGTTTTGAAGAAGACAGTCGCTGTTAAGCTGCAGGATGTTCTGGAAAGGGGGAAGCTTCTTCCAAGAGGCCTGGGGAGCTACAGGCCAGGAAAAGATACCTGGTCAAATGCAGTCACTTTTGCCTCTAACGTTTATGAGGGGTTCCAGAGTAGACAGGAAACGATGGCGACAGCGCTTGATCTCGAGGATGCGTACAATAGAGTTCGCTATGATATTTTGATGACCGCACTTATGGAGAAGGGGTAAATCCCTGGTTGGGAACTGGATAGCAGCCGTCCTGCATTCTCGTCAGGTTGCTCTCCATCTGGGTGCATGCACCTCAGAGCTACATATTTTAACCCCGGGACTGCCACAGGGATCTGCAATCTCACCGGTGCTCTTTAAGGTGTCTACGAGCAAGATTGCATACCTAGAAGCACCTGCGGTTGGAAGGATTCTAACATTTGCAGATGATATTCTTGCATATAGGCAGGGGAGAAATAGGGATCAAATAGCCCAGGAGCTACAGGTGACAGTAGACAAAGTGATTGACTGGTTCACTGAAATGAGTGCTGTCATCCACCCGGAAAAGACGGCTGTGTTGTGGTGCTCTCTGGGCAACAGGATTGTGAGAAATGATGCCCCAAGCCTCACGATAGATGGCAGAAGCGTCAACAGAGAGAGCAAACTGAAGTATCTGGGAATCACATTTGACAGGAGTCTGTCCTTCAAGGACCATGTGGAGACGGTTGTGACAAGATCTCAAAAGGGACTCAATGCACTTAAAACTATGGCTGCAATGGACACAGAGCATAGAATGCTCTTTACACTATACCAGCACTTGATCCTCTCAGTGATTGATTATGGATTAGGACTGCTCACTGTCTAAAAGAGTCAGCTGGTGAAATTAAAGCGCATACTGAACGAAGCTATGTGGGTCATTCTGGGATGCACCAGAGACACTCCAGTAGTGTGTATGCGTTACATCCTTGGTCTGCCTACTGTTGCTGGTAGGCACAAGCTGATGCAGGCGAAGGCATACTTCAGAGTAGCTGCAGACACAGACCACCCACTGCATGAGGCGCTGGACGTAGTTAAGGGTCAGAGACTGATAAGAGGGAAATCATGGATGGCTCAGGCTGAGGATACGATCAAACAGGTGTGCCCCTTGGAGAACATCAGGCGAGGAGAGGAGTGGGTCAGAGTGCCAGCTGAGCACTCAGACTTGTGCAGAGTTATAATACATTGAGCCGGGAGTGCAGGGAGTGGCCAGCAGGGGCCACGGAAGTGGAAATTCAGCAACTAATTCAGGATAATACTCGCCTGGGTGATGTGATTATCTACACGGATGAGTCGGTGTTGAGAGGTAGGAGAAGTGCCTGGGGGTTCTTAGCAAAAGCTAATGGTCGGCGTTTGGTGCAGGAGAGCCTGGCGTATGATGACACAACATCTAGCTTAAGAATGGAGGTGGAGGCGGTCAGTGCAGCTTTCCGCTGGATAGAGAACACGACACATACACACATTGTGATTGTAACTGACTCAGAAAGCATGCTGAGGAGGGTGAGAACAGGCAAGCTTCGTGCAGAGTGGCTTGCTTCGCTTCGGAGGTCACGGGTAGCAAGCATCACCTGGATCTTTTCTCCGGGGCATGCCGGTGTGCTGGGGAATGAACAGGCGGACAGATTGGCTGGCTCGGCAAAACTTGGTGGAGTATTGATGCATGACAAGGCAGACGTGGTTGCGGCCTTGTGGGAGCACGTGTACACCTCGGAGGAGCAAATGGATCACCATAGTCTGGTAAGAATGAGACAGCGAGGTGTGACGAGGGGATCTGGCCGACGATCGACGCTCAGAGGAAAGGCGAGACGGACACATAATCAGATTGCTACTGGAACTATTAGTGTTGGAACTCTTAGCTGGCTGCTGAGGATGGGGACGGAGCGCTTATGGGAATGTCCCGAATGCTGTAATGTCGGTTCCTAAATCAATCAATCAATCATGTCTTGTAACCTGTCAATATTGTTGTTAAGGGTGTCAAGAGTGTTAAGCACATGACATCTGGTGCAGATGAACACAGTGACGTCATAATGACAGTTTAACGATGGCCTCCCCAATTTTGACATGCACCAAAGAAGAGCAGAGTTGTTATCCTTTTTTTTTTTTATCTGTGAAGGGATGAAACATATAGCCATTCTTCGCGGAATGAATGTCCCCGTATGCTTGTCAGTCCAGAAAGTATGAGTGGAGTAATAATTTTAAAAACGGCGTGACTTCTGTGAAGACTCTTCAGGACCAAGTTAGGCACACCGAGTAGTGACCACAGAGAACTTTTTTCTATAGAAATCCAAACACTTTAACGGCGCTGGAGGACTTAAAAAAGGTTGTTATTTAAAGCACATTCGTATTTTAGTTTTCAGAACGACATGTTCCTGTAAAATGCCTGTATTGTATTTCCTCTCAGTACATGGTATTCAGCCACCTCTTTGGTGAAGGATAACGGACGCAGTTCACAATCCCGCATACCACGTTCACAGCTGCGGGAGATTTGGAAGCAGACTGCCTTGGCTTAGTTTTTACAACATGGTATGAGTGCCAGTCGTTAAGAAATCAATGGCAAACTACTGAACGTAATATTGTCAAGAAATCACAAACAGCTAAACAATGATGTGGTTGACTGCGACGACCTGTAAGGAATATGCAACTAACATGGCATTCTAACATTTTGTGTGTAAGATACACAGATAGTCTCGTCATCGAAGTCCAAATCACCAAACTGGGCTGCCAAAGTTCATTCAATTCCATTTATGTCTGTTAGTTAGTTGACAGATCATCCTCATTGCACATAAAACCATTCAGTCCATAAGTGCTCAGATCCCCTCCTCAAAATCTCGCAGCGTGTAGCGGCTAACGATACCAGTTCTTTGTTGGTTTATTAATCTTCTTTGGCTTCCTGCATAGTGTTCTTATTTGGCCACACACCTTTTAACTTGCTGTTCTCGCAATCTGATGTAGATTTACAGTCTACAGATACTGAGAATAATAAAGCAGACAAAACATACCTGTCGCATGCATATTACTTATTTCAAATAGTCTGTTAAGTTTACCCTCACGGAAAACTCACAATTCATGACTCTAAATGTGGTGGGTTGGGCTCAATATTTAGATTTCAAATCCTGAAACAACCAAATAATCAATTTGATTATTGCTCGCTGGATTTTAGGAGGCCTGGTGTTCCTTGCCAGTGAGAAGTCCTGATCGTTCGGGTCCACATCGATTGACGGACGTCAGTCGCGGCGATTGGGCAATCTTGAGCACAGCCTACGATGGGTGATGTTGTAGTGTTCTGTTATGATAATTTGGCTGTGTCCAGTTTGTGCCGCGTGGTTACACACCCGCTTCACACGTGTGAACGGGGCTTGTTTCCGGATCCGGTCAGTGATATGCACTACTGACGAGCTCAAACGAGAGCGAAACTCTAGTATAGTGCTTCCATATTGACGTGGATAGGCCTTAGGTTCATACCAGAATACGATCAGCGTTGCCAGAGGTTGGTTGTGCTCAATATTTAAATTTCAAATTCCGAAACTACCAAATAATCAATCTATCTGTTACCTTTATTAAGTTAATGATTTTCTGTTGGAATCCCATAGTGCCTGGTCAATTTCCAAAGCGATTCCCATGAGTATTACATTTACTAGTCATTAATTGTATAATGCAGAAAACGTGGTCGATGAATTGACAATGTTATGGAGAATTGAGGCTTTCGATACGTGGTTATGTATATAACAGCACAAAGGTTATGTGAGAAGAAGAGTAAAAGTATAGAAAACTATTACAAAACAAGGACTGAAGATAAAAATATGGAATGAAATCAAGGTATGGTAATTAATGTACGTCGGTTATGTGTAGACACAAAGCGTACTGCTAAGGTGTGTGGAAGGAAACAGTGAATGTGCGGCAATAGAAGCAGCAAAAACATTCCTAGGACAAAACTACATGTCAAAGAACAAACACAAGACATAATGAACAAATTTAAAATGTCACAAATTTTGAATATTATCATCATCATCATGTAACATGCCGATACACGTGGACGGTCATATTTCTTTACCCCTCAATCTCGCCCGTCGTCACCAAGTTCTCCAATTTATTTCTTCTCATAACATTTCCTAAAATTGTGCCTGCCTACGTCTATTTTCTCCAATCAATTTATGGTGTTCATTTGCTTCTTATAGGACTTTGAATATGTTGGTTCCACAATCAATAACCACGGGGACTTGAAAAACGACAGACACAGACTGGCCAAAGCAATTCAGAGTGTAAACAGTATAAAGTAGTTTATAGATAAACGTTCATGTATTGTTAGGCCCTTATAGAAGTGAGAAGAAGGAATTAGAGTTTAGAGGTTAGATATGAATTATAATTCTACTTCGTAGTTGTAGGTTCATGTGTATGATAGACCTGGCTAATCAAGACATTTTGTTTTTAATGTTTCGAGTTGGTCATGCGTCAAAACACACTTGTTTCTGCAGCCAGCCGCCGTCGTCATTTGGAAGTGACACGTTCGAATCCAGGTCGTTAATTAAAGCTTTCAGTTGATTCGTTGTCTAGTGTGTCCTCTAGTCTCTAGTTCCTTCTCACTTCTATGATCGTCAAACAATACATAGATGTTTATTTATGACCTGTCTTAGTGGCCTCAAAAGTGTTTCTCCTATTAATATTACAGTATTAAGTACTTCGACACACACCAGCAAACTTCTTGTTCTTGTTCTTCTTCTTGTTCTTCTTCTTGTTCTTCTTCTTGTTCTTCTTCTTGTTCTTCTTCTTGTTCTTCTTCTTCTTCTTCTTCTTCTTCTTCTTCTTCTTCTTCTTCTTCTTCTTCTTCTTCTTCTTCTTCTTCCTCTTCTTCCTCTTCTTCCTCTTCTTCTTCCTCTTCTTCTTCTTCTTCTTCTTCTTCTTCTTCTTCTTCTTCTTCTTCTTCTTCTTCTTCTTCTTCTTCTTCTTCTTCTTCTTCTTCTTCTTCTTCTTCTTCAGCGTTCTGAGCTGAAGAAGAAGAAGAAGAAGAAGAAGTTTGCTGGTGTGTGTCGAAGTACTTAATACTGTAATATCAATTGGAGAAACACTTTTGAGGCCACTAAGACAGGTCATAAATAAACATCTATGTATTGTTTGACGATCATAGAAGTGAGAATCCGTCTCCATTTGTCTCTCTGGTTGGCCTTCTCTTGCCAGTCGTTGATTCCAAGTGCTTGTAGGTCTGTATATATATTATCTCTCCACCGTCTTCTTGGTCTACCTCGGGGTCTACGGTCATTTATTTCCTGAGTGTAAGAGAGTTTTGTTTCCCTATTATCTTCCATTCTTTCTATATGCCCCAGCCATTGTAGTCTATTAGCCTTCATGATACCAGTGATTAGCGGGGACTTAAACAGATCATAAATGTCTTTGTTACTTCTTCTTTTCCACTCTCCACTTTGTGTATCCCTAATGGGTCCAAAGATGCGTCTTAAAACTTTGTTCTCAAAGGTTTGTAGCAAGGCTTCGTCTCCTTTCGTTGTACTCCAGGTTTCAGAGCCATACAGCACAACTGGTCTGATCAGTGTTTTGTATATTGTGATCTTGGTGTTACGAGATAGCGCATTTGATTTTAGTAGATGTTGTAGTGCATAGTATATCTTATTTCCAGAATTGATTCTAGTTTGTATTTCTTCCCTTATGATGTTGGAGCAGTTGAAGATTGTACCCAGGTATTTGTATGTTTCCGTTCTTTTAATGGACATATTATCTATTTGTATGTGGCCAGGGTTTTTAGCCATTCCTTCTCTTGAAATTACCATATATTATGTCTTATCTTGGTTGATAACCAGCCCCATCTGTTGGGCATTTTCCTTTAAGTGAGTCAATATTTCCAATGTCTTTTATTCATTTTCTCATATAATATCTATATCATCTGCATAACCAAGCAGCTTGGATGTTCCTCCAATATCGCATTCCTCCTTTACCCTCCTTACAACTTTCTCTAGAGCCAGATTGAAGAGTAGCGGCTATAGTGCATCACCCTGTTTCAAGCCAGATGTTATTTGGAAAGGGTCTGATTTCCTGCCTTTATATGTTACTATATTATAAGTATCTTAAATGCATAGTCTGGTCATGTTGATTAACTTCTTTGGTATTCCAAATCCCCGCATAGCATTCCATAGACTATTCCTATGGACACTACGATAAGCCTTTTTTAAATCCACAAAAATGTTATGGAGATCTCTTTTATATTACCAATTTTTCTCGGCTATTTGTCGTAAGATCTGATCTATTGTTGATCTGTGTTGTCTAAAACCCGCCGGGTAGTCACCTAATATGTCTTCTGAATATGGTTGTCTATTTAGTAATACTCCGGATGGTATCTTATAACTTATGGACAGTAGTGATATTCCTCAATAATTTTCACACTGGAACGTGTCTCCTTTCTTAAAGATAGGTATCAATAATGACTCTTTCCAGTCATGGGGTAATTCTTCAGTCCTCCGGATTTTTATTATTAATTCGTATAGCTTTAGATGTAATGCATGGCCACCCGCCTTTATAAATTCAGCAGCAATTCCATCAGCCCCAGTTGCCTTATTGTTTTTAAGTCGTGTGATTACATATAGGATTTCTTCAAATGCAGGTTCTTCAATTCGTGGTTCACACGTACACAAATTGAAAACAACCATGGCACTGCGTCGAAAACAATTACGGTATTGAATTGGAAACAACTACGGCATTGAGTAGAATACAACTATACAACTACGGCACTGCGTCAAAAACAACTATGACACTGCGTCCAAAACAAACATGGCACTGAGTCGAAAACAATTACGGTATTGAATTGGAAACAACTACGGCATTGAGTAGAATACAACTACGGCACTGCGTCAAAAACAACTATGACACTGCGTCCAAAACAAACATGGCACTGAGTCGAAAACAACCATGGCACCGAGTCGAAAACAACTATAGCGTTGAGTCTACAACAACTAGTGGTGGGACAAACAATAGCTATGGGGTCAATAACCATGGGGTAGAGCAGACAGTAACCATGGGGTGGAGAAGACATGGGATTGAGCAGACAATAACCATGGGATGGAACAGAAAACAGCTATGAAATTCGGCAAAACACAACAACTGGAATTAGGCAGAAGACTTTTCCCCCACTGAGAGGAAAAGAAACGATTGTGGTACTGGCCAGAAAAACAACTTTACAACTGGGTATAAAACAAATTTTAGGTTGGACAGAAAACTTAACTTCATAGCTCGAAAGAAAAACGACTTTGGATGTTGATAGAAAACCTGCAATCATGGAAGTAGACTGAAAGCACCAAGCTAATCAGCTGTGCTGATTACTTTTCCCATTCTGCAGAATCCAAACAAGCACAGGACTACACGAGTACTATGAAGTTATGCAGAAAATAAATAACCACATAACAAATTGAACGAGAATAGACTATGGAAATACGTAGGAAAATATACATAAACAAGACAAATAGCTATAATACTAGACAGTGAACTATGACTTTGGCCAGAATACAAATATATTCACTTTTGTAACAAGGCTGTTCAGTGCGTATTTTATCCCAATACACAATGAGTTGGAGGTCAGGGCGGGTTGGTCAGGGATCGACCCATTCTCATAAAATGTCCCCCATAGATGTGTGTAGGAAGTCAAAGATGGTCGAGATAATACAGATTATATTAGCCCCTAGTCGCCGCTGTTGCTTAGGGAACAGAGAGATTCTCAGTGTCATAATTCCCCATCATACAGAGTCCAGGGTTCGATATCTGTGGGAGATTTGGAAGCAGACCTTTGTTTGTTGACTTCCATGGTATGAGACGCCGGTTGTTTGGACAGCAATGACAGTCTACTGGGCTAACATTGCCTAGTAAATCAGTCAATAAATGTTGGGGTTGACTGCAACGTTCTGTAAAGGATATCCTTCCGCTACCTTTCTTGCCATTACTCTCTGCTACTTATCGTGTGCCATCCTCCTATCTTTCAACCATTCGTCTTGCGCTATCCCTCTGCCACTTCTCTGGTGCTTAACTCCACCTCTCTTGAAATATCACACTATTACCTCTCACGTGCGGTCCCTCTGATGCAATAACTTAGCTACCGCTTGTACGATCCCCCTGCTGCTACTTTTCGAACCCCACAACTAAAGTAATTGAGGGAGACCTAAGAACATACGAACACAAGAATTGAATACAGGACTTGATAAGGCACAGCACTCTGGGTCAGGCTGGGGTTAGGTCATGGTCGGTCAGGCCTTCTCCAAGGGGTTTGTTATGTTATTGTCAACAGACTTCACCGGAGGAAAAGCGGGAAACTCATGATCTTAATAATTTTAATTTTTTAGTCGAAGCGGATTCTTAATTTCTAGCGACATTAGCGCCCATACTTTAATTCACTACTAACAATCTTCTGTAGTCACCGCGACTGATTGGAATAGTCCAATGTGTGTTTGAATTAGTGTGTATATGTGCTTGTGTATATAATATTAATGTGTGTGTGTGTGTGTGTGTGCGTGCGTGCGTGCGTGCATGCGTGCGTGCGTGCATGCGTGCGTGCGTGCATTCGTGCGTGCGTGCGTGTAACAATAGTGGTGTAATATTTGCGCTGCAATATTTGCGTGTGCATTGCGGCAGTTTTACAGCTATTTCCAACAACAAAATAAATTTTAATTGCCGCGAAATATTTAAAATATTTACTTATACACTTACACCTATTTTCAATAACCCGAAGAAGGCAAACAAAAACGAAATAGGACCTTCTACAATCATAAAATTATCCTTGCACGAACCACCTTTACATATTTTCCTTTCCCAGTCCAGACTGTGTTCATTAAAACAGAAAATTCATCCGCGAGCAACTCCTTCTTCCGGAAATCGACAACTGTATTACGGTTCTTTGTGTGCCAGGTAATTCTCGCCTGTACGTGCCCAACATCTTAAATTACAAATGCAACGTAGACTAAAAGTAGAAACTCAAAACAATGTATACTCTTAGTGAGTTTAAAATACAAAAACCATACATGCTGCACAATGTATTTGCATGCCATATTTCTATTACTGTTTCTTGATATATATGGTGGCAGGATGCATCAGACGAGATGTAGCGAGATATGACAGGTAATAAATTATGTAATATACTGTTTGTAGCTGCTGTGTGTAAGACTAGAAGAACATTACATTTTCGCCGTGAGATCAGCCACCTCTCAGTCACGCCAACCATCGAGTGTTATTGTCAAGTGAAAAAAAGCTACAAGCTACACTGCACCCATTAGTATTTATAGATAAAGAACAACGAGAATCGACTTCATTGCACCGGGTTTTATCCCACCAGGCTAGGTCTCTTTCCGCAGAGCGGCCTGTCGAGAGTCGCACAGATCACGAACTCCGTAGCTCCAGCAGCGACTCAAGTCTACTAGAAAACTGCATTCAGGGACCAAAGGACAGAGCCCGGAAATAAACCCACAAACGACTAGCGACTTAACCATTCTGCCACGAAGACCCCTCCCTCCCTCCTTTTCCCTTCCCCCGTCACCCTGCCTCATCCAGCTCGATCATGAGCAAGAAAAGTCTAAACGACATTGCAGCTTATATTCACCAACTGCACAATATGTTATCGAATATTTCACGCTTGATTAAGGAAAAAAAAGTCACTTAAAAGTCGACAGGGTCGACTTCATTGCACCGGGATTTTATCCCATGTGGCTCGGTCTCTTTCCGCAGCACCGAAAGCGTCGCACAAAGCACGAACTCCGTAGCTCTAGCGACGATCCACAGGAGTCTCCGAAAAATTTCACTCGTGAACCGAAGGACACCGCCCGGAATCAAAGCCACAACCTTCGGAGCCAGAGTCAAACGGCTTGACTACTTCGCCACAGGGACTCCAAACGTTAGATCTAACTTCAGAAAACTGTTGCCACTATTGGAGAATGCACTGCGTTGTCCGTTTTACTAGTGTCCCTCGTCATCAGGCGAATCAACTCCGAAGTCTGAGGTACGTGTAATTTAAATTACTAGTAACTTTCACTGCGTATTTAATTAATGTGAAAGTCAAACAGTCATGATTAATTAAAATGGTTATTTTTTTGGCGTTTTCTGAAACAAGAGTTGAAGAAGAAACAACCTAAGTGTTATTTCTGTTTATCTTTGAGTCGGCAGACAAACACACGAAAACACACATGTACACTGCTAATCGTTACAAAACTGATCGCAAGGATTCAAAGGATAAAAATACATTTATGCAAGCAGTGAGCATTCTGGCAGCATTAGCTATGCCTTATGCCAGTGCCAAAGAGAAAACAGCAGAATCAATGCGCACAGTCTTGGCGTGGGAGAATTCTGTTGAAGGTTATATTCAATTTTAGTTTAATTTTTCAAACTCAGTAAAGGTGGCCTTCTGTTAGTGACCACACCACCCAGCCAGTGTTGATTTCTGACCACATCAAACTGTATAGATGTGTCTATAAAACATGGGTTTAGCACCATATGACCGATAAACCATAAGTGTACAAGAGACCTTTACTTATTCTTAAATGAATATTCATAAGCTGCTTAAGGAATACACGAGCAGACTGCTAGAGGGCAACAAGCCCTTCGACTTGTTGGTGGTAAACTATACTTTCAAAAGTACTTTTGGAATCAGACATCTCTGGAGGTCGCCTTGGCCAAATGGATAAGAGCGCCGTCTCTCAAACTTTCGGTGTGTTGATACCGAGTAACAGGTTCAACCCCCTATACCAGTCAGTTGGACTAAAAAATTGACTTCTCGTCCTTGACGTGGGGGACATAAATTACAAGTACCTCAGAAGTCGGAGTGGATTCGCGTGATGGCGAGGGACACCGGTAAAAAGAAAAGTCCAGTACACTCTACAGTAGTGGCAACTACTGGAAGTTGTAACACGTGTATGGGCTACGCTGGAGTTCAAAAAGAGCGATCAACGTTCATCTTGAAATAGAAAAGTGTTTGTAGATACATGGTGGCATAAATAAATAACATTAACACTGGTCAACTGATACAATAATTACGTCTTGCATTAATAAACCCCTACACTCCGGAAAGTTGCACTTAAAGATTGATTTCTCGTCCTTGACTTGGGAACGTAAATTACAAGTACCTCAGAAGCAGATGGCGAGAGACACTAGTAATAGGGAAAGCCAACCCACACGTGAAAGTCAGTAGAAATGGTAGCACATTTATAGACTACGCTTGAGTTCAAAGAGAGAAAAGTAAAACTTCGGTGACAGTCTGGAGGTCCCGTTGAAATTCCCCTCGGGGGAAAATAAAACAAACCCTATGACCTGGCCCTCCCAGGTCGATCCAGTATCCCGGCAGGAAGTTCCTTCACGTATTCCTGTACCCAACACGCGCTGTGTTCATTAGAATAAAGTCCATCTCCCACGGGCGACTTTTACTTCCGACAACCCTGCATTATGGTTCTACACGCGTCAATTAAAATTCTTCGAAAGACAGGCTTCAGTTCTCTTATTTCATTTTTATTTTAAACACGGATGCAGCAGATTTTTGTTTCTCTGCTCAGTGTAGGTGTTTACGACTTGGTCCCATTTTAGCGTCTCAAAAGATCGAAAATACAAACTCTTAAAGTTTTAAAGTATACCCTATAGCTCTATAGAGCCGGGGTAGCGTAGTGTCTTGACGTTCACCTCTCGGCACGGCGGTAGCGGGTTCGGATCCGCATTAGGGCGTATTTTTAAAGCTGACTTGAGCTCCCAGTTTGAGCCAGCATAAGGTTGGCACCAGCAAATGGTTTGGGGAGTAAAGGCGATACTGGCAGCATCATCCACCGAACACGTAAAAAGGCGCCTAGCACCATATACCCAAAGCGTCCTGTATGCTGCTAGCGACTGCATGTGAAATGTCTCGGTCAAACAGGACAAAACAAGGTAAGAAGAGATAACAACAGCCAGCGTTTCCACCAACGTCTTTGTCCACGCTCAACAGGCGGAACAAGAATTATTAGCTAAAAATAGAAATATGCTAATGCTTTTACATAAATGATAGGATTGTCAAATAATACTGTAAAATTACCGCAAGCGGTCAGATGGTTATGCAGGTGATTTTGGTTATTTTAGTTTTTAAACGTTTGAATAGTTCATTTTATACTAATCTACTACGAACATTTTACACCAACGGGGTTATATTAATATGTTTGTGCAATTGTTGTGTGTACATTTGCTTGTGTGTGCGTATACCTGAGGACAGATACGCCTTTTTGCTTTCCTTAGTTTAAAAAAGAAATAAAATTTGAAACAATATCAAATACTTTGAACAACCTGCATTGCTTCAATAAGGCGGAATCGTGAACTATGAACAAAACAGAAGAATCAATACTGTTGAAATGGGGATGGAATGAATAAAAGGTCATAAATAATAGACATTTGAAAATACAATAAAATAAAATAGACATCTTAAACAACTAGCAATGAAGAGAGAATTACTACAACGAAACACGATTTTTGACAAATAAGACATTGTAGACATCATCAATCATCATCATCATCATCATCAATCATCATCAATCATCAATCATCATCAATAATCAACCATCAATAATCAATCATCAATCATCATCAATCATCATCATCAATCATCATCATCAATCATCATCATCATCATCATCATCATCATCATCATCATCATCATCATCATCATCATGTAGGCTCATTGCAATAAGTCGCTCTCATTTAGGCCTGAGACCAGTTTCCGTGCTTTGCCCGATTCTCGTGTCATACCCAAGATGCCTTCAGTGTCCTGTGTCCGTCTTCCTGGAAGATGACATCCGCCGCCTCTTCCAGAAATCATGCCCCCTACCACTTCTGTTTGCAAACCATGTGACGTTGTACAGGCAAAATCATTTCAGTGCTCCAGAAATGATGTTTATAAGCCAGTGGTTTCGATAATCCTATCACTTCAATTTGCAGGCCATTGTGAAGTTTTACATGCCAAATGATTTCAGTGTTCCAGAAATGATGTTTGTAAGCCTGTGTTTACGATATTCCTATCGTGTACTAAAACTGTCAGTAATTTTGGTCTTCTTGGCCCACAGCACTGGAACACATTTTATGTAATAATGTAAGCCTAGATTTTCTTCTGTGGTGATTGTGACATGGTCCACAACTGACACCCACTCGTACACACCCCACCCTACACCCGCCCGTAGACTCACCTCACATACTTCTGTTTCCCCAATCAATAAATATATTTGTTTATTTAAAAAACAACAACAAGTTACGTTAATTTGTTTACAAGTGTTGCGTTGCAGGCTCTTAATACCATTGAGCCTCTGCTTTACTGCATGCCTAGGGATGGATGATGTTTTCCCTTTCTTCCAATCCACTTAGCTGTGAACTATGCCCCCAAAATCTTTAGCCACCTCTTTCCGTATACAGAGTATTTGGACACATAATGCCCTGCTGAACCACAATAGAGTGGAAGACAGGTGGGCAAAGAGAAGTATAACACCGCCAGATGTAATAGATAAAGGTTGTTAGACTATCATATGGGTCATAGTCGGAGAGATCTGGACATCCAATGAAGCTGACGTTCGTTGAGAAGATGACATTCTTCCTGATCTTAGCTGTGTTTGCTTGTGTGTCAAAGTTCCATAAGATACTTAGCTGTGTTTGCTTGTGTGTCAAAGTTCCATAAGACATTTAGCTGTGTTTGCTTGTGTGTTAAAGTTCCATAAGACACTTAGCTGTATTTGCTTGTGTGTCAAAGTTCCATAAGTCACTTAGCTGTGTTTGCTTGTGCGTCAAAGTTCCATAAGACACTTAGCTGTGTTTGCTTGTGTGTCAAAGTGACACTTAGCTGTGTTTGCTTGTGTGTCAAAGTGACACTTAGCTGTGTTTCCTGTGTGTCAAAGTTCCATAAGACACTTAGCTGTGTTTGCTTGTGTGTCAAGTTCCATAAGACACTTAGCTGTGTTTGCTTGTGTGTCAAAGTTCCATAAGACACTTAGCTGTGTTTGCTTGTGGGTCAAAGTGACACTTAACTGTGTTTGCTTGTGTGTCAAAGTTCCATGAGGCATTTAGCTGTATTTGCTTGTGTGTCAAAGTTCCGTAAGACACTTAGCTGTGTTTGCTTGCGTGTCAAAGTTCCATAAGGCATTTAGCTGTGTTTGCTTGTGTGTCAAAGTTCCATATGACACTTATTTGCTTGGTGTCAAAGTTCCATAAGACACTTAGCTGTGTTTGCTTGTGTGTCAAAGTGACACTTAGCTGTGTTTGCTTGTGTGTCAAAGTTCCATAAGACACTTAGCTGTGTTTGCTTGTGTGTCAAAGTTCCATAAGACACTTAGTTGTATTTGCTTGTGTGTCAAAGTTCCATAAGACACTTAGCTGTATTTGCTTGTGTGTCAAAGTTCCATAAGGCATTTAGCTGTGTTTGCTTGTGTGTCAAAGTTCCATAAGGCATTTAGCTGTGTTTGCTTGTGTGTCAAAGTTCCATAAGACACTTAGCTGTATTTGCTTGTGTGTCAAAGTTCCATAAGACACTTAGCTGTATTTGCTTGTTTGTCAAAGTTCCATAAGACACTTAGCTGTATTTGCTTGTGTGTCAAAGTTCCATAAGACACTTAGCTGTATTTGCTTGTGTGTCAAAGTTTAGCTGTATTTGTTTGTGTGTCAAAGTTCCATAAGGCATTTAGCTGTGTTTGCTTGTGTGTCAAAGTTCCATAAGACATTAAGCTGTATTTTCTTGTGTGTCAAAGTTCCATAAGACATTTAGAAGTAGATGCTTGTGTGTCAAAGGTCCATAAGACATTAAGCTGTATTTTCTTGTGTGTCAAAGTTCTATAAGACACTTAGCTGTAGTTACGGATGTTTCTTGTGTGTCAAAGTTCCATAAGACACTTAGCTGTAGTTACGGATGTTTCTTGTGTGTCAAAGTTCCATAACACTTAGCTGTAGTTACGGATGTTTCTTGTGTGTCAAAGTTCCATAAGACACTTAGCTGTAGTTACGGATGTTTCTTGTGTGTCAAAGTTCCATAAGACACTTAGCTGTAGTTACGGATGTTTCTTGTGTGTCAAAGTTCCATAAGACACTTAGCTGTAGTTACGGATGTTTCTTGTGTGTCAAAGTTCCATAAGACACTTAGCTGTAGTTACGGATGTTTCTTGTGTGTCAAAGTTCCATAAGACATTTAGAAGTAGTTGCTTGTGTGTCAAAGGTCCATAAGACATTAAGCTGTATTTTCTTGTGTGTCAAGTTCCATAAGACACTTAGCTGAGTTACGATGTTTCTGTGTGTCAAAGTTCCATAAGACACTTAGCTGTAGTTACTGATGTTCTTGTGTGTCAAAGTTCCATAAGACACTTAGCTGTAGTTACGATGTCTCTTGTGTGTCAAGTTCCATAAGACACTTATCTGTAGTTACGGATGTTTCTTGTGTGTCAAGTTCCATAAGACACTTAGCTGTAGTTACGGATGTTTTTTGTGTGTCAAAGTTCCATAAGACACTTAGCTGTAGTTACGGATGTTTCTTGTGTGTCAAAGTTCCATAAGACACTTAGCTGTAGTTACGGATGTTTCTTGTGTGTCAAAGTTCCATAAGACACTTAGCTGTAGTTACGGATGTTTCTTGTGTGTCAAAGTTCCATAAGACACTTAGCTGTAGTTACGGATGTTTCTTGTGTTCGCTCACGTTGAGCTCAAGTATAACCCGTACACGTGCTACTACTTCTTGTGCACTGACTTGTACGTGTGGATTAGTTGTCCCTATTACCAGTGTCACTCGCCATCAGGCAAACGCACGCCGACTTCTGAGGTGATTTTAATGTACGTTCCCAAGACAAGGATGAGAAGTATT
This sequence comes from Cepaea nemoralis, assembly GCA_014155875.1. Classification (NCBI taxonomy): domain Eukaryota; kingdom Metazoa; phylum Mollusca; class Gastropoda; order Stylommatophora; family Helicidae; genus Cepaea; species Cepaea nemoralis. The sequence continues at coordinate 186,259 of JACEFZ010011701.1, forward strand.
TACTAGTGAGTGCACAGGATTGACTTTGCGTGAGGGTTTGCTTTCCTGTTTATCAGTGTCCCTTGCCATTAAGAATCCTTTCCTCCTTCTGAGGTATTTGTAATTCACTAAAATCGACGCAAAGAAAAGGGAAGAGTATTCACTAGAGACGACGCAAAGAAAAGGGAAGAGAATGCAGAGGGGACGATTAGGAAAGGTAGCGGGCAAAATGCACAAAACAGGACTCAAAGTGAAAAAAAAAATATTTAGGTAGCAGACATAATACACTAGACATGATGCAGAGAAATCAAATCAACTTTATTTTAAAAGGATTAAGTTTTGAAAGAGTTTTCGGTTAAATGTGTAGAGACTCTTTGGAGTTTTCAGATATGAAGGAAGATCATTCCATAAGTGAGCACCAGAATAGGCGAAAGAGAGAAATCACCAAGATAGATAGCGCAAGAGAGGACACAATTGACTTAGCACAAGAGAAGACAACAGTAAGCTAGCGCAAGAGAAAATGAGGTATCGCAAGAGAAAACAGCAATAGCGCAAGAGAGACAGCACAGATAAAGAGCAGGAGAGAACACAGAGTGATAGCGCAAGATCAATAGCAAAGATAAATATCAGGAAATCAGAAAACAGAGTAATCACTAGGGATGATGCAGACTGAATGCGCAAGCCGTAACAAGAGATAACCCAAGAGATGACGTAAAGATAATGCATAATAGAGGCAGTAGAGAGAAAGTGCAAGTTAGGAATTAGATAAAAGGCGCAAGAGAGGACATAGAGAGAAAGCACACGAAAGGACGCATACAGAAAACGCCAGATAGACTGCGGAAAGAAAGCGCTTGATAGACTGCAGAGAGAAAGAGGGAGAGATAACACAGAAGCACATACATAGGCTAGATAATCAAAACCACGCACATAAATAGAATAGTTAACACCAGCATGCAAATAGACTAATCAACAACAGGAGACACATATATGACGACAAGAACACAAATAAACTAGATAATCAATAGAAGGAGACAAAGCGACCCCCGGACACCCCCCCCCCCCCCCCCCCCCCCCAAAAAAAAAAAAAAAAATAAAAGAAAGAAAAAAATAAAGAAAACAAACTAGTTAATCAATACAATGAGACAAATATCTGAAATCAATGGCAAGAACACAGGAATACTAAATCAAAATAAATAGTTAATTATCTAAAATAAAACAGACTATAATTAATCAATGCAAGAACAAATTTTGGGTTAAACAACAGCAAGAAGACAAATAGACTAGTTAATCAATCCAACGAGACAAACATCTAGTTAATCAAGGGCAAGAACACGAACGGAATAGTTAGTCAATAAAAGGAGACACATATCTAGTTAATTAACGACAAGAACGCAAGTAGACTAGGTAATCAATACAATGAGACAAATTATTTAATGAAAGGCAAGAACACAATAGTTAATCAACTCCAAGCACACAAACAGCATAGTTAAACAACAGAAGGAGAGAGACAAAAGGTCTAGTTAATCAACACACAGCACACAATAAGACTAGTTAACCAATGACAAGAACACTAACTAGTTAATTAACACAGAACTGGCAGATTTAGTAGCAACACGCTAATAAATATTTTGTAATCTGAACCGATGCGTCTTTGGACACATCATCCGTGCAATAATAGAACAGGAAATGTTATCCAAAAATAATTTGACATAATCGACAAGAAGTCGATAAATTTTTTTTCGAAAAAAAATAATTGCTGCATTTGGCCAGGAATATTGTCTCATCACCACCATGTAGCAGAGAGACATTGTTCCAATACTTTGCAAATCCCCCTGCCTCGTATATATAATCAGGTACCATGCTGATTAACGTGGGCGGCCATGGTTGGTCATTTCAAGCGATCACCAGTCTCGGGAGTCTCTGTGGTTAAGTGGTCAAGCCGCCTGCCTCAGGCTCCGAAGGTCGTGGGTTCGATTCCGGATCGAGTCCTTCGGTTCACGAGTGCATTTTTTTTCAAGAGACTCCTGAGGGTCGTCACTGGAGCTACAGAGTTCGTGCTTTGTGCGACGGTTTCCGCGCTGCGAAAAGAGACTGAGCCATATGGCATAAGATCCCGTTGCAATGAAGTCGACCCTGTCGACTTTTAAGCGACTTTTATTTCAAGCGATCTTAGATAAAATATCTATTTTGTCCCTATAAAGCTCTCCATGTATTTATCTCTTTGCCTTCTCCTTATTTTCCCCATTAATTTTTCCAGTTGAGAAAATGTTGAACTATTTGTCTCCTGATAACGTGCCCATAAATATCATGACATCTACGTCTAATTTTTAAAATCGAATATAAATTGTAGTTTGTTTCTTAGTTGGAACTTCGTTTTTCTGTACGCACATACTATTCTTTGCATTTTGCTCAGAAACAAAATCTCCACTGTCATTAGATGTTTCTCAGATCTGCTTACTGTTCAGTTCACATGCATATAATAGTACAGGTTTTATGTATTAATTTAATATACATTTTTCGAATCACTATATACTAGGCACATGTAATGAAGGTAGTTAGCCATTTTTTTTTGTTGCTTAGCAGTGACCAGTGTCGGTAATTGTAGCTTGTTAAAATGAGGGAACGGTTGATCACCTTTTCCTCGTTGCTCTGAGGCTACAAAAAGTAAAATGGAGTTGTACCTTTCTGTAGCACAAAACCTGGGCTGAATTTAGAGACCAGTGTTGTCCATGCAGCATGATTCCTCTTTCGGCCTGCCGTGTTTACTCCAGCAACACTACAACTAGAACAAGACAAGCTGCAGAAGCTACCGAATCAGCAAACCAATGCTCTCTCTGCCTGTCAAAGCTTTGATCCTAGACCAGTTTCCGATCAAGGCTTGGGCATGGTCTGCCCTGCCAAGATATTAAGTCTTTAGGTTACATTTTCTCTCATCAGGATAAGGTTTATATACCCTCCCTACTATTTTATGTACCCTCCGCTACATTTTCTCGCATCAGGATAAGGTTTAAATACCCTCCCAATTGCGCTCATCAATCCGAAGCCGTTGGCTCTATGTGGTATGTCGGGTTTAGTGAGCGCCGGTCAATATTCGGCGCTAATAGAAAGCAAATAGTAACGTCTACTGTCATACTGTAGCTGAGTCATATCTGACTAAACATGATTCATATATCCAGAATCCCTTTCTGAAAAATTAAAAAGCATATCTATCACCAGAAGCAGTTAAAAAAATCAGGTACGATCAGGTACCATAATCATTAATAAAGTCGGCTGTGGTTTCTCCAAACTTTCACACCAAGAGTTGTTTAGCCATCGTTGTCCAAAAGGAACATTGTATCATCCGCTTGTCCTACTGATCAGACGAACTCAGATTGGAACATTCCCACATCCTCTGTCCAGTGTATCTTGTAGTAGTTGTTCATCACCATCATCATCACCACCACCATCATCATCATCATCAGCACCACTATCATTACCATCACCACCATCATCATCATCAACACCATTATCATCACCATCACCACAGTCAACATCATCATCATCCACACCACTATCATCACCATCACCATCACCATCACCACCACCACCATCATCATCATCAACACCACTATCATCACCATCACCACAGTCAACATCATCATCATCAACACCATTATCATCACCATCACCACAGTCAACATCATCATCATCAACACCACTATCATTACCATCACCACCATCATCACCATCAACACCACTATCATCACCATCACCACAGTCAACATCATCACCATCAACACCACTATCATCACCATCACCACAGTCAACATCATCATCATCAACACCACTATCATCACCATCACCACAGTCAACATCATCATCATTATCAACACCACTATCATCACCATCACCACCATCATCATCATCAACACCACTATCATCACCATCACCACAGTCAACATCATCATCATTATCAACACCACTATCATCACCATCACCATCACCACCATCATCATCATCAACACCACTATCATTACCATCACCACCATCATCATCATCAACACCACTATCATCACCATCACCACAGTCAACATCATCATCATCAACACCACTATCATCACCATCACCATCACCACCATCATCATCATCAACACCACGATCATCACCATCACCACAGTCAACATCATCATCATCAACACCACTATCATCACCATCACCACAGTCAACATCATCATCATTATCAACACCACTATCATCACCATCACCATCATCAACACCACTATCATCACCATCACCATCACCACAACGATCATCATTATTAACACCACTATCATCATCACCACCACCACCATCACCACCACCACCATATCACCAGTCCACTATCATCATCACCACAACCACCACCATGCCACATGTCCTGTGCAGAACGTGGCATTCACCACAGACCGCCGTGTCTCGATGATAATCACCCAGTTCTCCTGACTGAGGGCCCCTGCAGGTCCGAGGTGAACCAATGTCCCTGTTAATCTCAGCTGGTCGACCCATGCAGCTTCTTATTGTTCTTTCTAAACATCTAACATTTACCCTGGCTACAGTATTTCAGTTCCCGAGATCTGACACTGTCTAGGAGCCAATTATCTTTGATGTTCAAGTCGTGTAGCCTGTTAGTATTTATCTGCTTATTCTTATCTTCTTCTTCTTCTTCTTTGCGTTCATCCGGAGTGATTTTTTCAGATGTGATTGCGGTGTGTCTGGTTAGGCACCCTCGGGTCGAAACCCTCAGGCCAACACATCCGACTTTTAGCGTGCATTTTTGGCCAGGTTAGCAATCCTGGGAGACTCTCACTTTTGTGGTACCGTCCACATCTCAGCTGGTCTAGTTGGAACAGTCGAAGACTACACGGTCATCCCTCAAGTGAAGGCAGGGACAGTCCATAGCATTTTCCGCCATCCTGGGTGGCTTCCATAATTGCAGAGCCGGCACATAACGCTCTGGTGCTGGGTTTACCGAGGGAATCGTCACGTCCTGCTCATGGCTGTTTTAATTTCTCACTTCAATATATTGGGCATTTCGCTCGCCCTGGGCCGTTCCTGCACAAACCAGTCAGCTCTGCGGTTGGTTTCCACTAAGCGAGCTTTCGGACATGTGCTTGTCCCTGTACCCATCAGAGCTGTTCCAGGCACGGCGGACATTCGGAAAACTACCTAGTCAGAGCTGTTCCGAACAAGAGCGGCATTCGGGAACTAGGTAGTCAGAGATGTTCCTAGCACGGGAGACATTCGGACGAGACATTTCACTCGGACGTAAATGCGTAGTGTCAATTTTTAGTTTGCCACCCGTAGGACGACACTTCCGACTTCCGGCGGGCATTTTTTAGTGAGGTTAACCTTCCTCTGGTTTCGAGACACGTTAGACTGTTGTAATGTCACCCACATCTCAGCTGGTCAAGATCGGACGATCAACGATATCGTGGTCTGCCCTCAAGGGAAGGCAGGGGCAGACCATGTTCATTATCTCGCTATCCAAGGAGGCTTCCATAATTGCAGAGCCGGCACATATTGCTCTGAGACTGGGCTCACCCAAGGAGTTTCCACGTCCTGCTCATGGCTGCTTTAGTTCCTCACTTCCATGTGTTGGGCATCCCACTTGCCACTGATCGCTCAATCACACACCAGGGGCGGTCAGACTGCGAGTGACATCCACTCGGTAAGCTTTTGCTTGTGACTTCAGACCACGCAATAGGTTCGCTCGCCGTGCGTTCCATTTCGCGTTGATGAGACATTCTTCCACTTTTGTCTACACTCTCTATGAGTTAGATACAGACAGTTTCCGTAACCCTTCGACTGGGGCACTTTTCTGACTTTTTTGTACTCGCTCACGAGGTAGGCTACATGTGCTGCCGGCTCAGCACCTTACCTTCGTGCAGCAGTGAACGGGAAACGGCCAGGCCCCTTCATCCGGGAAACTCTCATATCCCCCAGCTGGGAGCCTTCGAACATGTATCAGACCTGAGCATGTAGCTTGCTCAGTATCATGTTTCTATTTTCCGGTAGACGGGTATCAGCCTGGCTCTAAGATCCGAGGGTTTGTGGCTTAGAGGCGTTCAGCCACAGCCCTCGACAGGGAGCCTTAAGAGATTTGTCCGGACCAAGAAATTCTGCCTTTGTGCACCTCATTTAAATTTTGACTGCTATCCTCAGTCTATGCCTGCAGAGCAGCAGGTTGTGTCTCTCTTAGTCTGGTCCCTATCCCATAAGCTGTCCGATATGTAATTTTTCACCCATCGGCAAGCAAACGGGGTCTATGGGACACGCAAGCTCCCCCACCACGTCAAGGTGGAGACACATCGGGGGAGTTATTCTTATCTCTCATCTCATCATGTTCCCCTTGTACCTTGCGGTATCGAGGTGAAGTATAAACAGCGGGAGAGTGCCCGCTTATGGGCTTCATGTATATAGATTATTTCAGGATCCTCGCTGGTGCTACGGAGTTCGTGCACTGAGCTGAGTTTCTCCGGAATCAGGCTTGAGTTAGGAGTAGAACGGAGCACTTTTGGGTTACACTCGTGTGCCGTGATGTTGATCCATCGACAAAATAAACTATACGCTTAAAATTACAGGTCCTTTGTAGGGTGTTAAATTCAGTCCCAAGTTAATTCTCTAGGCAATTTCACATTTACCAGTTTGCAACAGTTTTCCGAACGAGAAGTCAAAATTCAAGCCCAAATGACATGTGCGGAATGAACCCATACCTAGTTGTCAGCACCGAGAAAATTTAAATGCGAGCGTCTCAAAACTCCTGGTCACTCTGACATCTTCAACGTATGTATACAAGCAAACTGTTTCTGTTATCTGCTTTTGGAAATATATTAACCACAAAGTTTTCTTTAATATAAATATACGCTTGTGTGTGAATTTATCCACTTACCTGCCTGCCTGCGGTAGTAATACACTACTTTATTTCTTTTTCCTGGTGCCTGTGAATCGGTCCGCTTTCCTCTTTGTCTGTTTAAACGGTGTAGCTATTCCTGTATCGATCATTATGTCATTTGATCATGCCCATCGGTATAAATGTGTCAATTCGGGAATCTGAAATAAAACGATTAAGATGATTATTAACATATAATAGTGGATTACGAATTATTAACATTTGGAAGTGGAATACGGGTTAATAACATACGGCAGTGGAATACAGATTATTAACAGTCGGCAGTGGAATATAGATTATTAACAATCGGCAGTGGAATACATATTATTAACATACGGCATTGGAATACACATTATTAACGTAAACAATGGAATATGGATTATTAACATAGCGGCTTATTTACATGCGTCAATGGAAATCGGCTTATTTACATACGTCAATGGAACACAGTACATAAGTAAAGTAAATGTCTCTTTACATTCTTTAAGGTACAATGGGCATATGTTGCTAAACCCATATTTATATAGACCAATCGCCATTTGTTGGGTGCCGTGATCACAGTTATTACAAACATTATCTTTATTCAACATCGATTACGGAAAAAGTCAATACCACCTTCGCCAGGGAGACCGACTCTCATAGCATAGCAACTGTTTTATTCTTATGTTGAGTAATACTCCCCTTCCTATTTTGTTGGTCACCTTCGGCGTCAGTATGAGTTACTCTAACGAAAGCAGCACTCAGTTTAAGTTTGTTGACATCTCTATAGAGTTTGTCCTCAAACGGAGTGGGTAGAGGACATAATAGTTTTATCTATTCTGTATATACTGCATAAACTGGAGACCCATGCAACAAATGATTCGCTGTCATTTTGCGGTCAAATTTATTAGCGTCTCATAACTTAATTATTTTGAGTAATCAAATGTGTGATTTCACATACATCATTATTTTCATAATGTTTTTTCTTGGCCGTCTATAGGATTCTTGGCGTCCTATCGAGAGCCTAACATCTTGTAGTAACATGGTCTTACTAATCCATTGCTTGTAAGATTACTTCTATGACAGCAGTTGAGTTGAGTTAAGAACCGACATCACTGCACTCAGGACATTCCCATACGTGCTCCGTCCCCTCGTTCAACAGCCTGCGAAGAGTCATACTACTAATCATTCCCACCGCTATCTGATTAAAAGTTCTCCTGGTCGTCCGTCTCAGTTTTGAGATTCTTCCAGAACCCCTGCCGATCCCCCGCAATCTCATTATTTCCACATATGGGTTTTCAATCTATTCCTCCGCCTTCTCCACCTGGTCCCACAAACGCACGACCACCTCCCCCTTGTCCATAAGCAAACTACCACCAAGAGGTGCATTCCCTGCTAGCTTATCAGCCTGTTCATTCCCTCTACCCCCGCATAGCCAGGGCAAAATTTCTCAGATGGTGATAAAATAATATTTTTCTCCTATTGCCTGTAAGATTACTTCTTGGACTAGTAACTATGATCTGTGTTATTTCTTGTAAAATTACTACTCCGACAGTGACAAAACAATCTTCTCTCGCTGCCTGTAAGATGACATCGCAGACAGTAACGAAACACGATCTCTCTGTAATTATTAACAAACATGCGCAATACTAGAACGAAAAACAAGCCAAGACATATGCTTCCAAATTACTTTTAGACAAATATTTTTGGCTTCAGAAGTGTCTCAATGCCTTCACGTCCCTGATTGAAGATCTTACGGCGTTTCTCCCAGCTGTTTGTTGTGTCTTGGCCCTGTAAAAAGCGGCGTGACCAGACGATGTTTTCCATACGCCACACAGTGGATTAGATAAGACACCGTGATGAGATCCCCAAAAATCAAATCATACCACCTGGGGATGTATTTATACACGGCGCGCCAAATCATATCTTCTATATCTCTCATCAGCCTTCTGTGGCAGCGTTGGACCCTATGCTCGACAGGGCACCGTCTGTGTAAACATTATCTCGCGCTGCTGGCATACCGTATTTATTGTAATTGATACCTTGATACACAGATGCCAGACAAGCTGTTGTAATCACAGGTTTCTTATTCGAAACTGCAATAACACAGACGTAATTATATTGTTCCGTATTACCATAAATTTCCATAAAATTCATTAATCCGGCTGAATATAAAAAAAGACTGATTAATATAACAAAGAATGAGGGGGAGGAAAAGACAGGAAGGATGGAGGCAGAATCCAGATTACCATGGTAACAAATCCAGACAAGCTCAAAAGAATGCTTGGCCACCTCGCCGTGTCGATGTGGCGAGACAGATTTGATTTAAAATGGACCAGACAGTATGCAGATGTTTGCTTTGTTCAAGGTATGCGAGTCGACCAGCTCTGCACTTTAAGTTTGAGATGCCGTGTCTTGGGATGTTGGTGTTGTCGCTGCCGTATTTATTATTGTTTCTTTTATTTCCATTGCTGTTATTGTTGCTGTTCTCGTTATTGATGTTGTTATCTATATTGTTGCTGTTGTTATCGCTGTTATTGCTGTATACCTATCACCCCAAACGCCTAGAAACGGGTACATCCTGTTTACTTGTATATGGTGAGGTGTGTGAGTGTTGATAACACAGAACAATTTCATGTTCTAAACCATAACAGAGAACACAGCAATATTTCATGTTACACACAGTAACAGATGAACTGATTGTACGAAACCATCACACAAATTATGTGGACTATTAGAATGTATTTCGAAAGCATCAAATAAATGGCTCGTAATCACTGAGTCCATTAAAATAGCTTTAGAAATAAACAGTCATACTGACTGGCACTGATAGAAATAAATAGCAGAAGTTCAAATCAGGGGATACACAAACAATTATACACATTCGAAAGTTGTACGCACACCGGAATTGGAAACCGCTTCAACCAAAAGACGACAGAGTCATATTGAAGAATAAAGTGTAGGACCAATCCAAAATTAGAGGCACCATTTTCATGTCTCCTTCCTTTTGAATACAGAAGCCACAAACAATATGTTGCACAATTTATTGCCTGCATATTCCGCTGCATCTCGTCAGGTATATACTGCCGAGTTATATATCATACTTGAATAATACTGAAGCTGAAACAATTAAAACACTGCCACAGGTATTGTTCGAATGCAGAACATCTGTTATCCCTTCGGTAATTTTAAATTTAAAGAATTCTTTGTATTTGCATAATACCGAATGGAGCCGCCTAATTGCTTACGCTTCACTATATTTGTGCAATTGTTTACTGTTTGAATACAGTATACGCTTTTTCTTTGCTCACGCATTGTATTTATTGAGGTGTTGACAAATCGACAAGGAAGGTGTTTTACAGCTTTCTCCCTTTTGGCAACGTCTTTATGTTTTCTTCCTTTGGCATCATCTTTATGTCTTGTTTCTTTTGTCACCTCACCCCAGGTATTTCTTATGGCACCTTGCTCTTGTTCCTTTTGTCTATTCCTTTTCTTTCATTTCTCCTGATTTTCTTACTCTTCTTAAAGTACTTAGAGGCACTCGACTAGAGGGGGACAGGGAGGAAGCTGCAGAAGAAAACATTTTAAGAAATCATGCAGTTAACTGGTCAAGTACATGTGCTCCACCTGGGGCTAACAGTCAGCAGAAGAATACATCTTCCTTCCGCTGTAACGGATTTTAAAACATCTACCCTGGGGCTAGGTTATCGCCCCTAAATATTTGCCAAAGCATCGACTTTAGGGCCTGCTCTTTGCAACTTCCACATACTGTGTTAATTTAACCTGCACAACGTGACTTATATGTTGACTTCTTGTTCAGAAAGCAAAAGCATTGACCTCTTGTTCAGAGAGCAATAACACTGACCTCTTGTTCAGAAAGCAATAGAATTGACATTCTTTGTTCAGAAAACAATAGCACTGACCTCTTGTTCAAAGGTAGCGAACGTTATAGCTCTCTATAATATATATATATATACATAAAAAAAATTAAGTTGCTGTCCTTCGCAGGACGTAGCAGTCAACCCCAGCATTTTCGCTGTTCGTGATTTCTGGGAAAAATTTTACCTTCAGTAGTTTGCCACTGCTTTCTGAACGACCGGCTCCTATACCTTTTTCGAAAAAAAACCAGCACCGCTGTGTTTCGAACCGAGTATACGGGCTCACAAATCACGTTCGCAAGCCATTAGCCACAGAGACAGCATATAATATAAAGCCATGGCTAAATTGAGGGGACCACGTGTTGCGTATGCAGCATGATCTCTCTCTCTCTCTCTCTCTCTCTCTCTCTCTCTCTCTCTCTCTCTCTCTCTCTCTCTCTCTCTCTCTCTCTCGACCTGCATAGGGTTATTCAAAGGGGAAAGGTTAACGCCAGTCATCTGGAATAAAGTAAGTTGCAGGATCTGTCAGATCAGCAAAGTAATACTCTAACTGTCCGCCTGTTGGAGCTTCGATCCTAGACCAGTTGCCGACCTAAGCCTAGGCCTGGTCTGCCCTGCTATGACCTTTAGTCCTTAGAGTGCATTTCCTAGTACCAGAATAAGGCTTGTACCCTCCCAATTCAGCTTCTCCGCCAGAATCCATTGGCACAACATGAGCGTGTGATACATGAGCATTTAATTATAACTGAACCTTAAAGAAGCAGACCTAAAATAAATTATAGCTAAAGTTTGAAGCTCCGAACTATAGGTGTATAAATCACTGTGCAAGGCATACGCTCACCTAGACCAATACAACATAATCGGTACAATATTCACACAACGCTGTCGTCATAGGCACAAAAACAGCTAGTGTTGATAGCTGCCAAATATTGACGGCAGGTAATCGTAATAAGTCGACTTCATGTGATTCCCTGGCATGTTTTTGTTTCGGCGGTAACTGATCTGTTGATGCATTCCTACCTGGATGTTCCTCGTTTATGAGATATCACTGTCGGTTATGATTACCATCTCTGTGAACTTCTGTGTTGCCAGTAAACATTTGCTTCCGAAAACAGAACCTACGTCTCTGCACTCCAGGCAGATTCGTAAGTGTTTAGTCTCCATAACTGGGTGTTGATATGTTTATGGTAGCGTGTATACTTGGGCATTACTCTCCGTATTTAGGCTCGTGAAATGTTTGTTTATAAAGTGCAGCCTGTTTATCGTTTGTGAAAGTACGTTTGCCGTAATAGTTATTGTAGACTGGAGAGGATATAGTCTTTGAGGGGCATTAAGTGTAAATCAACCTCACAGGGACAACTCATCGGATCCCACCAATCACTTCTCTCACCTTTCACAACGCAGGTCCACTTGGGTCCCCAATCCAGGGGCACCCAAAGCCCTGGATCTGTATATCGAAATAAAAAAAAACACTTTTCGATATATAACAATTACAATTTAAGCCACTAATGAACTCGAACCTTTCAGCGGAGGAACAACAGGCGCTCACACAATTAAAACGTTGTGAGGACATAGCTATCAAGCCTGCTGACAAGGAAGGAGCGTTAGAGGTTTGGAGGAAAGACTTGTATATACAGGAAGGTAATAGGCAACTTGGGGATGCAACTTTCTACAGACCACGGCCACAAGATGGGACTGTCAGTAACAACACCCGGGTCAAGAGCGTGACGAACGCCTCATCAGGCAAGGCCTTTTGCCCAGCTCTGCTACCTCGGTGATCATCCACGATAGTTGCTTGGGAAAATCCACCTTTTATATGCTGTCTAAGACACACAAGCCAAACAACCCAGGCAGACCTATCGTCTGGGCCTACTCTTGTCTTACTGAACGGATTTCAAAGTTCATAGACAGCATATTTCAGCCGTTTGTTGCTAGTCTCCTTTCGTATATCAAAGACACCAACCACGCTATCTCTACCTTCGATTCCATCAGTTTCACATCCCTTTCTCAGTACCAAATCTTTACTTTAGATGTGACTTCACTCTATACATCTATTCCTCACTCTGACGGCCTTAAAGTCTTGGAATTCTTCTTGGACAAAAGGCACGGCCCCACCATAGCCACCGGGCCATTGCTGCGTCTCGCAGAGCTAATCCTCAACCTCAATTCAATTTAGTTCAATGGGGACTATTTCGACCAGTTTAGCGGGGTGGCCATGGGAACTAAGATGTGTCCGAGTTATGCCTGTCTTTTCATGGGCTATCTGGAGCACCAGGTATGGAGTAAATACACCGGTAGGCTCCCGGACTCTACAGGAGGTATATCGATGACTGCTTTGGTGTTTCAGACATACCCTTGTCTGATCTCCAGGACTTAATTGCCTTTTTCTCCGACTTTCATCCGAGTATCAGACTCACCTCCACTATTTCTTCGTCGGCTGTCAATTTCTTAGATCTAACAGTCTATTTACGTTCCGCTGGTCTATGCACGACGGTTTATTATAAACCAACTGACTCGCACGCATTCCTTCTCTATACCTCCTCCCATACTCCCCCTTGTAAGGACTCTATTCCTTGCTCCCAGCTGTTACGTCTCCGACTGCTTTGTCAGGATAATAATGTCTTCCGTCAAAAAGCCCACGAAATGTTTGATTTCTAGACTTGTTCTAGTATGCGTTATTAAATTTAGCTTCCATTTTTACGTATACTGTGTAGGGGCGGGGGAATTTATAGGGAGGAAATACGAAAGGGGTGGGGGGATGACAATCTGAACATATGGTGAAGGGGTGCATGGGCCAAAAAAGGTTGAGAACCACTGCTATAGAGATAGAGATAGAGAGAGAGAGAGAGAGAGAGAGAGAGAGAGAGAGAGAGAGAGAGAGAGCGAGAGAGAGCGAGTGAGGGAGAGCGAGAGACAGAGGGAGAGACAGAGAGAGAAGGATAGCGAAAGAGAGAGACAGAGAGAGAGAGAGAGAGAGGGGGGAGAGAGAGAGAGAGAGAGAGAGAGAGAGAGAGAGAGAGAGAGAGAGAGAGTGTGTAATTATTGTAACCTGGAAAACATGTAGCCTGTACGGCATTAGGTGTAGCCTCTCATCTATTTTGGATGGGAGTGACAATTTTGGACGCGAAAGACAACTTTGATCGCGAGAAAGACAGGGAGAGAGAGAGAGAGAGAGAGAGAGAGAGAGAGAGAGAGAGAGAGAGAGAGAGAGAGAGAGAGAGAGAGAGAGAGAGAGAGAGAGACCGACAGACGGAGATTCTAGTCATCGGTCTCAATATTAACTACTCGACACATTGTCGCTCCAGATAACTACTAAGTCGCACATCTCTGGCTTTCGGTAATCTATACTTGTGGTAACTAAAAGATGCCTTGTTAACATGCATTTCGGAGACAATTGATGTAAATTTTCCTAAACACGTTCTTTGTGTAGGCAGGCTGCACAAAAGGTGGTGTTCTGTGGCTGGGGCGGCTGAGTCTGAAGTCTTCCGTTGAAGACTTAACTGTTCTCATACATTGGCCAGTCATATTCCTCTATTACCTGACAAACCTAGTGGGTCCTGATTATCATGTAATTTACTGTTCCAGTAAAACATATTCATAAGCATGGCTTGAGAAAAATTGCAGAGAAATTGAAAAACAAACTAACAGTAAAAATACAAGACTAATGCACAAAAGAATCCATTGTCATTGCAAGTCATATTACATAGAATCTATTTTAATATATGGCTGCGAAATCTGGACAATTAGTAAACAATCAAGGAAATCCACTAGAAGCTTTGAAGATGTGGGTTTCGATAAGAATTATGGAAATTAGTTGAGACAGCCACAATGAGTACACTAAACGTTATGAGAAAGGCTATAAAACAAAAACAACTTATCACAAGCATTAGAAAAAGATAAGTCATCAGTGTGTTGCCATATTATGAGAAGACAATAACTCACTGATCAACTGTAAAGATTTGTGGAAAAAGGCAGAAGACGACAGTGAGAGAAGATTGTCTTGTGCCATGGAAGATTGTCTTGTGTCATGGAAGATTGTCTTGTGCCATGGAAGGATTGTCCGCATACGAACTGAGATTGCAAGTTGTGGAGAATCATGATCGACCACACCAATCGGCAGGACACTTATTGATTAGTGCTTGTCGATCCATGAAGTGATCTGTGTCAGCTCAGACAATTATCGTCTGCATATCTTCTTGTTGCTTGAGTTTCCAATAATGTTGAGTCTTCTTTTCCACCCGTACCTTTGAATGTGTGCAGTGTTTAAACACCGAACTGGGGAGGGGTGGCGGTGTGGGGAGGGGTGGAGCTGTGGGGGAGGGGTAGGGAAAGAAACAAACACCAAACCGGACAAACATTCGTGTCTAACACACAAATTGTATATTTTCAATACATGAAAAACACTCCTGAACTCACCACTTACTGTTGTTCGTTCCAAATATATTTATACATTTTTCTTTGCGTTCTCTCGATTTCAACTCAAAACTAATCCACACAACGTGCTAATACGACTAGTACACCAGGCCTTTTTTTTTTTGCGTGCAGATTAACTTCCCATATTACTAGTGTCCCTCGACATCAGGCGAACCCACTTCGACTTCAGAGCTACTTGTAATGTACATCCTCAAGTCAAAAGGACGGGAAGTCAATATTTTAGTGCAACTGACCGGTGTACCAGGGCTGTGACGAAGGGGATTACGAATGCAATTCGCAATCCCGCATAATGCATTCGAAACTAGCTGCGGGCGAATTGGAATTAGACCGCCTTGCGCTGGTTTTCATATTAGAGTATGAATGCCTGGCTGTTCATAATGCAATGGCAAACTTCTGAACGTACACTTGCCAAGAAATCACAAACAGCTAAAGCATACTGGGGTTGACTGCGACGTCCTATAAAGGATATGCCACTAACTAACCGGTGTAGAGGTTGAACTTGTGACCTCGGTATCAGTATACCGGAAGTTTAATAGTAAGCCAAGTACGGCATCGTAATATAAAGATATCTGTATAACAGAACAAAATAGAGAGGAAGGGAATTGGTCAGTTTATTTCATAATCTTATTTAACATTATTTGTGAATAATAAAATGTCTCACTCCTGCGAAATTAGGAAGGCCGTGGAATTCACGCAAATGTGGTTCCTGAGATTAATCCTGGGAATTCCTTAGACCGCTAGAGTAACTTACAACGATTGTCTGAAAAGACTAATGAAAGTAGAACATTACGAGGGTAAGTTAATAAGTAAGTCACAAATGGCTGTAGAAAGATAACTAAATATGATAACAACTTGATTGCAATGATATTACAATGCATGATATCAATTTTGTACAGCATCGAGCACAAAGGGAGCAATAAAGATATGACTCCGAATGGAAAACATACCATTTCCAGAAACGTATTTCTAGCTAGAATTGTTTTCCCTTGTAAAACAGATGCCAAAAAGCAAGAAATATCAAATCGACAAGTTGATAGAAGAGCATCGTCATGGGTGCTTGAGACTTCCGCCGTACCATTCTCATTTTAACCCTATAGAACTTGTGTGGATTAATTTAAAGGACAGGTGGCAGCTGACAATATTATATTCAAATTGTATGACGTCAGGATACTAATCCAGTCTGTGCCATTAAATATTGATAAAAGTTACTGGAAAAATGTAGGACCATGTGTTGAAAGAGGAAGAGGATTATTGGAGAAAGGATGGACTGAATTTTATGCAACCGAGAGCAGTCATCAACCTACTGGAATCATCCGACACAGATTAAGGTCTGAGCAGATCGCAGACCTTAATCCAAGTACACACCAACTGGGATATTTTGCTATAAATATTCAGAAGAATTGCAGGCCCTAAACATTAAAGCATCAGCATCATGTCAATGGCAACAGTTTGTATTCCACAGTGATGAATTTTCAATTCCGCAAGCCCTCAGCGGTGACAAACAACTGTATTGAAAAACACACACACACACACACACACACACACACACACACACACACACACACACACACACACACTAAACGCATTGAATACCAACAGAAGAGTAATATTGCGGTGGAAACTGACATATTGTGGCATAACAAGAAACGTGTGAGCAAACACGTTGTCAAATTAGGGGACACCACACGTGCATACGAATCAATCTATAAACTTCAATGAAAAGAGGACCAACATCTTGGTCGTTAAGAAGAAAGCCCACTACAGAGACACTGACAACTATTTTCATAGTGCAAAACAGGTAATCATGTTCCGTCTCTGAATGGTAAACAGCAGAGTAGACAATCTTTCACGAAGACTCAAAGCGGGTCTGTCACCCATGTGTACGTGTGAACAAACTACACAGACAGCTGAACAGATCCTTAAAAATGGAAACATGATGACTAAATTGCGGTATCATTTCTGGTCACTCCATACGCACATTAACGCACAGCTATTTGGAAGCTTTCACGAACTCAATATAAAAAGCTAACACGAATACTTGTGTACACATTATTAACCAGCAGCTGAAGAAACAAGAAGGAAATGAAAAATAAGGTAAGAAATATATTCCTTCTACTTTCCTGTCAATTTACACATTATTTACCCCATGCCTCTGTAAATTCTCTGTCTTTACTAATATTACACATTGTACCCATCTCGGGATTCTCCGTGGTGAAGTGGTCAAGCCGTCTGACTCGGGCTCCGAAGGTTGTATGTTGGATTCAGGGCCGCGTCCTTCATTTCACGAGTGCATTTTTTCGGAGACTCCCGAGGGTCGTCGCTGGAGGTACGGAGTTCGCGTTTTGTGCGACGCTTTCCGCGCTTCAGAAAGAAACTGAGCCATATGGGATAAAAACCCGGTGCAATGCAGCCGACCCTGTCGATTTTAAGCTATTTTTTTCATTGCACCCACTCCCATACGAATCCGGATACGCCTTGTGTGTCATCTGAATTGGCGGAGCTTTCATTACTGTAAACATAAATTTGTTATCGAGAAATCACTAGTTTTTCAGCAAAACATTAAAGAAATGTCGCCGCTTTCGATGATTTAAGTTGTTTTTGGACCTATCAAAGACATATTCCTTGGGTGGGGGTAAATATAAGACGGCTGGAAAAATTTCATAACGATGCAACAGACGGTTTTCAAAATAACTGATCGTGAATGAAGGCATTCTTTTCGGGACATACTATAGACCGCGTTTAGATAACGATATATTCCGAGACATACTGACCACTTTAAGGTATGCCTGAAGCGTCTATATATTACAAATAAATGAGTCCCAGTCAGTATCATATAAATGAGTCCCAGTCAGTATCATATAAATGAGTCCCAGTCAGTATTATATGAGTCCCAGTCGGTATTATAAGAATGAGTCCCAGTCGGTATTATAAAATTGAGTCCCAGTCTGTATTATAAAATTGAGTCCATGTCAGTATTATATAAATGAGTCCCAGTCAGTATTTTATAAATTAGCGACAGTCGGTATTATAAAATTGAGTCCAAGTCAGTATTATATAAATGAGCCCGAGTCAGTATTATATAAATCAGTCCCAGTTAGTATTATATAAATGAGTCCCAGTAAGTATTATATAAGTATAGATACGTTGCTTCAAAACTACGCATTCTCAACTGTATTCCAATTCTGATGTGAAAACACGGTTGTGGGGGAACTTCATACTCTGTGAAGCTCAGCAGTTCACACGTAACAAATCACCGTGGCGAAGTGGTCAAGCCGTATGCTTAGCGCTCCGAAGGTTGTGGGCTCGATTCCGGGCTGCGTCTTTCGGGTCAGGAGTGTATTTTTCTCAGAGACTCCTGTGGGTCGTCGCTGAAGCTACGGAGATCGTGCTTTGTGCGGCGCTTTCGGCAGGTCGCCTTGCTGAAAGAGACTGAGCCATATGGGTTAAAACACTGTGCAATGAAGTCGATCCTCTCGACTGTTAAGACATGTTTATTCACATGTAATGACGAAGATAAGATGCAAGCTAGACTGCAATAATATTACTCATAGTATAAGTGGATTCTAACCTGTTACCGTTAAAATCAATCGCTGCTTGTTTCTTCCGATATCTAGTTGAATTTTGTCGTGTTCCCACTTCTCTGGACACGTACGTGTGTGGGATGTGTGGTGTGTGGTGTGGTGTGTGGTGTTTGGTGTGTCTGTCTGTCTGTCTGTCTGTCTGTCTGTCTGTCTGTCTGTCTGTCTGTCTGTCTGTCTGTCTGTCTGTGCGTGCGTGAGTGTGTGTGTGTGTGTGTGTAACTGTTTATTTCCACATTTTCTGGCTACTGTATGTGTGTTTATGTGTGTGTGTGTATGTGTGTGTGTGTGTGTGTGTGTGTGTGTGTGTGTGTGAGAGAGAGAGAGAGAGAGAGAGAGAGAGAGAGAGAGAGAGAGAGGGGGGTGTGTGTGTCTATGTGTGAGAGAGAGAGACACTTTGTGTTCCCACCTTTTCTGACAACGGTATGTGTGTTCTGTTATCATAAACAACTCTGGCACCAAGTTACACAGGAAGCGTATGAATACGTAAGACAGCAAAAGTGTGTTGTGAGCAATGAAAGTGCGGATAGGCTGACTGGCGCTGCAAATATATCAGGTTACCCAATGAATTCAGACGACATCATACACGCCCACGAGGAGGATTCGAATATATTACCATAGGCCGGCAGGAAAGCGTGAGTCTGGTGTGGTTATCCCAAAGATACCCACCGACAGTGACTCAATAGATAGGCTTGCGTGAATCGGATAGGGAAGGCGACAGGCTTGAAGAGAGACATTAGCATAGGCCAAGGGAAGTAGATCCACACTCCCGAGGATACAGGGCTACATAATTCAATTAATTTATATTGATGACCACGTAATCTTAACCATCCCCTAACGGACTCTGATTTGTCCCTAGTGCAGTGACGTGAATGCATTGTGACCAATAAGGACGAAGAAGGAATTGACAGGAATAGAACTGAGAATTGCCGATAGAAAGGTGAGGATTTTCAGTAATGGGCGTTTATCTAGGGAAATCCCAGCATTAATAAGAAACGGTAATCTAATTAGAGCCAATGGAGTTATGTCGGCCCGGCGATTGCTGGACGTGATGGGAACCAACGCTGGAAAAATGAAGGAAGTCTAAGTCGTGCTTAGTTCTGACCGGCCTTAATAGGTTTAATTATTCTGTAAAGAATTGCCTTTTCGTGCCGGCCGTTCTGGTAACACTTGCGGGCAGTGCGTGGATGTAATTGTTTTTCCCCTACATGAGTCTGTCATGTACTGATGGATCCCATTTTAAAGGTAGTTCACAGAAGGTAGCTCTAACTATCGTTGGGTCTATGAAAATTTTCGTTACAGTCTTCAACAAACACGCAATTACGAAATGGTTCCACCGTAAGAAATGTGAGATATCAATTCCCGTTTTGATCGAAACTCAAAGAAGACGTAAGTTTAGTTTCGTTTAATTTCGTTTAAAACAATGTTTTTCACGTAGTGAATTTGAATAACGAAGACACAATCAATAGATTGCACGATTTATTGCCTGGCATATTTCGCTGCATCTCGTCAGGTACATACTGCAGAAATCACACAACGTAAAGTAAATTAACTAGATAAATCCTTCAAGTTGAAATATACACTTTTCGCACAGTAATGTCAATTATCTACCACGGTAATTTTAAGCTGACTAACATGTCTTTCTGTTTGCACAATTCTGGCTTGCGTTGATTTATCATAATTGCTTCTGCAAACTTTAACAAGCGAGTATTTTGTGTGTTAAACAACACGCGAAAGGCAGTGTCTCTGTCAACCACATGGCCGCTTTCGATAATGTGCCTACCAATTGAAGACGCCGGGAGCTTCCGGTGTGTCGGCCCCACTAGGCTAGCATCTCCTGTGTGTCGTATCTTGTTGACCCATTGAAGTATGTGTTCTGACACTCGTTTGTTAAGCTGTCTCTCTGTTCTACCAATGTAGAAGGCCTGACATCTACATGTGAATTGGTAAATACAATTGTTTTTGGCGTACAGAGGAACAGACTCTGTGATCTGCTGGTGTAGGAATCGGTACGGTTTTATATCTAATGACTGGAGTTGCAGCACAGAATGTTCGGCCTACTGCTGTAGTAAGCCGGTCTTGTAGACGTTGCATTACGTCATCTCCTCGAAAGGTTAGCTGGATTTATACCTTGAGTTTATTGACTGTAGTTACGTCTGGTTTTGGTTTGGGCTGTTGGCCGTGGCGCTGTATAAATCCTGTGGAGTACCCATTCAGGTTTAAGACATTCTTCAGAGTTCAAATTCCTCTGTCAGTGTGTCCTGGGCGCATATCTTTCTAGCACGGTCAAACAGGGTCCGTACTAAGCCCCGTTTGTACTGGACAGGTGTGAAGCTCTGAAAATTTAGGTAGTGGCCAGTCCATGTTCCTTTGCGATACACCGATCTTTGAATTGTGCCGTCTGCTCTACGTCTCATTAGAATATCTAGGAACGGCAACGCTTCGTTGTGTTCGTGTTCCATAGATAGAGAGATATTTTTATGTGTCACGTTCATTGTGGCCTGGAACGATGTTGCTTGTAGCTCGTCTGTGGTGATAATTAGTATATCGTCCACGTAACGACGGTAGAAGGCCAAGTTATTGATGTCTAAAGACCTATGTTCTTCTAAATGTGCCATGAAGATGTCCGCTAGAATAGGACCAAGAGGACTCCCCATGGCAACTCCGTCAATTTGGCGGTATGACTTAGTTAGAAAATTGAATTGTATGTTGGCGGTACATAGTAGTAGTAGCCTCTCCAGAATAGGTGTTGGTATGCCTAATTTTAGTTGTTTGTCTTTAATGCGTTCCCTTATTATTTTCACTGTCTCCTCTAATGGAACGTTAGTGAATAGGGAGGCTATATCCATGGATGCCATGTGTTTGTTATTTATGTCCATAGTATCCAATAATTCCACCAGACGTAACTACAGTCCCTAAACCCAAGGTACTCATCCAACTAACCTTTCGAGGAGATGACGTAATGCACCGTCCTCAAGACTGGCTTACTACAGCAGTAGACCGAACATTCTGTGCTGCAACTCCAGTCATTAGATGTAAAATCGTACCGATTCCTACACCAGCAGTCGAAGAGCCTGTTCCTCTGTACGCCACAAACAATTGTATTTACCAATTCACATGTAGATGCCAGACCTTCTACATTGGTAGAACAGAGAGACAGCTTAACAAACGAGTGTCAGAACACATACCTCAATGGGTCAACAAGGTACGACACACAGGAGATGTTAGCCTAGTTGGGCCGACACACCGGAAGTTCCCGGCGTCTTCAATTGGTAGGCACATTATAGAAAGCGGCCATGTGGTTGGCAGAGCCACTGCCTTTCGCGTGTTGTTTAACACACAAAATACTCGCTTGTTAAAGTTTGCAGAAGCAATTATGATAAATCAACGCAAGCCAGAATTGTGCAAACAGAAATAGACATGTTAGTCAGCTTAAAATTACCATGGTAGATAATTGACATTACTGTGCGAATATGTGTATATTTCAACTTGAAGGATTTATCTAGTTAATTTACTTTACGTTGTGTGATTTCTGCAGTATGTACCTGACGAGATGCAGCGAAATATGCCAGGCAATAAATTGTGCAATATATTGTTTGTGTCTTCGTTATTCTAATTTAGTTTAGTTTAGTTTAGTTTAGTTTAGTTTAGTCGACGGATCAACATCACGACACTCGGGTTAATCCATAAGTGCTCCGTTCTACTGCTAACTCAAGCCTGAATCCAGAGAATCTCAGCTCAGTGCACGAACGCCGTAGCACCGGCGAGGATCCTGAAATACTTGGGTAGATTTTTAACTCGAAATTATTCCCGGATAACAGCGTTAGGCTACCATTTTTCGATTTCCAACTGCCAAGGAATTTATTTACGTGCGCAACAATACTCACGGTCGTCCGATCTCACTACCCAGAGGCCAGGGGAAATTTTGTTACTAGAAGTCCACGTGAAAAAATCCCGACACTCACCGGGGCTTGAACTCGGGACCTCAAGCACTCGAGGCGGACACCATACCTCGAGACCACTAAGCCCTCTGAATGCGTAAGAAAGAAACAAATCACTGTACTCAGAGAAAAGAAGAAATTGAAAACTGGGCATTATAGGATTTGAACCTGTCATCATTATCATGAAGCAGGTCGTTTGCAGAAGGTAGCTGTGATCACGCCTGCCAAAAGTTTCTCAATCTCTGGCCAGTTCTCCCGTCTCATACACCTTGAGTCCAAGTTGTTTGAAAAGTCCCAGTCTTTGTGTTGGTCGACAGCAACCTCTCTTTCCAGGAATTATGCCTTCCATTGTTTACAAGCCACTGTGATGTTTTATATGGCCACATCATTTCAGTGTCCCAGACATCATGCTGTGTATGAGCCAGATTTGTTCGACATTCAGATATTGTAGTATGCCAGAATGTTCTTCTTCTTGATCCAAGATAATGTAAGAACTTTTATATTGCAACTACATTTTAAAAATGAAACCGATGTGCTTCTTAAGAGAAATGGACCGTGGCTGACAGCCGCATTCGAAACAAAGGATGCATGTTCTCAAAAACAAATCTGATTGCTGATGCTGTGCTATATGGTCTTCTTGGCGAAACTTCTGCATTGCTTGTTTACGCCTGAATTCTTTTGAACAATCCCAATTGTTTTAGATTAGGGAACCAAGATATTCAAAGTTTGTCACATTTTAAATGTATTCATTGATTGTGATTTTTGGTTGTGTAGTTGTGCCCGTGAACATAATCATCATTATTGAAGTTAATAATAATGAAATTCGCTACTTCCTGAAAAAATGTATTAAATCTCTTTATCCCTTAACACTATTTCAGAGGAAGATCGAGTCATTTGTATATCGAAAATGTCAGAGAAGCACTATGCTCATTTGGAGGTGACAGATTGCGTTCCTGAACCTACAGCTTTGACTTTTGTGTCTATGAAAATGTTTGTATAGTACCCAGGACGAAAACAGCATACCATCGTCTTATTTCAACTCTATAACTCCCATAGGGAATAGGCTTTTAATCATCTCACACAAGCCTTTCTATGCTTAGTTATCCCTTGCAATTCCGTCTGTGTCCCCCACATAACCTATAATTTCTGTTTCTACTTCCTACGTCTTTCTCTCTTGTTTTTGTCCCTTAGATTCTAGACAAAGGCATTTATCCTATTCTCTGATGTTCTCAGTGTATGTATGTCCTATCCAGCGCCAGCATTATTTCTTCACCCTTGGTTTACTGGTATTTATCGAGTTCTCTCCATGAACTCCACATTGGTGATTGTGTTTTTGTATTCCTTCTATTTCGACTAGGCACAAATTATTGAATGTTTGCAGCTTATTTGTAATCGCTTTCATTGTTTTGTCAGTAGTACTGATTGAATGTTAGAACCGAATGTTGCAATTTTGGTGCTAAGTTTCTTTTGACTTTCACTAATTCTCGTAACACATTCTCTAAAATGTCAAAACTGTCTATCCGAACACGTTCTATAACAACGTGTCTATAAGAACACATTGTCTAACATTTCAAAATGTTTGTCTAATACTTCTTTCGAGATCATATGTAGATTAAAAATTATAACGACGATAAATCGGAGTCTAAACACATAAAGCAGAATGCCTAAGGGAGAATTGGATGGCGAGAAACAATGGTATATTTGAGAATGAACACAATTCAGAATTAACACAAATTGCCAATATTAAATTTTCAAAACTGCCAAAAGATCTGAAATCTAAATTGCTTTAAATTTCTCCTGTCATTGGTTTCTATACAATGGTATGAGTACGGGTCGTTCAGAAAGCAAAGCTTAAAGTACTGAATCCAAACATGCCCAGGAATCACAAACAGCCAAAAAATGCTGGGGTTGACTGCTACGTATAGGATGTGCAACTAACTATTTAAACTTTAAATTTGGTGTGAAGTGAAAGTGTAAAACAAAACGGAAAATTTTAAATAGAATTTGCATATTTCATATTGACATTTTGAATGAAATTATAAGATTACGTTCCGTGGTCAGCCACATTAGAGCAGTGGCTAGCACATTGCCTGTCGGCTCGGTGGTCATGAGTTCGAATCTCTATTCAGGCGGGTATTTTTATTCGAATTCTCACCGAGGTGGATTTTTTAAAGCAATGACTAAGCTCCCTGGTGGACCCAGCTTAATATGGGTACCAAAACATTTTTGGCAGTGAACGCGGCCGTGTGATATATACCATATCGCCCATCGGGTATCATTTGACCTATAATCGTATGGGTGTAGCACCATATGCTTAATACTTCTCAGGAGTGAAAAAAGTGTCCTTTACTGTAGTTACATTTGCAAGTCTTCCTTTTCCTCCCCCCCCCCCCTGTTGCATTAGTGGAAGCCACACTACGTTGTTTTTGTGTTTGTTCGTGTTTCATATGGTTCACATCATAATTATGGGTCATGCCGAAAAGCGTTGGCGGTCATGTTTCGCCATCTTACACGATCACCAGAGTCGTGGATCAGGTCCGTGTTCTTGTCTCATCCACGTCATGTGACCAAGCCATCCAGATATTTACATCTCTGCTTTCCCCTTATCCCCCCACCCCCCCCCCTCAAACATGCCAATTGTCACCAAGTTCTGTAGATTTTTTCCCCCATATCTTCGCAAGGCGTGCCCAAACAATTTTGACTGTCTATGTTTAATTTCTTTAATCAGTTTATGGTTTTAATTTGGTTACAATTTCAAAATTGTAAATCAGGAGCTGTCACTAATCCGATAATTAACAATCTGATATTTTCGTTAGTTTTAATAAATTAAAGTAATGCATGTCTTGTCTGTCTTTATTTAAATTATATTTCTTTTCTCCTTACCTCACTCTACCTCCCTCCTTTCATTGTAGCTCCCCTCTCTCTTTTATCTCCCACTCCCGTCTCTTTCCGTCACTGATTTCTTTCCCCCACCCCTTCCATCCTCTGTATCCCCCTGTCTACTGACGTTCTGTATCTCTTTTCTGTCCCTCGATCACAACTCTCTACCATTCTTTTTCCTACTTGTATATCCCTCACTTTGTCTATACCTCTAGTTATGTCCTAGTCTCCTCGTCACTCGACCGTTCCCCCCTCTTTCCCAGTCTCTCACTTTCTCCTTCCCTCTCAGTCTTTCTCAGTTAGCCTCGAATGATGTGTGGATGAAATAATGTATGAAAGAGAGTGATAGAAGGGCAGAATGTTAGACGGGCCTGCGTGAACAATTCTTAACCTTTCGAAAATAAAGTCCGTTCGTTCGTTCGTTCGTTCGTTCGTTCTCTCTGACTTCCTCTCTCCCCATCCCCCCTCTATCTCTATAGCATCTGCATGCAGTGATTTCAAAGCATAGCTCGTCATGCGAACGGATGCACCAGCCTACCTCTGTGAATAACTTCGCACTCACAGTCCGTGATGTGACAAGCATCTATAAGCTTATCCAAACCAGGGATTCTATTTTCTCATCTTGCGGAACTTCTTCCCACCACCGACTTCCGTCTCTTCAGATATCAAAAGCTGCCTGCATGTTATATTTACTTCTAAATCTAAGAGTAAGATTCATACGACAGTAGAGTCTAGCTGGGCCCAAACGATGGGCAGTCAAAACAACAGCCCGAAATCACTTAGATTCCGCGAAGGGTTTCCCGGTGGGGGGAGGGGGAGGGGGGGGGGAGGAGGTTAAGTTTATTTCAAGATGGCGTTAATACAAGTACCGATTACTTGATATTGTTTTCCCTCCATACGTCACGGTTCTGTCTTCTTTCCATTCTGAAATTCAATTTATAACGTAAGTAGACCCGTAAATCACGTTTTATGTAGACGTCTAGACTTGTTCTAGTATGTGTTATTAAATTAGGCTTCCATGTTTACATATACTGTGTTAAAAAAAGGGGGGGGGGGAATTTATAGGGAGGAAATACGTAAGGGGGGAATGACGTTCTGAAAATATGGTGAAGGGGTGCATGGGCAAAAAAACGTTGAGAACCACTGGTTTAGAAGAATGGAAAATGAAGGTATTGACTTGCAGCAGAATACTACCATATATAATGAAACTATAAGTGTGAGGTACTGCGAAAAAACAAAGCGGGCTAGTTGGGGAACTGCGCTGATGTATTGAGCGTGATTTGACGAGGGTCCATCGACTGCTAGGTGAGGTAAAAAATGGCCGCCTATTACTCCGTGCTATCTGACCTGCAAATTCTGATGGCCTTATCACGTTACAGACGCATAGAAAGAAAATTCTTCGGTGAGTCTGAGTAAAACAGTCTAAGCAAAACTAGCCTGGCCAGAGCAAAACTAGTCTAGCCTGAGTAAAACTAGTCTAGCCTGAGTAAAACTAGTCTAGCCTGAGTAAAACTAGTCTAGCCTGAGTAAAACTAGTCTAGCCTGAGTAAAACTAGTCTAGCCTGAGTAAAATTAGTCTAGCCTGAGTAAGCCTAGCCTAGCCTGAGTAAAACTAGTCTAGCCTGAGTAAAACTAGTCTAGCCTGAGTAAAATTAGTCTAGCCTGAGTAAGCCTAGCCTAGCCTGAGTAAAACTAGTCTAGCCTGAGTAAAACTAGTCTAGCCTGAGTAAAATTGGTCTAGCCTGAGTAAGCCTAGCCTAGCCTGAGTAAAACTAGTCTAGCCTGAGTAAAACTAGTCTAGCCTGAGTAAAACTAGCCTAGCCTGAGTAAAACTAGTCTAGCCTGAGTAAAACTAGCCTAGCCTGAGTAAACTAGCTTAGCCTGAGTAAAACTAGCCTAGCCTGAGTAAACCTAGCCTAGCCTGAGTAAAACCAGCCTGATTAAACTAGCCTAGACAGAGAAAAACTAGCCTAGCCTGAGAAAAACTAGTCTAGTCTGAGTAAATCTAGTCTTAGTAAGACTAGCCTGAGTAAAACTAATCTATTCTGAGTAAAACTAGCCTAGCCTGATAAAAAAAAATAGTCTAGACTGAGTAAAACTAGTCTAGCCTGAGTAAAACTAGCTTAGCCTGAGTAAAACTAGTATGAGAAAAACTAGTCTTAGTAAAACTAATCTGAGTAAAACTAGTCTGAATAAAACTAGACTGAACACAACAAGTCTGATTCAGCCTGAGTAAAACGAAGGAGCTAACAATCCTGTTTGTTTCATTATCTAGAATAGAAAGTTAACTCACAAAATGTATGTTAACTCCTCGGTAGTCTGAGATTTAAAAGGAAGTCATTCTGTTTGCATAGTAACGACTGGAATCACCTAATCGGTGGGATAACAATCCACACTCGAACAATATCAGAGACTAATGTATTTAGTATGTTAGCCAAAGTATTATACTTTTATTCAGTCAGTTTTGTGCAAACAGAACGACTTGATAGTCAGCTTAAAATTATTGTCGTAGAGAGAGAGAGATATAGATAGAGATAGAGAGAGAGAGAGAGAGAGAGAGAGAGAGAGAGAGAGAGAGAGAGAGAGAGAGAGAGAGTAAGTGAGAGTGAGTGAGAGAGAGAGTGAGAGAGTGAAATGGAGTGAATGAGAGAGTGAGTTAGAGAGATTGATTGAGAGAGTGAGTGAATGAGATAGACAGATAGTGAGTGTTAGTGAGAGAGAGTGTGAGAGAGAGAGTAAGAGAGTGAGTGAGAGAGAATGGTGAGAATGTGAGAGTGAGTGAGAGAGTGAGTGAGAGAGAGAGAGAGTAAGTGAGAGTGAAAGAGTGAATGAGAGTGAGAGCGTGTAAGTGAGTGAATTAGAGTGAGTGAGTGAGTCAGAGTGAGAGAGTGAGTGAGTGAGCGAGAGAGAGAGAGTGAGAGAGAGAAACAGAGTGAGAGAGAAAGTGAGAGAGAGTGAAGAGAGAGAGTTAGTGATTGAGTGTGGGGTGTTGGGGATGTGGGGTGCGTGTTGGAGGTGTGTGTGTGTAAATGTGTGTGTGTGCGTGTGTGCGTGCGCGCGCGATTTACAACATTGTAACACTTCTTGTTTATTTTGACAACGTTTAATCTACAATGTCTTTTTCGTTGTGAATGTAACAAACTCAATAGATAATTGATGTGCGAAAGATAAGTAGTCAGAAGGGCCAAGTGTAAGATGCGACTACCTGTATAATTTGTGACCCTTCGAAACTAAAGTTCGTTCTCCTTCCAACCACACCTCTCCTTTCTTTATTCCTTCTGTTTCCCCTATCTTCTCCGCACTCACCTCCCTTCTTCCTTCTCCCCCATTTCTACTTACCTCGCCTTAATTGTTCCTTATCCTCATTCCTTATCCTTTCTGTTCTTTACTCGTGTTTCCTATTTCCTTTTTTATCCTTTCTCTTCTGTCTTCTTCCTGTTCTCCCCGTCCTTCCGTCCTTCATATCTATGTTTCTTCCTCCCCACTCTCTTTTCTTTTTAACAAATAACCACATTCTCTCTCTCTCTCTCTCTCTCTCTCTCTCTCTCTCTCTCTCTCTCTCTCTCTCTCTCTTCTCTCTCTCTCTCTCTCGTTCTCTCTCTTTTTCTCTCTCTCTGTCTCTCCCCTCATCTAACAGCCACTATCTAAGCCTTCAATTATCACCATATAACCTTCCTTTAGTTGGCTTGTGGTCGACCCACTATAATGGACTAACAGAGCGTACACAAGTTCAAGTATATAAAGCTTATGTTGTTAGCACACAACTCTATGGGTCTGAGTCCTGGACTTTATACTTACGACAGGAAAGAAAGTTGAATTCCTTCCGTAGGAGATGTCTGAGTCGTATCCTGGGCATATCTTGGAAAGACCACATAACAAACATGTACGTGCTTCAAGAGCGGATATTATTATGTGCACTCCCTCCTCAAGCAGAGACGCATCCGGTGGTTGGGCCATGTATCTCGAATGAAGGATATACATATTCCCAAAGACCTCCTATACGGAGAACTAGCCACAGGGAAGCAGGCCAACCGGAAGACCCAAAATGCGATAGAGGGATGTGTTTAAACAAGGATATGAAAACCCTTGGCATAGATCCAGACACGTGGGAAAGAGTTACATCAGACAGATGTTTCTGAAGAAGAGATTTACGAAACGGACTGGTGCTTTTTGAACGCAATCTGATCCAACAAACTGAGGATAAGAAGCACTAGGCATAAAATGCGGTCACTTACTGCGAGACCAGCCTCGTCTTACAGATGCGGAAACTGTGACAGATTGTCATTCTCGCATTGGACTATTCAATCACCAGCGGTGCGTCAGGTCCCTCGCCAGCAGCACAACTCTATAGTCAAACAGGACTGGAAGAGGCCTACTACTAATACTGCTTGTCGACCTACTCCTTGCATTGATTCGTCAGTCATGCATCTCATTTTCTAAATAATTTCATGCTCCATCCCAACACCTATCAGGTTATGACGAAATTCTAGTTAATTAACCCGATTTTTGAGTCTTCAATGCAATAGTATGCCTATAGTCTGTAGACAAGTGTTTGATCTTCTCTTAGTGGTAATCATGGTTCTGTTTTACCTGGCTCGGAGTACTACGGACACTATTTGAAACTTGTATTATTGATTTCCTTTTTTGTATGTTTATGTCTTGAGTTTTAATATTTCTGTTTGTTCACCTAGGATTGTACACTAGATAGAGAGATGTAGACGAGAATACAGAAAGCAAATAACAACTACCAAATAGCAAATATGTTTAAAATAAATGAATATGGTAAGTCCTCAAAGAATAACAGTCAATAGTAATCTCATGTATAAAGCTCATAAACGGGCTCTCTCCCGCCAGCTGCATAGCTAATTATTGTGAGCAGGTAGGGGATGTGAGTAGATGGTCGCATCATTTGAAGGGAGGAATTGGAAGCATCATGACGACAGGACAGATAAGTGATAGAAGAGGTAGTGGAATACCCAGGCATGATGCTGAATGGACAGACAGTGGCATAGAGGAGTATCATCTATAGAGTTATCGACAAGAACAACAAAACAAAAATACTAGACTACTTGAGGTCTTTCATACAGACAGGAGTTTGTGTAACTCACTCCGTTAACCCATTATGTTGGAATTGTTACTATAAATCCATCGGTAACATGCTCTTATTACTCCATACCCAAATGTTTATCGCTTAAAAGAACAACTTCCTGACATAGAAAGACAAAATTACAACTGTCTGAGATCACGCAACGCGTCGTGCATCGCTGGTTCTGTCCTGTAAATTCCAACCAGCACGCGATGTGTTCTTGTACACTAAGTTTAGTCAGACCAAACTGAACAATCTGTCTTACCGGTCGTTACTTCCGCAGTGTATTTTGACTTTGAGAGAAAAAGCACTCATTTTTTGTTAAAAAGTGGATGTCTCCCTTCCTCCTATTTGTTGCGAAAGTGTCTTGGACTGAAAGAGTTAACCAAAACAATATTTTCTCCGTATTGAATTTGAATAACGAAGACACAAACAATAGATTGCACGATTTATTTATTGCCTGGCTTATTTCGCTGCATCTCGTCAGGTTCATACTGCAGAATTCACATAACATAAAGTAACATAACTAGATACAAGCTGAAATATACAAATATTCGCAAGTAATGTCAATTGTCTACACCGGTAATTTTAAACTGACTATCACATCTATCTGTTTGCACAAAACCGGCCTGTTGTGACATTACAGAATTCATCATGTTACAGTGCGTCAACTAATGCACACCAACCAGAGAAAATATTGCACTTGAACGCTCGAGAAAAAACACCATACGCCACACTTGACACTCGAGATGGACACTTGTCAGCTTATATTTAGACTTATTCGCTTCCTCACTACACATAACCATTGGAGGAGGTCAGTCATGTGACTCTTAGTTCGGCCCGTCGCTAGCGTCCAACTTTTGAATTGCGCATTCTTCCATCCAAGAAGCAGGCGGGCAGTCCAATCGCTGACGGTGGCCAAATATTCCTAACATCATGTGTAGTTTATTCTGACACGAGGTAAGCTCATCAGTCTATAGATCAACCCGATGCCCAGAAGTGTACAGTTGAGGTATCCAGTGTCTGTGCGTGAATTTAAGTGTATTATTAATAATATAAAAACTCTGGCGTGTCAACTTGCAAGCTGCCATTTCCAGTTGAACTGTGCCATTCCCCGGCCAACTCGACGATATCACATTTTTCTAAAACTGCTCGCTCTGAAGTGATTCTTTAATTCTGTTGTCTTTAATGTGTGCATATTAAAAAATACTATCGTAGGAAACTGTAGGAGGTGGAATTCTTAATGCACTATTATGCATTTCATCAAAAATACCTATTAAACTATCTGCTATCCAGAAGACAGTTTGTGCATGAACCACTACTTCGTTTGAAACCTACATTTTTTTGCCTGTAAACCATCTAGAGAGTGAGAGAGGAGTTTATATCTTTCCTCCCTCCTTTCCAAGTTGAGTTGACCTAGGTTGATGTAATATTGTTGTATATATGTGGCAGATTTCGCACTTAGACACTGCATCAATCAACTGCAGTGCCTAGTAAGTTTACTCTTCACAAATTGCCATTTGTGACAGTTGTGCTTAGACAATCTGTCCAGGCATGAGGAAGACTTAAACCTCTGTCTGTTACCAACTGTTGATAGCCAACAGAATGGGACCAGTGCACACTGACTCCAGAAGAAGAAGAAGAAGAAGAAGAAGAAGAAGAAGAAGAAGAAGAAGAAGAAGAAGAAGAGAATTAGTGGAAGAGGTACAACTTCATGTAATCCTCTCACACTGATGTATATTGATTTGTATCATGATTTTGTATGGTTTACATTTTGTAACAGTACACATAAGGTTTTTCTTTATGTTATTCATGAACAAGAATCAATAATATGTGAGTTATACTCATATTTAACTGCTGAAGACTGGAGGGGAAGTTGTTAGAATCTATGAGAACCCCAGTCAACAAAAGTCAACATAACACAACAGAACACAACAAAAAATAGTAGGAGGCGAGTTGTGAGAGAAGAAGAAAACCAGTTGATTGACATGAAAGGCTCAGGAAAAATTACACACAACATGCATAACGAAAATGAGTTGATGAAGATGTAGTATTTGTATGTCATTTATTAATGCCATCATACCATCATCATCGTCTTGTCCTATCAACTTGACTTGATTTACTCATGGGACAACATATCATCAGTCTTGTCAATGCCTGTTTGTGAACATCTCAATGAAACCCCAGGTAAACTGAGAACACATACATACAGCAGGGCCAGATAATAACAACATGCATACAGTGTGATACCTTTGACATTCATAGTTAATACAATACCAGCTAGGAGAGGGGTATAGTTCTTACTCTCAGGCTGTTAGATTTCTTCCTTTCTTGTCATCCTCCCTGTACTGTCCTTATTCATTCTTAACTATCTCTACACAACAATGAGTTGGTTGGAATGTACATACATATGATTATCTAAACTACAGTGGTGCAGCTGGTGGAAGTGTAGAAGAGAAGATGCAACCAAACTTGTGAGAGATCAAGACGACTCCGGCATCTACCAGAGTAAGAGCAACCTTCAGCTTGACCTAACTGGCAGGTAATGAAGTGGATCCACCCACACATGGACCCAGGCTACAGCTCAGTCTCGTTGCTCCAAGGTGACATGTTCTACTGACACATATACATCCACTCAGGCCATCCAAACTCTTGTTTTCAGGAAGATCAACTGATCCATTGTGACAAGGACAATTTTCTCTCCACAGCAAACAAATAGTAGATAATGCAAACATACTTAGATTAGTTGGGAACTTGGAAAGGGGAGGGCATAATATTCATGCATTCTCTGTATAATGATTTTGTAATAATCCAATATACATGTGAACATGACTTGAAATGTGTTCCTTGGATCCAATCCAGGTTTAACAATTAATAAACCCATTAACACTAGATTCTTCTCTATTTTATTTACATTTCACATGTTTGTATAAGATTGTTCGTGAACAAGTTGTTATTTTGTGTATAATTAAATATATAATTATCACAATTACTATAATGGGAAATTAAGTGAGGAGGGGTGAAATCTGCTGAGAAATAGGTGAACTTTTCTCCAGAAACTACCCATAGTCCATATTGTTTTTTCACTGAATCCTCTATCATTCTGAGGCAGTCATTCCAGACTGATTAGAATTTACAAACTTTAGGGGGCTTGAGAGCTATTAGGATTCATTTGTGATGAGAATAAATTCATAATGTGCTTCTATCTTCCATGGGACTACCCCGAGTCTTAATAGTCAATGCTCTTATCTTGACTATTACACTTTTGAGAGGAATTGGGCCCATCTTTCTATAACTACTAGAATACGGGTAATGCACAACGTGATCCTAGTTTCAATCACAACTTCATATCAACATATGACACCTATGTAGATTAATCATGATGGCTTCCGCAAATTTTAACAAGCGACTATTTTGTGTATTAAACAACATGCGAAAAAACAAATGAAGAGTAAGGATGCTTATAGTTCCAGTGTCAGTAAGTCAAGCCCGTCTCTGTTGCGTCCTTTATCATACTCCTACCTGGTAGTGTCGAATGTGATTCTTTCTTCCGCTCACATTACAGACGTTTCTATATTTGTAATATCATATTTTGTGTAAAATTCACCGTCTTTATGTTGACTCCGTGGTTTTAAGTTTAGCTTCCATTGTTTCTTTAGGCCAGAAGGTTTTCTTTGGATCTGGTATCCGGGGTGGTCTTGGAGGGTGAGATCTGCTGTTGAGACCCTAATCTACGCTCAAACATATCTGATTTACCGAAGGATTATATATCGCCAAATGTGATAGATATGGATAGAAGGACGATATATCGGCATACTAGGATCATCGAGTTATTTGTTTTGTATGGTGTACATTCCGAAATCTCAATGCTCAGTGAACAGACATTTACACTATAGCACTTGTTCATTTGTTGCGCAACATGTTTGGTCCAAACTTATTTGTTTGACAGTGAATCAGTTAACAATGTGTGTCTCCGTAGCGAAGTGGTCAAGCCGTTTGACTCGGGCTCTGAAGTTGTGGGTTCGATTTCGGGCCGCGTCCTTCGGTTCACCAGTGAAATTTTTCGGAGACTCCTGTGGGTTGTCGCTAGAGCTACGGAGTTCGTGCTTTGTGCGACGCTTTCCGCGCTGCGGAAAGAGACCGAGCCATATGGGATAAAAACCCGGTGCAATGAAGTCGACCCTGTCGACTTTAAGCAACTTTTTAAGCGAATCAGTTCAATATTTACATGCTGCTGCTGAGCCGAATGTGTTCCATTCTAAACATAGGATTATCATTTGCTTTGGCATATCAATTATATAACTGTAAATTTCTGTTGGTTTTATGATTGATTTGACGAAGTATTTTCTGTCGGTGGACTGTGACTGACACATCTAGATCTGCTGCACAACCCTGAACTAGTTGATCAGTTCTTCTCGTTACCGGACACTTCCCCAAATTCCTCAGTAAGGCGATCTCTACCGGACACTTCCCCAATAAGACGGTATCTACCGGACACTACCGCAATAAGATGATAACTATCGGACATTACCCTAATAAGATGGTACCTGACACTTCCCCAATAAGACGTTATCTACCGGACACTTCCCCAGTAAGACGGTATCTACCGGACACTACCGCAATAAGATGATAACTATCGGACATTACCCTAATAAGATGGTACCTGACACTTCCCCAATAAGACGTTATCTACCGGACACTTCCCCAGTAAGACGGTATCTACCGGACACTTCCTCAATAAAACGGTATCTGCCGGACATTTCCCAAAAAAAGGAGGTATCTACAGGACATTTCCCCAATAAGATCTACCCAATAAGATCTAAAAGGAGGTATCTACCGGACATTTCCCCAACAAGAAGTTATCTACCGGACACTTCCCCAATAAAACGGTATCTACCGGACATTTTCCCAATAAGAAGTTATCTACCGGACATTTTCCCAATAAAAAGTTATCTACCGGACATTTTCCCAATAAGAAGTTATCTACGGGACATTTCTCCAATAAGTTATCTACCGGACATTTCCCCAAAAGAAGTTATCTTCCGGACATTTTCCATTTAAGACGTTATCTAACGGTCACTTCCCCAATAAGACGTATCTACAAATATGGTTCGGTGTCGAGAGGTAGGAGAAGTGCCTGGGGGTTCAGAGCAGAAGCTAATGGCCGACGTTTGGTGTAACAGAGCCTGGCATATGATACCACAACATCTAGCTTAAGAATGGAGGTGGAGGCGGTCACTGCAGCTTTCCGCTGGATGTAGAATACTATACACACACACACATCGTGATTGTAACTGACTCAGAAAGCATGCTGAGAAAGGTGAGGACAGGCAAGCTTCGTGCAGAGTGGCTTGCTTCGCTTCGGAGGTCACGGGTGGCAAGCATCGCCTGGATCTTTTTTCTCCGGGGCATGCCGGTGTTCTGGGAAATGAACAGGCGGACAGATTGGCTGGCCCTGCAAAATGTGGTGGAGTATTGATGCGTGATGAAAGAAATTAAACGACGACTATCAATTGCTCTTCAAAGACTAAAACAACTTAATAAATTATGGAATGGGACAGACAGAACTACAACAATTAGATTTTTAAGAGCATGCATCTTTCTCATTACATCATACGTCTGAGAGACCTGGACATTTACTAAACAAGCTGAGCAGCGCATTAATGCCTTTGAATATAAATGTTATAGACGAGTTATAAGAATATCTTGGGTAAAGAAAAGAACAAATGCATCAATACTTCATGAGCTGAATATTGAAGAAGGTTGGCTATTAAAAACGACAAAACAAAGAAAATTGAAATATTTTGGTCACTTGAAACGTCACGAAAGTTTGGAGAGAACAATAATGGAGGGGTATATGCCTGGGAAGAGAGGAAGAGGAAGGCCAAAGAGAAGATGGGTGCAGAATGTGGGGGATGATCTCCAGATGGGTGTATCGGACGCGGGACATCTTGCTTATGATCAAGAGATTTTTTCGGAAGGTTGTTATGGGAGCGAAGTTCTGCAAAGGACATGCTACTGAATGAATGAATGAATGATTGATGCGTGACAAGGCAGACGTGGTTGCGGCCTTGTGGGAGCACGTGTACACCTTGGAGGAGCAAATAGATCATCATGATCTGGCAAGAATGAGGCAGCGAGGAGTGACGAGGGGATCTGGCCGCCGCTCGACATTCAGAGGAAAGGCGAGACAGACATATAATCAGATTACTACTGGTACTATAGGTGTTGGAACTCTTCACTGGCTGCTGAGGATGGGAACGGAGCGCCTATGGGAATGCCCAGAAAGCTGTGATGTCGGTTCCTAGATCAATCAATCAATCAATCCCCAATAAGACGTTATCTGCCAGACACTTCCTCGGTGAGACAGTATCTGCCTGGACACTTCCCCAATAAGACGGTATCTACCGGACATTTTCCAAGTAAGACGTTATTTACCGGACATTTCCCCAATAAGAGGGTATCTACCGGACACTACCCCAATAAGACGATATCTACCGGTCACTTCCCCAATAAGACGGTATCTACCGGACACTTCTCCAATAAGACGTATTATACCGGCCACTTCCCCAATAAGACGGTATATATTCACTGCACGATGACCTTACACTGGTTGTTTAGTTCAGACTTTAGTACGTGTGAAAATTACATCTTCCATGTAATGTTATCTGTCTAGATAGTTAGCAGTATGCTTCGCTGTACTCAAAAACATGTAAGATCTTGCGCCAATTACCCTAATTTAATCGCTGTTTACAGGCGTTTCTGATTCTTTATCTTTAGTAGGTGTAATCTGAAGGCATGGAGAGTTTAAAGTACGTATATTGTGACTATCGTTGTTTATATACTACTAGCTGACACGGC
This sequence comes from Cepaea nemoralis, assembly GCA_014155875.1. Lineage (NCBI taxonomy): Eukaryota > Metazoa > Mollusca > Gastropoda > Stylommatophora > Helicidae > Cepaea > Cepaea nemoralis. The sequence continues at coordinate 223,782 of JACEFZ010011701.1, forward strand.
CCGGCTTCGCCCAGTCCCTGGTCGGGAGCATCTCATTTAATTCATATAAGTAGTCATATAAGTTCTCGTTCCCGTTACCGACTGTCTGTCTTTCTGTCTGTCTTTCTGTCTGTCTGTCTGACCCGGCCCGGCATCGCCCAACTCCTGGTGTGGAGCATCTCATTTAATTCATATAAGTAGTCATATAAGCTCCCGTTCCCGTTCCCGACTATCTATCTGTCTGTCTGTCTGTCTATCTGTCTGATCCGGCCCGGCTTCGCCCAGCCCCTGATGGCGAGCATCTAATTTAATTCATATAAGTAGTCATATAAGTTCCCGTTCCCGACTGTCTGTCTGTCCGTCCCTCCCTCTCTGTCTGTCTGTCTGTCTGTCTGCCTGTCTGTCTAATCATTTATTGGTTGCAGTTAGAACAACCTTAGATAAACGAAGACCAACTTACAAAAAGCATTAGAAAGAGCACTTGAAAGATCTTTACATCTTCCCCAACAATTAACTTGGGTAAATGGAGCGGCGGCAGCAGCATCAGCAGAAGAAGGAAAAGGAGGAGTAGTAGCTGGGAGGAGGAAGAGGGAGGTGGAGAAGGGAGGAGTAGGAGGGAGGAAGAGATAGGCGGAGAGAGGAGGAGGAGGGAAGAGGAGGGAGGAGGAAAGAGGAGGAGGAGTAGGGAGGAATAGGAGGGAGGAGGAGGGATTAGGAGGAGGAAGAGGAGGAGGAGGTAGGAGAAGGGAGGAGGAGGGAGGAGGAAGGAGGAGGAGGAGGGAAGAGGAGGAAGGAGGAGGAGGAGGAGGGAGGAATAGGAGAGAGTAGGAGGGATTAGGAGGAGGAGAGAGGAGGAGGTAGGAGAAGGGAGGAGGAGGTAGGAGGAGGAAGAGGGAGGGGAGGAGGAAGAGGGAGGAGGAAGGAGAAGGAGGAGGAGGGAGAAGGAGGGAGGAGAAGAACGCAGGGGGAGGAGGAGGAGGGAGATGGAGGAGGAGGGAGGAGGAGGAGAGAGGAGGCGGAGGGAGGAGGTGGAGGGAGGAGGAGGGAGGAGGCGGAGGGAGGAGGAATGAGGGAGGAGAAGGATGGGAAGGGAGGAGGAGGAGGAGGAAGAGGGATGAGGAGGAGGGAGGATGGAGAGAGGAGGAGGGGGAGGAGTAGGAGGAGAGGAGGGATGAGGGGGAGGACGTAGTAGGAGGAGGAGGGAGTAGGAGGAGAGAGGAGGAGAAGGGAGGAGGAAGGAAGAGGAGTGATTAGGAAGAGAGAGGAGGGAGGAGGAGAGGGAGAGGAGAAGAGGGAGGAGGACGAGGATGTGGAGAGAGGAGGTAGAGGGAGGAAGGAGAGAGGAGGAGAGAGGATGGAGGAGGAGAGTATGAGGAGGAGGAGGAGAAGGGAGGAGGATGGAGGAGGAGAGGGAGGAGGAGGGAGGAGAAGGGGGAGGAGGGATGAGGGGGAGGACGTAGAATTAGAAGGAGGGAGGAGGAGGGAGTGGAAGGAGAGGAGGAGAAGGGAGGAGGAAGGAAGAGGAGTGATTAGGAGGAGGGAGGAGGCGAGGAGGTAGGAGGAAGAGGGAGGAGGAGGAGGAAGGAGGAGGAGGAGGGGAAGAGGGTAGGAGGGGAGAGGAGGAGGAGGATTTTAACGCATATGTCTGTAGACAACTGCAGCGAAAAGGTGGGTCTGTCTATCTATCTGACCCGCGTGGCTTCGCCCAGCTCCTGGCAGGTAGCGCCTCATTAAATTCATACAACAAAAAAAGTAACTTAAAAGAATGTCCTACCACACACCATCCATTATTTTTAATGAAAACTCTTTCTAATCACCTGCATGACTACAGTAACTTCTTAAGCAAAAAAAGATGAGTTACAATGTTATGCATTATGCATTATTTTTATGAAAACTTTGAAAATGCCTTACAGATTGTATCATTGTTTATTATAACTCATATGCCGGTACATAACTATGGACAAAGAGTTTATAAATCTTTGAAAACGATGCCACAATATGACTATAAGTTATACTGAAAAGTTATCCCCCTTGAAATAACTTTTACAGAGTTAAGTCCCCTGAGATATATGAAATTACAATGAAAAATGGAAAATGAAATAATATTGGGTAAGCAGCCGATTTCACACTAAAAAAATATGACAGTTGGCAGCTCTGGAATGAAAGGAAGACGTGTAGAAAATTTCATCTCAATCGGATGGGCCGTTCGCGAGCGCACAAAGGACATACGGACATACAGACAGACAGACAGACAGACAGACAGACAGACAGACAGACGGAGATCGCAATTTATATATAAGATATTCATGATTCCATCAGTTGTGAGCGCATCAAACATTTCATCATCATAAAGATCCATGCACACTGGCCTGAGGATCACGCTTCTTTCCACAACTTGCGATCTTCTTGTCTTCCTCTATCTCTTTGGGGTTGCTTGTTTACAGATTCCAGAATTAACAGCCATGTGTTAAAATTCATTCTATGTAACACAAGAATTCTTTTGCTAACCGCCAGTGACGATGATTTATTACATTTATTCTTCGTTTAACAATATGCGGTCTTTGTATGCCCCTGTCTGTTCTTGATCTCTATGATACATCTTCCATGTAATGTTATCTGTCTGGATAGCTAGCAGTATGCTTCATTGTAGTTACATTCTAAGATCTTTCGCCAATTTCCCTAATTTAATAGCTGTTTACGGGTGTGTTTCTGTTTGTTTGCGAGAGTGTTTCTGTTTCATGTTTTTGGGCATATGTCTGTTATATGTTTGCCAGCGTTATGTTTGTTATGTGTTTGCGGTGTCTGTTTGTTTCATGTTTGAGGGCGCCTGCCTGTTTCATGTTTGCGGGCGTATGTCTGTTATCTTTGTTCGCGTATATCTGTTATGTGTTTGCGGGCGTATGTCTGTTTTATGTTTGCTGAAGTATGTCTGTTTTATGTTTGAGAGTTATATTTATGTGTTATGTTTGGTGGTATGTGTTTGTTTTATGTTTACCGGCATATGTCTGTGTTATGTTTGCTGGTATATATCTGGTATATGTTTGCTGGCATATCTGGTTTATGTTTGCTGGAATATGTCTGTTTTATGTTTGCTGGAATATGTCTGTTTTATGTTTGCTGGCATATGTCTGTGTTATGTTTGCTGGTATATGTCTGTTTTATGTTTGCTGGCATATATCTGGTTTATGTTTGCTGGCATATGTCTGGTTTATGTTTGCTGGCATATGTCTGTTTTATGTTTGCTGCCATATATCTGTTTAATGTCTGCGAGCATATTTTTGTGTTATGTTTGCCAGCATGTTTCTGTTTTATGTTTGCTGGCATATGTTTGTATTATGTTTGCTGGCACATGTCTTTTATGTTTGAGGGCGTGGTTCTATTTTACTTAGTTAAGTGCCAGGGCACCAATAACGTGAGCTCGCCTGTTAGTAGTTACTACAAGATCGATAACTTCTTTCACAATCCTTCAATAACAACTCTTACAATCCACCAACAACTTCTACCAAATAAATTCAAACTTATTCGACAGTTCCAATGCATCACGGAACGTCTGCTGCTAATGCATTTTAAAACCAGAAAACCTCACGCCGCAAACAGCTCTTAAAACAATCTCCACCCGGGGAGTCTCGACAAGGCCCATTGCTTGTGTTTTCGGGTGGAGATCAAAAACAGGCTAAGACACAAGAACTATTGTATGACAGTGGGTTGCCAAGAAGAGGCACTTGTACTAAACAATGCAGCTGAAAGCTGGAGGCTAACATATATCGACCGACCAGCCTCGATAATTCAGAAATCCAGTCTGTTTCTGTTAGCTGTCTGCCGCAGGAAGTTTGCCGTCCCCGGTAAATCACGCCATGGACGGTAAATTCTTTTATTCATAAACTGATCACCAATTGAAGCTGCTATTTATTTTCCTGCATATAAGTTGCTCATAAGCAGTTGACACGGCCTCCACTCAAATAGTGTTATGCGATTGAAATAGAGAACCTTGTCTGTCAAAAAACACGGTAATGGTTAACACTTTTTAATGAACTTTATCTACTCGTATTTCTATAGACTAAGTCACACTTGGTGGATGATGCGGTCTATATCACACGAACCGCCTTTACTTCCTACAGCAATCTCTGCTACTAAGTTTATGCTGGGTCCACCGGGGAAATCATGTCCAGTTAAAAAAAAACATTTTCCCACGTCAAAGGAGATTCGAACACTTTATACACCCACCCACCTTCCACCCTCGCCTCCAACCTTCCTCCACGCACCCACACACCCTACCCATAAACCCTATTCACGCACCCTATCCAAACATCTTACCCACAAACCCTACCACCACACATCCTACACCCACCCACCCACACCATACCCCCACCCACTCACAGCTACCCCCACCCACTCACACTACTCCCAGTACACCAACCTACCCCAACACAACCACAAACCCTACTCCCAACACACACACACACACACACACACACACCTCCCACCAACAACTGAACTGGTAATAGCAGTGCAGAGGGTAAGCATTAAAAGCCTATGAGACAACACCAGCAAACAAACAACGTTTGAAAACATCCATCCTACTTATATTATTCTCTCTCTCTCTCTCTCTCTCTCTCTCTCTCTCTCTCTCACTGTCACTCTCTCTCTCTCTCTCTCTCTACTCGTCTCTCTCTCTCTCGCACTACACAAACACGCCCCTTCCATGACTGTTGCATTACACCCCAACATTTACTGGCTGAAGAGACAACACTCGACATGGGTACACGCTGGAGTAAGTACACGTCACACAAGACAAACGTGCCACCCGACCGCACATGCGCACATATACAGTGTTCTTCCGGCTACTAAACGGACGCTATTTCTACAGAAGCAGTAACTCTTCTGTTTGCAGACTGTTGATTACTACATTACACAGATTTATTTATTTATATGAAGTGACATGAGGCAGATTGTTCCCCACACGATAATATATTCGTGTTGTTATATTCCTGGCAAACTGTTAATGATAGCTGTTTTTATTCATGACATACACTGTTCACTGATAACTGATTTTGTTCATGACAATTCATGATTTCTGAAACATATTTATACATGCTTAACGTGACTGTTTGCTCGTTAACTCACTCACTCACCTCCCTCCCTCCCTCCCTCCCTCCCTCCCTCACTCACTCACTCACTCACTCACGCACTCACGCACGCACGCACGCACTCACTCACTCACTCACTCACTCACTCACTCCCTCCCTCCCGCACGCACGTAGGCAGGCACTCATTCACTCACTCACTCACTCACACACAAACACACACACACACACACACACACACACACACAGTTATAAACTGGTAAAAAATTGCTTGCCTAGAGACAAATCTACTAAAAGGACAATATTTTAAATATATTGTCTGTTTAAGAGAGCCCACTTCATCGGGGTCCCAGGGGTCTCACTTGTCATCGGGCAAACTAAACACCCCAGCCACTCCGCCACAACATGCAAAAATACATTTTCACATGAATGTTCAGGGTCACGTGTCTTTATTTTTAAGCTAAGGCAGACCAGACACCCATGCGCGCGCACGCACACACAGAGTTAAAACAGAGAATGGGGTTTTCCCGCTACAACATACGAGCGTGAAAAATGGAACATTCTACAAATTAGCTGAACAGCGCAAACACGCCTGTAAATATGAGTGCTGTAGACCAGCTTTAAGAGCCTGGGGATAATTAATCGTGTTAAGCGAATTTCTTTGCCATGGGCTTATATACAGTTGTGTTCCCTATGCAACAGCCTTTAAATTTATATGTAATACAACATGTCTGTTACTATATTAAAAAATTAAAGTCATAACTATAGGGTGTATTTTTAATGACTGTAGGATGTTTGAAAATATTGCCGTTCCAAGTTTTGTAGTCACCGTAGGTGGAGTTTATGCAACATAAAATGTAAATGCAAAACGACACGACAATATTTTCAAAGACCCCACAGTCATTAAAAATACGCCCTGTATTACACACCCCTTTTTCCTATTTTCCGCGATTCTTTAGTTTCGGACAACAATCATCTTCGAATCTGGTGATGGACGCTAACATAACTTCTCTTTGAGGTTGAGCTGGGTAGGGGTAATTGAATCGGGGAAAAAAAATTGTTGGGTTCAAAGTTACTGTTTGTTTGACACTAAATATGTTAACAATTCCTTAAATGAAGGAGAGAGAGAGAGAGAGAGAGAGAGAGAGGGAGAGAGAGAGAGAGAGAGAGAGAGAGAGAGAGAGAGAGGTTGATTGATTGATTGATTGAATGATTGATTGATTGATTGACTGATCTTTATTTTCGAAGTGGTTACAAACTGGACACGCAGGCCCGTCTTACATTCGGCCCTTCCAATCACTCATCTTTCGTTCATCAATAGTGCATGATACATTCACATAGGGGGGAAAAAACATTGTAAAATGAACGTTGTAAACATAAACAAGGCAAATTACCATGTTACGAGATACATCCCCCATCCACCACACATCTACCACACATCCACCACACACACATCCCTCACCTACCCACATACACCACTCAACAACAAACACACCCAAGCACATATATGTTCCCCCACCCACTCATCTCCCACCTACACATCTCCCCACCCACACACACACCTATCCCCCAACCCACACACACTCACCCACCCACACATCCTCCAACCACCCACCTACACACCCCCAACTACTCAGCCAAACATACATCCCCCAACATCACATTCTCCCACCCACACACACACCCCACCCACTCTTCGTCCACCCGCACAATCTCCCTCAACCACACACACATCCCGAACTCACCCACAGACACATCCCGAACTCACCCACAGGCACATCCCCCACCCCAAGCATCTCCCCACCCAAATACACATCCCACACCCATTCCCCCATCTCACACACATATCCCACCCATATACACATCCGAACACACACACACACACACACACACACCAACCCCACACACATCCCTTCACACACCCCCTCCACTCACACATTCCCCCATATACATCCCTCCCACACACACACATCCACACACATACATCCTCACATCTAGACACATACATGATGCCTCACATAATCACTGAAACTAGTATGAACAAACTCCCACACTTTAGACACATATGCACTGACGATTGTCGTGAGCATTCTCGCAAAAATGGCCAAAAAAAATGGAGATAAAATTGTACATATACATAGTGTAACGTAACAAAATAGTGATGCAATTCAATCTCTCTCTCTCTCTCTCTCTCTCTCTCTCTCTCTCTCTCTCTCTCTCTCTCTCTCTCTCTCTCTCTCTCTCTCCCTTTCTCTCTCTCTCGCGCGCACATACACACACACTCTTTCTCTCACACTCACTCATTATCGCTCTCTCTCTCACTCACACTCTCACTCACTCTTCATAAATGTGCATGTGTTCATATTATACATGATAAAATTAAATGGCATACAAAATAATATGAAAGATGAGACTACACAAAAAAATATGGAATAGCAAGTTACATGACATGCGTGCGTTCAATTCTCTCTTTTTCTTACACACACACACACACACACACACACACACACACACACACACACACACACACACACACAGAGACTCATTCTCTCTCTCTCACTCACAGAAGCAGAAGAAGGAGAGAGAGAGAGAGGAGAGAGAGAGAGAGAGAGAGAGAGAGAGAGAGAGAGAGAGAGAGAGAGAGAGAGAGAGAGAGAGAAAACATATATCTTCCAAGATTCAGTATTGATGGAAGATCAGTTTAGAATAACTTCAACCGAAGAACATGAAATATCTTGGGCATGTAAAAAGACTATGTCTGGAAAAGAAATAATGGAGGGATGTATACCCGGGACTGGCTTAATATAGCACAGAAAGAGTTAAAGACTAATCTGTTTGACGTATTCTCTACTGAGTTCTCTACAAACAGTTTTAGCATTGCTTTGCTGATCCGGCAGCTGCTGCAGCTAGTCTTATTCTAGACGTATTGACACCAATACGTCTAGAATAAGACTAGCTTCAGCAGCTGCCGGATCAGCAAAGCAATGCTAAAACTGTTTGTAGAGAACTCAGTAGAGAATACGCCAAACAGATTAGTCTTTAAATCTTTCTGTGCTATATTAAGCCAGTCCCGGGTATACATCCCTCCATTATTTCTTTTCCAGACATAGTCTTTTTACATGCCCAAGATATTTCATGTTCATGTGGGGGAACATATGTGTGCTTGGGTGTGTTTGTTGTTGAGTGGTGTACGTGGGTAGGTGAGGGATGTGTGTGTGGTGGATGTGTGGTAGATGTGTGGTGGATGGGCGATGTATCTCGTAACATGGTAATTTGCCTTGTCACCTTTGGTGTCACCTTTCCTTGGAGTAAACTAAGCAGGCCAAGATAGTGATCATACTGCACGGGTAACACATTGCTTCTACAATGCAGCCCAGGCCTTGTGCTGTTCCCAGCCATGCGCAGTGGTAATGCGTTTTTGGTTTTGAAGCATAATGAAACAACCTATCTTCTGTCAGGACGGAAAGTGCCAGTAACAGTAACATTCTACTGTGCTGAGTTGATTTGATTCAAGAACCGACACAACAGCATTCAGGACGATTCCCATACGGGCTCCACCCGCATCTGCAATACTAATGATACCAACTGCAGTCTGACTTTGCCTCAGTTTAGAGCCTTTTCTCGGAGTGCTGAGTGTTGGTCGGGTCCCCTGGTGATCCCCTTTCGCATAATTCTTCCAGGACCATGCAGATTTATCTGTTCTTGCACACTATACATATGATCGCAAAAGGGCCTGACGACATACGCCTTCGTGCACCAGTAGCCCACCTATCGGTGCAGATCAAGACAATATGTCTCATATTATTGAACGGTAGAAAGTTTACTTCTTAACATTCCAATAGGGATAAGCAGTGGCTGAGAGGTTATGGGGGTTAGCCTCAGGCTTATAAGACACGGGGTTTGTTCCCAGAATGGGACTAGAACTTTTCCCAAGAACTGGTATCTTGATATTTCCATATATCTTCGGTAGTGAGACCAGTCTGCCCTATTTGTGAAACCTGGACTGTTTACCAGCGACACGCTAAGAAATTAAACCACTTCCACACAGTCTGCCATATGAAGCTATTGAAGATTAAATGGCAAGACAGATCCCAGACACTGAAGTCCTAGAAAGAGGTCCACGCCCTGTATCCACACTCTACTAATGAAGAATCAGATTGGCTGGACTGGTCACTTGACTCGCATGCCACACAAACTCCCTAAGCGAAATTTTCACGGCGAGCTGCGCTGTGTTAAACGCTCCCAAGGCTGCCAGAGGAAACGCTTTACAAACACTGAAGATACCACTAAAAGCTTTTGGAATTCAACATGACACTTGGGAGACTGCTGCCAAAGACCGACATTCATGGCGTACATTATTACGCAAGGGTGTAGTCACTTATGAAGCAAAACATACTGCACGAGCTGTTAAAAAAAATAAAAAGGCTGGCTAAAAAAAAAAAAAAAACCGCAGGAGTTCCTTCTCCTGGAACGTCAAGCATTCTTTGTCCAGATTGTCAAAGAACTTTTCGAGCCAAAAGAGGCCTCACCGGCCATCTTATAACTCACGGCTCCAAATTTTAAATCCCACTGGATGAAATGAATTATCATCATTCTTTTATGGGTAAACTCCATGTAGACCAGACACCCAGCCTTCTTGGATAAGGACGAAAAGCAGGAGGTCAAGTGTGCAGGTTGTCCACGTTAATCAGCATGGCGGCTGGAAATCACAAAATAGTAGACCGCAAAGCCAGCGTCATGGCAAAATTTGTAACGAAAACCTGTCCATCGGCAGATAAAGCCAGTTATCTCTGAACTTAATGTCTAGAAGAACTAATCCTGAAGGGAATGTCTAGAGCAGTGCTTCCCAACGTGTGGCCCACGCCCCACAGAGGGGCAATTCAATTGTTAAGGGGGGCAATTTGAAAATGGACTAGTCTAGAGTTTAAGTTAACCGTATGGCAACTCTCAGTCGCTACTCCAGCTGGGTAAACGTCCAGTATAAGTAACTTCTGTCCGCCATGTTAGTAGCCGTGATTTCATTGTTAGACGTTAGAGTTGAACTACTGGTTATAACTTATACTAGGCCGGCACTAAGCATTTCACGCTATTTGTTCTGAATGGCGCGAAATGCTTAGTGCCGGGATCTCAGTTTCTGCAGTGTTTCGCAGTAACGCTCAGCATTCACCGTTGGTGTTAATTTGAAATAAGCGTCCGTTAAATTGTTGTAAAAGTCTCGTTGTTTAAAAAACATATATACATTGTATAAATATAAGTGATATATAAATGGTATGTAAATTCAATTGGTAAGTTTGATTAATTTAAGTTTTAGAAGCATCATTTTCCAGAAAAATTTGTCAAATGAAAAAGTATGTTTTTGTTTTGGTAAATGTGCCTCACATATTTAAATATGCATATTTTAGTCTACATTTACTCCAGGTTATATTATTTATTTTTAAAGGTTTTTAATTGATCTTATATTTCTTTTTTTCAGCCCATAGTGAAATGAGTGGTGCAAGCAAGAAACAAATTTGTCAGTATTCGGAGGAATATTTAAAATTTGGTTTCATACCCGCTGTCCACGATGAACGGTCACCTTTTTGTCTTTTATGCCAACAATGCTTGACCAACGAATCAATGAAACGAGGTCGTCTTGAGGCACATTTGAAGGCGAAACATAATGCTCATATTAATTCAGATTTGAATTACTTTCAAACTTTAAAGAAAAATTTTGAAAAAAGAGTAACATTAAAGTCTCTATTTACTGCTCATAATGCAACTATCAATCGTACTCTTGAGGCTAGTTATCAAATTTCATTACTCATCGCTAAATCTGGGAAAAGTCATACTATAGGGGAGAATTTAATCAAACCATCAATATCAGCATTTCTTAAAACGGTTCTGGAAAAAGATGACAAAGACGTTAAAGCTATGCCACTAAGTAACAATACTGTTAGCAGAAGAATAGACGAAATGAGTGAGGATATTGAAATACAACTTGTTGAAAAGCTGAAAACAAGAAAATTCTCGGTGCAAATGGATGAATCAACTTTGAGAGACAGTGAGGCCGTACTTATAACTTACGTAAGATATATTGATAAAGGTGATTTTGCTGAAGAAATGTTGTTCTGTAAATCATTAGAAAGCACCACTACCTCCAAAGATATATATAGTAAGCTAAAAAATTACTTAGATGTCAATAATATACCAATGAAAAATATAACATCTTGTGCTGCAGATGGTGCTCCTAATATGATGGGGAAGAAAATGGTTGCTTAAAATTGATGAAAGATGAGAATCCAGAAATGCTTCTTGTGCATTGTGTTATTCACAGGGAAAACCTGGTAGCTAAAAACATTTCGCCTGTTCTAAATGAAGTACTAAATTTAGTTATAAAGTGTATCAATGCTATTAAAGCTAGTGCCAAATGTGAACGTCTCTTCAAGTTATTTTGTGAAGAACAAAATGAAGACCATGTGAGACTTATACTTCACACTGAAGTAAGATGGCTCTCGAAAGGGAACTACTTGAAAAGATTTATGGAACTATTTGATACTTTTAGTGATTCTTTAAGCGCCAAACCTGAAATGAAAAATCTGTTAACGGTCGATGGTAAGGCATTTGTGAGTTATTTAGCCGATATCTTTGAAAAACTAAATATATTAAATAAACAACTTCAAGGAACAAATAAAACTCTTGTCGATGCAAAAGCGAAGATATTTGGTTTCATTACCTTTATTGAATTATGTCAGACATATATTTACAACACAAATTTTGAAAAGTTTCATTGGTCCCAAAATTTTGAAGTGACTGATACCGCTATATATGTTATTGTCGATCATCTGAAAATTTTATCGGCTGATTTAAAAGAAAGATTTTCTGATTTGAAACAAATTGATTTCCCAACTTGGATGATGCAGCCAATGTTAGTGGATTTGTCTGTTATTTCAAATATGCAGTATCAAGAAGACCTCGCAAGAATGCAAAATGATGAGTCAATTAAAACTTTATTTAATATGAAAGGAGCAATGGCATGGCTTTGTGAGGAAACCGAAATCAAATATCCGGATGCAACCAAATATGCAAGAGAACTATTGTTACCATTTCCATCTTCATACTAAGCTGAATGCGAATTTAGTGCCATAAATGATATGCTGCTAAAAAAAAAAAATCGGCTGGATATAACAAGACTTGAGACTGAAGTTAACTAAATTGGAACCTGACATAAAATCTCCTTGCAGCAAGCATAAAGCGCAAGGATCTCACTAAATTGAAATAATAAATAATTACTAATAATTAAAATAATATAGAAAAATCTTTCATTAAAATTATTTTGTACTTGAATTTCAGTTCTCCATTATGTTTTGAAAATTTTCTTACTGTGTTTGCTCAATAATTTCCTAGTGATTTCTTCCTAAAACCTATAATTCAAGTTTCTTTAGTGAACATTTCAATATTTGAATGTTAAACATTATGTGTATATATGGAGGTGGGGGGGGGGGGGGGGGGGGGCATAAGAATTTTAGAAAGGCTTAGGTGGGGCATAGCACAAAAAAGGTTGGGAAACACTGGAGGAATTAAACATAAAGGCAATGTCTAGAGGAATTAAACCTGAAGGTAATGTCTAGAGCAGTGGTTCTAAACCGTCGGGGAATCCCCCCCCCCACCCCACACACACACCCAGGGGGAATTTCAGGGTTTAGGGAAGGAGGGGTATTAAGATTATTTCAAGTTCGCGTTAACACAAGAACCGATTACTTGATATTGTTTTCCACTCCACACTTTACGGTTCTGTTCTTCTCGCCCTTCTGAAATTCGTATTATAACTTAAGTAGACCCACAAATCACGTTTTATGTAGACGTCTAGACTTGTTCTAGTATGTGTAATTAAATTTAGCTTCCATTTTTACGTATACTGTTTGACACAAAGTAAATGATGACAGAGTGACAGA
>JACEFZ010011702.1:0-27206 GCA_014155875.1 Cepaea nemoralis
TCAAGTCAGTGTAATCAAGGAAATTTTTTATACAAAATAATAAAAAATTGAAAAAATATTCAGGAGTCATGACACTCTTCACTCTGTTACCGGACAAAATTTAGACGTACTTGGCCAAACAATGATAAATCTCAAGTTAGGAGGAATCAATGTAAGTCACATTTTTCACGTAGTCAAAGAGTTAAATAGGAACATGCTTATAGGTAGGGACTTCTTACTGAAAAATGGTGTAAGACTTTTATTTATCTACACAAGTTAAGATTCCAGGGCGTGTATGTAGATTTAGAAGAGGATATGCACATATCAGCACTAGTTAGAGTTAAAACGTCCACCACTTTAAAACCACAGACGGTTAATATGATACAGGCGAAAGTGAAAAGAAATCCGTATTATTTAATAGGACATACAGTTAGAATAACAGAGTTGGAAAGGGAGGTAATAGATGAACCTGGTCTAGAAGTTCCAGATGGAATAATGACATTAGACAAACCCCTTAACTTTTCCAGTAATGATTATTAACAACACAGGCAAGGAAATTAAATTGTACAGAGGATGTGTAATCGCCAAAGTAGAACATGATCCTAACAGCATATTAACAACAGACAGAGTAGAAACGCCGAGAATTAATTATTCAGACACCCCTATAGAAAAAATCAATACCAGAAAGACGTGGAAGAAGATGGAACGTGCGGAATGATGAATTGATCCATCCATTCAGAAAACATACATCTCAAATATATTCAGTAGACAAAACAACATGAGAACAAGAATTATTATGCACAGTTAAAAGCTCCACCGGAAAATAAGGAAATACTAGAATAACTAGTAAAAGAGAATCAAGATGTTTTTGCAATTAACGACTTGGAATTGGGAAAGACCAAAACAGTCACTATGGAAATAGACACTGGAAATCACCCACCAATTAGTTTGAAATCGTATAGAACTCCCTTAAGGAATAGAGAAATTGTTTGAAAGCAATAGAAGATTATGCTGCTGAAAGGAGGAATAATAACAAGATCTAAGTCAGAATGGTCATCTCCGATCGTTATAGTAACCAAGGCTGATGGTTCACACCGGTTCTGCTGTGACTACAGGGCGTTGAACAAAATCACTAAGAATGTAGCTTACCCAGGATGACGATCAGTTATATTACGTGAATGAAAGAAGCAAACAGTTGAGAAAATACATTCCAAAACATTTGGAAATTGAGATTCTAAAGGCATATCATGATGAGAATGGTCATCTTGGTCGTGAAAAGATAGTAAAAGCCCTCACGAATAAATATTATTGCCCGAATTTATTTAAAACTGCTTGTAAATATGTTGATGCGTGTGAGAAGTGTAGGTTAAGAAATATGAAAACGATCAAATGTCCCTCATTCCTCAGTTTCCAATGCAGAAAGTGAGCTTAGATATATCAGGTCCTCACCCTAGAACACTATCGGGGAATGTATATCTACTTCATATAGTAGATTGCTATAGTCTTTGGCCGGAGGTCTATGCGATTCCGGATAAGAGCGCAGATACCATCATTAATATTTTTCTACAGGAGTACATACCAAGATTTAGTTGTCCACAGATCTTACTCACAGATAATGGTAAGGAGTTTGTGAACAAGAAGTTCGAGAAGTTATTACAGGATTTGAATATAGGCCACATAAAAACTTCATATTATAGACCTTCTTCAAATGCGAAGAATGAGAGACAACATCGGACATTGTATAACATAATAGCAAAAATTATGGAGGAACATGAAAAAGATTGGGACCTTTACTTAGGACCTGCATTGAGCGTGATATGCACAAATCAAAATGAGGGGACAGGTTTTTCACCATTTTACTTATTACACGGAAGAGAGCCTATACTCCCAATTGACAATCTGTTAAAACCAAGACGTAAATATATGGGGGAAGATTTTCAGGAAGTTATTATACAAGAAATGCACAAAGCGCATGTAAGATTAAGAAACAATATAATTAAAGCCAGAGAAAGACAGAAAAAGTACGCAAACAAAAATACACAACTACAGGAATTTAAAGTAGGTGATAGAGTTTACTATAAGAAACATAGAAGAAACTCCAAATTTGATGCTCAATGGATTCCAGGTTATTATATTTTAGAAAAGTTAGGTTCATTATCATACAGTATTAAGAACCAAATCACAGGACATGTGGCAAGGGCACACGTGGAGCATTTAAGAAGAGATAATGAAGATAAGAGAGACAATAACAATAATAATTATTATTATTCAGACGGGTTATACTCAGATGGAAAACTCGTCAGAACAGTTAAATATACAATACCCTCAGATTTTGGAAAAGATCCGGTACAAAGTCAAGTAATAACAACACCAGTTTACGATGATACTTACGAACACGTGGAAACAATACCGAAAACTTTGATGAAGGAAGAAAATAATACGTATGATGGTTATAATAGTGTTGAATCTATGGAGGAGGAGGTAACCACTCCATTTAAAAATACCAGACAAGCAGTGAAAAGGAGGGTAGAGAGACAGAGAGATAGAGAAGTTAAAAGACAGAGGAGAATTAGAGAAAATTCATCAAGTGACGAAGATATGCCACTACTCGAAAGATCGTTAAGAAACTATGATAGACAGATTAGATTAAATATAGAAAGAAAAAAATTAGCGGCTGCTAGCAACAGACATACAGATGAAGAAGAAGGAACGGATGCAAATTGATAATCTAATGGAGATAGTAGCATGAAGGAAAATGTTTCTCTACGGGAAAATGAAGACATTGATGTGGAGATGGCACTTATACAGAAAAATCTAGAATTACTGAAGAAATGGAGATATGGTAAATAGATTGATAGAATATGCTGCAGATAGCAGGATGAAAATTTTGTGGGTTTAAAGAGGAAATTTGTAATTGATGAAATACGGTAGCTGTGAATTACAGATGAATTATAGAAACAGATTAGCAAATAGCCTCGTTAATAGTTGTTGTGAGTTGTCTTGATGAGTAGACATGATGTTGTATATTTTGGTAATAAGTTAGGTAATATGGATGTCAATTCTCGGGTGGTCTTGAAGATGTATTTTTTATTACCATTTGATTTTGTGATTTGACTTGTTGAGTTTTCTTAATAGATAATTAATTTATTATTAGTCCAAAAAAGCGACTAATAATGGATAGGATATATTTAAAAATGGGGTCTTTTGTTTCATCATGTATGTCATATTATTTTGAATAATGTCTTTCTTTGAATTGGTTAATTACCTTTATTTAATATGAGGGGAATGAAAATTGTCTTCAAAACGTTGGGGGGGGGGGGGGGTATGATATCCTGTTTTGACTTCGTTTCGGTTTGCTCATGAATTGTGATTTTAGTTGAATTGTCTTGTGTATTGAATAGTATTTACCCTTGTTTACAAATAAGTTGATAATTGTTAAAATTTTGTTCACAAGCAGTTATTGTTTTGTTTAGAGTAAAGAGTTAACTGGGATCAATAATACTAATTAGGATCGTTCGTTCAGAAAATGCAAACGACTCTAGACTATCAAGAGAGAGACATTTGCATTCTCAGTAGTAACAAAAGTTAGAAAAACATGGAGCGAGGGCTATGTTGGGGAGCTTAGTAGATGGCGATAGATAAAGCTAAGGGATGATAGTACATATTGTAATAGTTTAGAAATAAATTAGATACGTTCATAATAAATGAACGACGAATCTCAAAGATGTTTAAGAATAGAAACAGATGGGATTATGGGGTTTGGCTGAAGTATGCTTGGGGATGGAGCTGTGAGTGACGGAAAAAGAAGTCATGGGAAGTAATGTCGGGCGGGGGGGGGGGAGTTAAAATAGGAGCTGTGCTAAGCAGCATTAATTGGTTTAAAAAGAGAGCTGTAGTTGTCAGCATAGAACATGGGTATGGTATTGGTAGGTATGTTCATATGAAATGAACATTGTCAATATTATTTTTATGGTTTAATCATGATTGAACATGAGCCATGGGAAATATAGTCATAAAGTACTATTTGAATGGTTGTGGGTGGCAGCACAAATGTTATAGGTTTTAATATTAAGTATATAAGGAAGAAATTTTAGATCAACGTATATAAACATGGATTATAAGATGCGTTTTTTTAATAAAACTTTATTCTATAAAGATTTTGTGATTGCAAGGGAGGTAAATGTGATTGCTTTGTCTGACTACTTCTTGCTATGTTCCGGGTGCGCACCCCATCTTTTCTGTCTATCCTGTGTTGTTTTGTTGATGTTGAGAGAAAATTAGAAGTTGCATAACGCATGATATGTTTCAAATTTGTGTTTATATACCAACGATTTTTATGAACATATGTATATATGAAATGAAATATCTAGGTGATTCCTTATGAACTGTTGGTTTTTTTTAATAAAACCTTGTAGGCTCATATACAGAAACGAAGAAGAAGTATCATTTCACGAAGATCTATAACAGAACATAGCGGTTGGCTATAAGGGATAAGTGGAGAAGTGGACTCGAAGGAGTAGAAAGGGTAAGAAATAAAGCTCACTGGTTAAGAGGGGGCTGGTTTAAAATGGGTTGGAAAAATAACATTGGAGCTAAGATTTTAGTGAGGGAAAGAATAAGTAGAATAAGTAGATTAGGGATTAAGACTTTTCGGGAAAAGTCTTGTTAAAGATAGGGAGGAATGTAACAGAGCACCATCTCTGTTAGTGGGTTAATAGGTGGTGTGCAAAAGACTAGGCACGGTTGAGCATCCCGTTGAAAGGTAACTAGGGACGCTCAAGCTGTGACGCGGGGTTAGATATAGACAGTTACCATCGGAGTTTGAAGCCAACAACACCTATTTTGTATGATCAATGGTCACTTGATATTCTACGATGTATTTGACTAAATAAACAATTGGAAACTCCAGCCAATGTATTGTCTCTGCTATAAGATGTACCAACACTGTTACATATATGGTACACGCTGAAAGTAGAGGTCTTCGATAGTTTCAACCATTGCACAGACAGTATGGGGTCTGAGCGTTGTCGTGTTGCTAAAGGACATCTTTACTCAGAAGTCCACGTCGTTTGGATTTGATTGCGGGACGAAACTTCCTACTCCACTCATACACGTGCTGGACTGAGAGGCATGCATCACTATACTGTACCTTCATTCGCCGTTGCATTTCTATAGGTTCAACCCCTTCACTGATCAAAATATGGATACGTAACGCTACTCCTCGCTGATGTATGTCAAAAATAAGGTGGCCATCTTAAAACTGTCCCTATGATGTCACTGTATTCGCCTGCACCGTGATGTCACTCTTCACATCCTTAACAGCAATATTGATAGTTTACAAGGCAATGGTATGGTTATAGAATTTGTATCACAATTTTAAGATTTTCATTTGCAAACCCTCGTAGATGCGGTTGTTGTGAGTGGCACCTTACAGTCTTGACAGACCAAAGTATGCGAGTTGGAATTTGGCCAAAATTCCATCACAATGTCTGGGCAGAGCTTCAGAGAACATGTGGTGCCCAAACGACATGTTCCCTCTCTCGGGCTTGCCTTGTTTGATCCAGAGGAATGGATAACCAGTACGTCTGGAACAAGGTATGCTGCAGACGCTGGCGGCTCAGCGTCAAATCTCCGAGACCTCGCCTCCACGAGCAGGAGACGAGCGATGGCCAGACCCTAAACCCTTGGGATTTGACTTCAGCGAAATCCCGCAGGTAAGGGTCGTATACGCGCCCGGACCACATGGCTTGTACACCTGTCAAACGCAAATGTCTGGACCTTGTAAGTGTACTACCGTCAGACTCCCCGCCTGACTCGTGCGGCTCCCGCGACCAACGAGAGTAGGCCCGCCGGAGATATTGCTCGTCTGCTGCAAGCAAATCTCTCTGCCTGCATTAGTAAAGAAACGATAACAGTAGTGGTATTTCAATTGCGCTTGCGCTCCCACCTATGCTACACCCTTCATGTGTCTTCACAAAGTCGGACTAGAGTCAAGCTCAACAGGATCTTCTTTCCCCGCTGATTCTACCAAGCGCGGTTGTTGTACACAGTGAACAATTGGGATTGAAATTAAATTGTAAGAAGACACATATTATGGTCGTCACTAAAAATGTAGTTGCATATCCTTTTCGGGAGTCTCCGTGGCGAAGTTGTCAATCCGTTTCACTCGGATTTCGAAGGTTGTTGGTTCTTCTTTTTCTTCTTCTTTTCTTCTTCTTCTTCTTCTTCTTCTTCTTCTTCTTCTTCTTCTTCTTCTTCTTCTTCTTCTTCTTCTGCGTTCGTCCGGAGTTTTTTTTTCTTTTTTCTTTTTCGGAAGTGATTGCGTTTTTCCTGTTTACAGCAGAGCTGCGTTCTTGCGCCGTTAGGCCGACACATCCGACTTCTGCGGGCATTTATTGACCGGATTAACCTTTCCGGGGGGTTGTTGGTTCGATTCCGGGCCGCGTCCTTCGGTTCACGAGTGAAAATTTTCGGAGACCCCGGTGGGTCGTCGCTAGAGCTACGGAGTTCGTGCTTTGTGCGTCGCTTTCCGCACTGCGGGAAGAGACCGAGCCATGTGGGATAAAACCCGGTGCAATAAAGTCGACTTTTAAGCGACTTTTCTTTGTATATATCCTTTTCAGGACGTAGCAGTAAACTCCAGCATTCTTTTGCTGTTTCTGATTCCTGTGCAAGTTTACGATTCAGCAGTTTGCATTGCTTGCTGAACAACCAGCACTCATTCCAAGGTATGGAAAGCATTGCAAGGCGGCCTGCTTCCTAATCGCCCGCAGCTGTTTCGAACGCGGTATGCGGGATTACGAATTGTATTAGTAATCCCTTCGTCATATAGCCGGCTGTCGTCACTAGGAGTAAAGAAATAGGCCTACACGGTGTATTTTTAATGACTGTGCAGTGTTTGAAAATATTGCCGGTCCAAGTTTTGTATTCACCCTCTGTAAAGTTCATGCAACATAATAGGTAAATACAAAACTTGGACCGGCAATATTTTCAAACACCGCACAGTCATGAAAAATACACCCTGTACCACAAAGTAGTATACGGTTAAATAAAAATATTCTTAAACAAGTGAACGGATACAACTATCTCGGAACAGGTATAACATCTGACAGGAGCTGCTTTGAAGAGATTACCACAAGAAATGCTATGGCACATGTAGCCTTTTACAAGATGGAAAACATATTGACCTGTAAAAAGATGTCACTTGCAACGAGAAATAGTGTCTTGCAGTGCTATAAAAACTTGTATGGATGTGAAGCGTGTTCAATGAGCAGACAAAGTGGAAAACATATAATGGCAGTGGAAGTGTGGTCTCCGAGGAAATTGCAAAGAATATCGTGGACAGACAGAAAAACGAATTAGCAAATCCTACAAGAAGCAGACGAAAACCGTAATCTGATTAGAGAAATTAGATATAGACAGTCACAATTTTGTTTTAGGACACGTGATGAGAAGAAATAAACTATAGAACTTGGTGGCAACTGGCAAGATTGAGGGGAAAAGAACCAAGGGAAGGCAGAACAATAAATATATCTGGAAGACTTGGCTACATGGTATGGTCGAGTAAAGAACACGGAGCTGATGCACTACTCTGGTGATCGTGTGAGATGAATCATGACCGCTAATACTTAACGGCATGGCACATGATGATGAAGCTTTGTTTCCTCTACATAGATTTCATCCAAGGTAACGAGCTCTGTCTACCCGTAAGTAAGTTTTCTTTTCTTACATATTTGCAAAGACAGATACCTTAGGATCTGCTTTCTGCAATTTCCAAATCCCGTGGGATTTTTAGCGTTCATAACATGCAACACGGGACGGGACCTCCTATCTTTCGGCTTTATCTGCGAAGGTTAAGGATCCGAGTTCACTACATAAGTAATCTCCCGAGCCTGAGGTGAACTCCAGGAACGTCTCAAGTCGCGCCTCTCCACACGTCATAATGCATTACATGAAGAGGCGTCCCATAGACTAGATATTGTGTGTTTGTTTTTGTTTATTTTCATATCCCTTACAGGACGTTGCAGTCAACATCAGCATTTCCAGCTGCTGTTGATGTACTAGGCAAGATTACGCTCAGTAGTTTGCCATTGCTTTCCGAGAGACCGGCTCACATACCCCGTAAGTTACCAACTCGGCGAGAAGCTGCTACCGATTCTCGCGCAGGTTACGTTACTCACGAGAATATACGGAATTACGGCATTCAATAGATATTGTCCTCTATGAAATCACAAATATTTAAATATACATATATATGTTCTATGAAATCAGAAACCATTAAATATGTAATGTGGTCTATGAAATCACAAAATATTTAATATCTGTTATGTTCTATGGACCATGAAACATTTAGTAAATTTTATTTTCTATAAAATCACAAAACACTGAATGCGTATTGAATTATATGAAATTACAAAACGTTTCAATATATATTGTTTTAGTCCCCCCTTTTCCCCCAAAAATTCCTATAATATTCACAAGGAAAAATAAAACACACACCATACATACATTTCACTTTGGAATCTACTCAACATCTATGGTTTCCCTACCAAATATATCAACATCATAAAATCTTTTTACATCAGGCAACTCTGAGTGGTTCTCAGTGGAAACAGGAGTGAAACAATGTTGTGTCTTGTCACCGATGCTCTTTGGAATAGCCATCGATTGGGTCATGCGCAAATGCACAAGCAACACAAATAGGGGTATTCACTGGGTTGACAAAATTCTAGAAGACCTGGACTTTGCCGACGACATAGTGCTTTTAAGATCAACACACCTAGATGCCCAAGTGAAAATAAACCATCTCCAAAATGTTTCAGGACAGATTGGTCTCCAAATTAACACTGCAAAAACAAAAACTATTTATCTTACCAACAGTTCAGACGACACCAAATTAAACAACCATGTTCTTGAAAAAGTCAACAGCTTCACATACTTAGGAAGCAAAATGACATCTACAGGGGACTCAACGCCAGAAATATTATCTAGAATCACACTGGCATCTGGTGCCTTCAATAAACTGTCAAACATCTGGAAGTCAAAGACACTCAGCAAACATACGAAACTTAAAATCTTCAACTCTTGTGTGATTCCAGTGCTAACGTATGGATGTGAGAGTTGGAAATCAACGGTAGCTTTAGATTTAAAAAAAAATTAGACAATTTTGAGAACAAATGTCTTAGAAGAATTCTAAACCTCCACTGGACAGATTTCAGAACCAATACGCAAATAAGACAAGAGACTAAGCAGGACATTGTATCCAATTTTATAAGGAAACGCCGTTGGAACTACATCGGCCATGTACTCAGAATGGACAAGACAAGACTCCCCAACCAAGCCCTCTTATGGTCACCAGTAGGGAAAAGAAAACGGGGAAGACCAAGAGAGACCCTGCGTAGAACCATCATCAGAGAAGGCTCATCCAGGATCTACAACAGGTAGCAGCGAACCGCCGGACATGGAGAGCCATGACTTCTGCCCTATGCGCCGCCTTAGGCTCAAGAGGAAGGACTAACTAACTAACTAATACATACATTTAATTTGACTTATCCAGTTTGATTCACGCCATGTTTGCTTTTACTCGGAACACTTTCTGTAAGCAATGGCAGCTTGTCTATTCTTACAGAAACCGTGTCGAAATCTTGCACAGCTGATCTGTCTATCATAGCTACTAAAACCGTACCCAAATCTGTCACCGCTGATACGTCTATCATAGCTAAAACCGTGTTGAAATCTCGCAGCGCTGATTTGTCTAGTATAGCTACAGCCGTGTTGAAACCGACTATCGTTGTTGTAGCTTTTAAAAAGACAGATGTGCCTGTAATGACTGGGGGTAATGTGAACGGCCACATCCATCCTGGGTAATTTTGTAAAACAAACCCCCCCCCCCCCCCCCAAAAAAAAAAAAAGACAAAGAGTGGGATGAGTAGGGGAAGGAAACGGGAAGAGTGAGAGGACGATGAAGAGGGGCAAAAGAAGAGTAACGACGTACATGAGGGAAAAGATTAAATAAAAGAAGAAAGCTAGTTAGAAGAAGAGAAAGAAATAGACGAGGGAAAGACGTAGTCAATGCCATCCACTGCCTATAGTACCCGCCCTGAAGGACAGGAGGTTCTTGAGCCTGAGGTACTAAGGCCGCCTGGCTAGTGCAGTCGCCGCGAACTGTGCAGGGGAGGGATTTTTTATTTGCCTCCAACAGAAAAAACATCTACATCTTTCCGAGGATTCGAACCCGAGTCTCCTGAAAGAGAACCCGGCATTATATCTATTGGGCCAGCCTCTCCTCTCAAGGAAAAAAAAAAAAAGAAATATGACAGGAAGAAAACGAGGATGAGATCAGGAAGAAGGCTAATTTCACTTGTATATAGCTTTCTGTTATTTTTATACATTCTGTTGATTGTTTTCGGCTCAGGAAGAATCATCACTTATTAACAAAAAACATTTTTTTTCGGCCATTATGGATGATCAAATATTGACAAAGCTATCAGAACGGCTGGAAATTATCGTGTTCAAATATTTTACAAAGCTTATCTTCACGACTGGGACTGTGTGTGATATAATTGTTACGAAGCTATCTTCACGACCTGCATTGTGTGTGATCTTATTGTTACAAAGCTATCTTCAGGACTGAGTTTGTGGGTGATCACATCTGTAACAAGCCATCTTCACGGCTGACCCTGTGATTGATCTCATTGTTACAAAGCTATCTTCACGAATGGCACCGTGTGTGATCGTATTGTTACAAAGCTATCTTCACAACTGACTCTGTGGGTGTTAACATTTTCACAAAACTATCTTCACGGCTGACCCTGTGTGTGATCTCATTGTTACAAAGCTGTATTCACAACCGACTATGTGGGTGATCTCATTGTTACAAAGCTGTCTTCAATACTGGCACTGTGCGCGATCTCACTGTTACAAAACTATCTTCACGACTGTCTCTGTGGGTGTTACAAAGCTATACTCACGACTACCACTATTTACAATGTCCTTATGGATATCTGTTGAGGCTTATGCTAACCGGAGTCTTTAATGTC
This sequence comes from Cepaea nemoralis, assembly GCA_014155875.1. Classification (NCBI taxonomy): domain Eukaryota; kingdom Metazoa; phylum Mollusca; class Gastropoda; order Stylommatophora; family Helicidae; genus Cepaea; species Cepaea nemoralis. Next base: position 11,019 of record JACEFZ010011702.1, read on the forward strand.
TGGACTCTAACGTACATAGTTCCTGATGACTGCAGTAGCCAGGTGGTCTTAATTCCTCAGGCTCAAGACCCCCCCCCCCCCCACACCCACCCCCACCCTGCCATACACCGCAAGGTAATATCTAGGCAGTAAATGACAGTTTTGACAGGACCCTATACTGTTGTAAATACATGACACACGGACAGTAGATTTTTACATTACAATGAACCAATGCCAATTTAGTTATTTCTTCGAAATTTCATTTCCGTGTGCCCCATATAAGACGTCCAACTCATTGTAAACTCGTACCAGTACATAGCTTGGGTTGAGCTGCTGGGATCCCACATTCCATTTATATTGACGTATCCGCCGCTGAGAGGGAACCACCAACCGGCAGCTCGATTGCTAGCGTCGGCAACTGCTGAATAACCGTGATCATAGGTGGAGAATATCTGTCCAACACATGGGGATATTCCGTTTCCCCCATCATTGAATCCACTGATGTTCAGGATATAACCATCACCTGGTCCAATAGAGAACTTGGGGTAGGTTCTCGTGAAGGGCATATTGGTGGATCGTTCTATGAGGTCAACTTTCAGCTGGTTATTATCGTTGTTTTGAAGCAGGATGCGGCGTGTGTTGTCAAGGCCGAGCCAAAATTCCCCATTGACATTACCAAAACCGTTTCTGTATTCACTGAAATTGCGATAGAAGCTGACACTGCCATCAAAGCGTTTTTGGAAAATGGTCCAGGTTTCTTGTGGAGGGACGACCTCACATAAAACCGCGATTGTACCCAGTCCGTCGTCTGGCTGTATGGTAACTACATTTTGACCTATTGGCAGGTTCGCATCTTCACAGCTTCTTGGATACACTGGTGTAGTTGTAGCGAGTGAAACTGTGGCTGTTGGTAAAGTTATGACTGGTGTTGTAATTATGGTTGTTGGTGAAAGTTATGACTGGTGTTGTAATTATGGTTGTTGGTAAAGTTATGACTGGTGTTGTAATTGCGATGTTTGGTGAAGTTATGTCTGGTGTTGTAATTGTGGTTGTTGGTAAAGTGATGACTGGTGTTGTAATTGCGATGTTTGGTGAAGTTATGGCTGGTGTTGTAATTATGGTTGTTGGTAAAGTTATGACTGGTGTTGTAATTGCGATGTTTGGTGAAGTTATGGCTTGTGTTGTAATTATGGTTGTTGGTAAAGTTATGACTGGTGTTGTAATTGCGATGTTTGGTGAAGTTATGGCTGGTGTTCTAATTGCCGTTGTTGGTGAAGTCAAGCCATGTGTTGAGTTTGTGAGTCTATCCCTTTCTTCTTGGCAACGCTTCAGCTCCTTCTGCACGTCATACATCTCAAAGAGACGCCGGATAAACTCCTCAGTGTCGGGAACTTCCAGAGAAACATTGACACTTCTGCTGAAGAAGATGGGACCTCCACTGACCCCAACACCAGACCCCTCACAGATATATTCAGAAGCCATTTCCGCTGTCGGGTATTCCAAAACGACACGCAGAAAAGATATCCTACCATCTAACGATCCATTTACAAAACCCACGCCTGGTCCGTCACTTACGGCAATGCCTGTTAAAGAGTTAATTTCCGCTAATATTTGCTTTATTCCATTTCTAATGATAATAATTTCTAGAGATGCCAATCGAGATATATTAACTGCTGGAGGATCGGGAACATAACAGATTGCTTCCAATTCTTCGGTGAGCCCAACTCGAAGTACCTCTGGAGTGGCCCCAAAGCAAGGGCACATGGTGTTGACCTGAAAGGACAGCTTTTCGGTCAGGGATACAGGAATGAAGTCTTCGTCCACACCATTCAGCTGACAAATGTAATCTCCGTCTGGGTCATTACGAGAGTGGTCCCAGATAATTAGCAGGTAACTCCCAGAGGTGTCCTCATTGGAGAGGTGGCCAGTCACATGGGCGTCTTCTAGGTGGGACACTGGATCGTGTTCGTAGTGAGTCGATAGCGAGGCTATGATCTTGGGTTCGCCAGCAACCAATTTAAAGATGAGAAGACTGTCCAGATGGGAGAAATTTGTGGAGCGAAGGTCACCCACTGAGCACAGCAGGTTAACCCCATGGAATGTCTGCTGAACCTGGAACTCCAGCTGGCATTCTTATGGACAAAAAAGGAAATGTGACAATGTTATATAGACGTAAATTGAAATGTGACAATGTAATAGAGACGTAAATTGAAACGTGACAATGTAATATAGACGTAAATTGAAATGTGACAATGTGTAGCGCATACTAGGGGAAATCATTATGTAAAAGAAATCTTCAGAATAACGTGTTTTGTTTGTTTTACTTTAGTGCGGATCAGAAATTTTATGTCTGTTATTTCTCAACATAGTCCCCTTGCCTGGAAACACATTTGGTCCACCTGTCCACTAGTTTGTTGATGCCTTCTGTAGCATATTAAAACGTCCTTACCCTTTCTTAGCATTGACGCCCTTAATAATACCAATCCCCAACAATTACTGTTTAAATACCTTATTTTGGGGGATTGTCATGACCTTACTTCTAACTTAATAATGGCTCGTGTTTTATGACAGGGAGTGAAGCACAATCACACACTACGAATGACTTACGAAACACACGGTAACAAAACTGAAAACAATTTAATTACATTCTTCAGATAATGCAGCGCTCACAAACTAGCGGCATTCTCATTTACAATACCGTATGTACATGTCTACAAGATCATCAATGCATACAATAGCATACTTTCAGTCTCCACAGAGCGTACAAGCTTTCATACATCATGCATGGAATAATACATCAAATACAAGCCACTTTCTCCCACGTTTGTCCAGTCTCATAGTTGTCGGCAGTCTGAGCTCCCAGCCAGGGTTTCCTGTTAGCCCGGCTTTGGGTTCTCGTGTTCTTCTTGCGCCACGCTGACCATTGGCCACTGCGCAGTTGCTGCTAGTTCATGTTCGTCCTTGTTCGTCGCCTTTCAGGATGAGATTCTGACAGGGATTAAAAACAGCGATAGACTGACCGTGGCACAGCCAAATTTATTTGGCATTAGTTTAAATTTTGGCCTTAGTTGGTTCACGTACCTGGCCAAGACCGGCTAGATTTTAAACAAAGGTAAAAGTAAGCCATTTTGGTTCAGGTGAGCAAAGTTGACAGACGTCAGCTTTTCCCTTCGGGGATGGGCGATTTTAGCCCTAAAAACATCATTCTCTGCAGCAATTGGTATGTTACATCTACATTATTAATACGTATTTATGTATTTTTATAAGGTACATATACCATTGTGTTTAATTAAGAATTGGTTAAAATGATAAATCAACCATACTTGTAAACTAGAGTCTGATTGATTTTTACTACTGAGCGTCATGCTGTACCACGCTGTCAAAAATTTCCATACTTACAATTTCTAATTCCTATGTTAAAATCTCTTATAGGCATTGTGAACCTATATCTCACTAGCTATGCTTATAATCTATAAATATTATGTGTACTGTAGAGTATTCAACTCATTTCAGAAGCACATTTCAGAAACTCTTCTCAGTGTGGGGGCAGACTCCTGATTCATACTTCACAGCAGAGAACTCATTTCTGCCAATTTCAAATCCCTATATTACAACCTCTTCTAGACATTGTGAAACTATATCTCACTATCAACGCCTTTGATGTGTAAATATCCTATGTAGTGTTATTTCACTGTTAAGGACATATAAAAAAAAAACTCTCTCTCCATGCGGACGCAAAATATTGATAACGCATCTTACATGATAGACATGGTTTCATGTTGGAGAAATTGTTTGCTAATTACTAATCTGTAACTCGAGCTATCGTGCCAAATTTTGGTACAATCTTCTTGTTAACATATTCGTAACCACACAAAAGGTGTGATGGACATGTAATCATTTCATAAAATATTGCTAGGGAAATGCCATGTTTAAGAATATAAATTCAAGAGCAAAGAAAGAAAACGCATGATATAACCAAGCCTTTAGCCACACCGCACAAAGGGGGTGGACAACTGGAATAATATCATCATATGTTCCGAACACTTATCAGGCTGCATAAATCATTTCTAATAAATAAGAAATTTTCTTACAAATAGCAGCACTTGGCAAATATATCACAGCGTTCACTAACCTCATGCCGCTGTAAGCAGTGGGGGAAAACAATTTATGTTTTAGTTTTATGGATTAACCAATGAGGAAATCCAAAAACATAGGCTCCTTGCATTATTATTGTGATTAATTATTATGTATGATTATCATATACTTAATATCAGAGAAATGTACATGTTTGAGTTTCTCTGTTATGAGATTTATATTATGTTCATGTTTTACTGTTGGGAATATACATTTTAATGTTACCCCTGGGGACATGATGATGTTGATGTAAGAATCCTTGCGCATGTAAGTACACAAGAAAATAATGAGAACAGTATGGTTATTGACCTTGGCTAATGCTGATTATTGCGAAGGAATGGAGACGGGGAATCGGAAACAAAAGAGCCTATGTCTGGACTATTCTCTTCAAAGTATGACAGATGCACTAGCAAAGTGTTGGATAGAATGGATGGCTTCACGCATCAGAAAGTCCCAGTAACAACAGCAGAAAATAATACAGAGTGAGAAAATACCTTACTCAGATTTAGAGTCAGAATGGCTCTACAACAAGCGACGGGGGACAGTGGAACGTGGACACCCACTCCTTTCCCTTCTCCTTTTGTTGTTTGTATATTTGTTTGTAATTGTGTTGTAAACATTTTACCATACCACAGTAGTTTAATGCTCGTGTTTTATTCTTTGTCATCCATTTCTATGGATAATAGCGAGTGGTGGTTTGGATTTTTGTTGGACTATATCACTAAAACTGGATCCTTGGTCAACAGCCAGAGGTGATAAATGGCAACCATATCTAAATATAGTCTGGATCTAGAACAACATCAATGTTAGCTGCTACGCTTATCCGCTGCCTAGCCAGCGAAAGACCGGTTGAAGAGAGACACTCAGCGACTGATAGTCCTACTTCTGTCAGGATATCCAGGATGGATCTCTGTATTTAATTTCCATCAAGATAAATGGATATTCAAAATACACCGACAACAGAGTATCGTCTACTGTTACGTCTGGGAGATACCGCCTGGTACGCCATCAATCCGCGAGGTCAACAAAACCATGGGACATTCCCAGTTTCCTATTCAGGACTGAATAATCCTTCAATCAGTCATACAGCGGCAGACTCAACACCAAGTTCTAGATACGAACACCAACTCAAACAAATGGGAAGAGACACTGAAACAACATAAGCCAGTACAACCAAGGTACCAACTGAAAAACAACTTAGAAACCAGATTACCTCAAGGTCCAAATCTACAATACTCTGAAAGCAGCCAGATCCACTCAAGATCTCTGAACCGAAACACCATCAGAAGGTCATATGAAAGAAGCTAGCGGAGTAAATGCCTCTACGCTAGCAACAACACGAATCATCTGATGTTGTGCGACTCCCAGTTTGTGTGTTGGAATTAATATTCTTCAGTTCCATGTCTGCAGAAGATCAATCCTGGACATAATTCCAGATGAACCAAATGAATGACTCACCATTGTATGTTCTACACTGAAATGGAATGAATCAGAACTCTATGCTGGTTCCCTGTCGGCCTAATTGCCCCATCACCAAGTGTGGGATGGCCTATCAACATGAACCAGGTGTGTGAAAAAGCCTTTTGAACTAAAATAGGAAACGGTTAACATAAACCGAGCTGTTGAACAGTCGTCATCTTTTTCATCGATAAGATGATATAGGGAAGATCCTGGTCAGAAGACTCAAGATGCATCCTCCTGAAAGCTTGACAGACTTAAGCATCAATTTCAATTGGAACACAGAGCCCAATGGCAACAGAGTATTCTTGAATTCAGCCCCACGGAGGGTAAATGTGCTTGTGTATAATTCTATTCTTGGATTATGGATTATAAATATTCACCAGCCAACTTCAGTGAACATAATGTAAGGAGAACATGACTGTGAGTACATTTATTTCTGCCCGGATAAATATGGACATTATCTGCTTCGCACTGGAGAAGAATAACCGACAGCAACATCTAAGGAAAAAGACTGTAATTAAATAATTAATTTAATTATTAGTACTAGCAAAGCTTCTATATGTGGGTTTTTTCCCCATGCCATGGATGTGTAAGATCAGTAGGTTTTTTTTTTTCAGTGAATGGTAGAATCAACAGATGGTTGTTGTTTTGGTTGAGTACTCTGACACCATCTCATTATTTTTTTAAATATGAGAATTGTAACTGGTGTCAGAAACAATTGTTTATATGTTGGGTTTTATGAACTTAGACCATTGCTTACTTTACTGATGTACAGTGGGTCAAAGAGGTAGAACCAACTAGTGGTTGTTGTGTTGTTTGTAATAATATTGGGGTTTTTTTTCTGGGGACAATGTGGGTAATGTGTTTGTTTTTTTTTTATATTGAAAATCATTCCCATGCCTGTTCTGGAAATTCAGTGTGGTCATTACAAATATCTATGTTACCCCAGATCTTGATTTAATGCCTGAACTGTTTATCCAAAATTGTTGATGTTTACGTCAAGTCCAGTGTTGATGGTTGTTCGACCGTGGTTGTTTTATATGTTGTAAACAATCAATATCTTCTAGCACTATAGGAAATTTATAAGGTGATAAGTGGGAATGGAGAATTACACATAAATACAGTTATGAACAGGAGTGAAGTATTTTCCTTCTTGTGTTTATGGTAGAATTCCATGATTACCTTGCATTCTAGCAATGACCAGAGAATCAACTAAATCCCCTAAACAAACTTAACATAATATTCTCATAAATTAAAATCCACATCCCACACCTTCTAAGGAACAGATTTAGCATGTTGAATTTAACCAAGTGTGCACCACCTCCATTACCACATTGTCATCTGCAAACCTCTAGCTCCGCAATTGTTCTTTCAAGGGTTCAAACAAGGGAAAGTCCAATGGCGCGACATCTGGACTGTATGCTGGATGTTTCAAGACCTCATATTTCAGAGCATGTAGTGTTTCCACTGTATGCGCAGCCGTATAAGGGTGGCAGTTGTCGTGCAGCATCAATGTATCGTATATTGTAATGGCACAACGCAGTTAAAATTTGTAAGTAAAATAAAGGGCCCTTTCTCATGCCTTGACGTGTATTGGGTATATGGATAAACCCCAGATTTTATAGACTAATCGACACTCGGTGGGTGATGAAAGTAAATTGTACCGGTAGCCTTTCCTTCCCCGGACTTTTCCCGGGTACCTATGTGAGGCTGAGTCGACTTGGGAGCCCAGATCAATGCAAAAACATCCGCCTGTTATAACAGCAAATAGCTTTCGCTGAGTAACATGCAATAACAAATATTCCCGTAAGAGCCAACACTTGAAAATGTTCCGGTTTAATAATGTTAATCTTATTTCCTGTTACTTTGTAATGATCACGCGCTCTTTTCTTCATCTATTATCTCATAGGATGTGTACATGTTTAGCTGTACCTTTCCTGATCTGATATAGTGTCCCTATTTTGTTCTGCTGTTCAATTATTTGGCATAATTACACCAATATTTTTATTTCTTCTTCTTCTTCTGCCTTTATCGTCAGTTTGGACACTGCCACTCAACCAACTCACATAAAGCTGTCCTATCTCTTGCATCCCCCACCCTGTCCTCCCAATATTGTTTATATCTGGCTGTAATTCTCTTCTCCAAGTGTTTTATGTCTGCCACTATTTCTTTTGCCTTGCGGATTCCAAACAAGACAGTGTCTAGTTATATTGTTCTCAGGCTTTCTCATTGCGTGTCCTAACCAGCGCCAGCGCCTTTCACTCACCTCTTGGTTCACTGAGATTTGTTTAGTTATCTCCATGAGCTCTGCATTGGTGATTCGGTCATTAATGTGTTTTAAACACTTGTTTTGTGTCATTTATATATTATGCAAACAAATGTGGATCAGAACATATACATGATGCGTCTATAGTGACTAAAACAGCCTCTTCGCAGGAGACATGGAGTTTTTGCTCGGTGTGACGCTTTCGGTGGACCGATTAGCTTGTGCTTTGCGGATCTTGACAGTCTGGTTGAAATCCGTTGGCAACTTCTTTGGCAATCATCATCATCAAGTGCCCTGCCAGCTGGCGTAGGCGTTCATGGCTCTCCACAGATCTCGGTCTTTGGTGTTCTCGATCAACTCTGCTGATGGTATTCCTCCATGTCACCGTCTCAATTCATCCAGCATCATTTCTCTTGGTCTGCCTCTGTCTCTCTTCCCCTCGATCTTTCCAGTTGTCACGATGTTCTCCAATGCCTCTCTTCTCATCACATGACCAAAGAAAGATGTTTGTCTCTTCCTTATTGTTGCTATATAATGTTTTAGTTTCATTAGCCTGTATCAGGCAGTCGTTGTTAGTTACTCTGGCAGTCCAAGAAATTCGCAACATTCGTCTCAGGAACCACATCTCTGTTGCTTCTAATTTCTTCTTAAAGAAGAATACTTGTCCCTCCTATTACTCCATAAACTCTAATTTCTTACCAAGCTTTCATCATGATCATGTGGCAAAACATTACCCTCATCACGATCCACTGATAAGACTATCGATCCTTCTACCAGTTCCCCTGCCTCATAGATGTCCATGCGCAAGAAGTCCTCAGTATCCGGTGTCCATCCTTGTGCTGGTCGACCCTCACTACTTCTTCCAGGATACCACCCCTCCCATCACTGCACTCTCCCAGCCACTGGGATGTCTTAACAAGGCCAACGTATTTCAGTTTCTGAGATATCATATTGGTTATCAGCCGGTTGCCTTCAGTGTTCAGATCTGGTAGTATTTAGTCATCATTCTTCTTCTTTGTCCACGGTGTTCTAAGAACTTACCTCTGACATTAAGTTCAACAAGTCCCGGTTTTCTTCTTTATCATCATAATCATCATCATTATCATCTTTATCATCATCTTTATCAGATCATCATCATCATCATCATCATCATCATCATCATCATCATCTGTATCAGAATCATGATTATCATCTTTACTACCATCATCATTATCAGTGTCATCATTATTATTTTCATCATGATCATGATCATTATCATCATGATCATTATGATCATCATCATCATTATCAGTAACATCATTATCATCATAATCATTATCGTCATCACTACTATCATTATTATCAGTATCATTACTATCAATATCATCGTCATCATCATCATTATCATTATCTACATACACTTGTCCTGTCAATCGTCGTAAGACGGAATGGTTGACGTTCCAGAACTGATGGGTGGCACTGGATAGTGTCTTTCCGTGTGATTGTACATTGTCTTTGATGTCTCATTCCGTGTGATTGTACAATGTCTTTGATGTCTCATTCCATGTGATTGTACAATGTCTTTGATGTCTCATTCCATGTGATTGTACAATGTCTTTGATGTCTCATTCCAGTGTGATTGACAATGTCTTTGATGTCTCATTCCGTGTGATTGTACAATGTCTTTGATGTCTCATTCCAGTGTGATTACACAGTGTCTTTGATGTCTCATTCCGTGTGATTGTACAATGTCTTTGATGTCTCATTCCATGTGATTGTACAATGTCTTTGATGTCTCATTCCATGTGATTGTACAATGTCTTTGATGTCTCATTCCATGTGATTGTACAATGTCTTTGATGTCTCATTCCATGTGATTGTACAATGTCTTTGATGTCTCATTCCGTGTGATTGTACAATGTCTTTGATGTCTCATTCCGTGTGATTGTACAATGTCTTTGATGTCTCATTCCATGTGATTGTACAATGTCTCTGATGTCTCATTCCATGTGATTGTACAATGTCTTTGATGTCTCATTCCGTGTGATTGTACAGTGGTTTTGATGTCTCATTCCGTGTGATTGAACAATGTCTTTAATCTCTCATTCCGTGTGATTGTACATTGTCTTTGATGTCTCATTCCTTGTGGTTGAACAATGTCTTTGATGTCTCATTCCGTGTGATTGAACGTCTTTGATGTCTCATTCCATGCATTTGTACAATGTCTTTGATGTCTCAGTCCGTGTGATTGAACAATGTCTTTGATGTCTCATTCCGTGTGATTGTACAATGTCTTTGATGTCTCATTCCGTGTGATTGTACAATGTCTTTGATGTCTCATTCCGTGTGATTGTACAATGTCTTTGATGTCTCATTCCGTGTGATTACACAGTGTCTTTGATGTCTCATTCCGTGTGATTGTACAGTGTCTTTGATGTTTCATTCGTGTGATTGTACAATGTCTTTGATGTCTCATTCGTGTGATTGTACAATGTCTTTAATGTCTCATTCCATGTGATTGTACAATGTCTTTGATGTCTCATTCCGTGTGATTGTACAATGTCTTTGATGTCTCATTCCGTGTGATTACACAGTGTCTTTGATGTCTCATTCCGTGTGATTGTACAGTGTCTTTGATGTCTCATTCGTGTGATTGTACAATGTCTTTGATGTCTCATTCCGTGTGATTGTAGAATGTCTTTGATGTCTCATTCCGTGTGATTGTACAATGTCTTTGATGTCTCATTCCGTGTGATTACACAGTGTCTTTGATGTCTCATTCCGTGTGATTGTACAATGTCTTTGATGTTTCATTCGTGTGATTGTACAATGTCTTTGATGTCTCATTCGTGTGATTGTACAATGTCTTTTGATGTCTCATTCCATGTGATTGTACAATGTCTTTGATGTCTCATTCCGTGTGATTGTACAATGTCTTTGATGTTCTCATTCCGTGTGATTACACAGTGTCTTTGATGTCTCATTCCGTGTGATTGTACAGTGTCTTTGATGTCTCATTCGTGTGATTGTACAATGTCTTTGATGTCTCATTCCGTGTGATTGTACAATGTCTTTGATGTCTCATTCCGTGTGATTGTACAATGTCTTTGATGTCTCATCCGTGTGATTGTACAATGTCTTTGATGTCTCATTCCGTGTGATTACAAGTGTCTTTGATGTCTCATTCCGTGTGATTGTACAATGTCTTTGATGTCTCATTCCGTGTGATTGTACAATGTCTTTGATGTCTCATTCCGTGTGATTGTACAATGTCTTTGATGTCTCATTCCGTGTGATTGTACAATGTCTTTGATGTCTCATTCCGTGTGATTGTACAATGTCTTTGATGTCTCATTCCGTGTGATTGTACAATGTCTTTGATGTCTCATTCCGTGTGATTGTACAATGTCTTTGATGTCTCATTCCGTGTGATTGAACAATGTCTTTGATGTCTCATTCCGTGTGATTGTACAATGTCTTTGATGTCTCATTCCGTGTGATTGAACAATGTCTTTGATGTCTCATTCCGTGTGATTGTACAATGTCTTTGATGTCTCATTCCGTGTGATTGAACAATGTCTTTGATGTCTCATTACGTGTGATTGAACAATGTCTTTGATGTCTCATTACGTGTGATTGTACAATGTCTTTGATGTCTCATTCCGTGTGATTGTACAATGTCTTTGATGTCGTCAGCTCATTTTCTCCTCCGGCGTCCTCTTCCTCCCGTATCAGATCTTATGTACTGCAAGGCCAATGCTGACAGTTGATGGTGTGGCATTCTAACGAGATGGCTAAGCCATTTTGATCTTCTGCCTTTCAATATGTGTGTGGCACAAGGTGTTGATCCTACTGTCTGTCTGATAACATTATTTCTTACTAGGTCACGGGTAGCTAATTTAGCAGCTCTTTTCGAGCATCTCATCTCGCAGATGTTGATTTTGCGTAAGTATAATGTCCAAGATTGACAATAGTAGCATAGGACGGGTGTGAATATGCTAATTCCTCTTTATAGCGTTTTTAATTGACGTCCATAATTAGTTTAACAAAACAAACAAATTGCAATCGCATACCTGTAAGGGAGATGGTGAAAAATACAACTACTGCACCACAAAGAAAATTGTTTACTGATCCATGCATCGTGCTTAGACAATCGAACTCTTGTCCAACGGCGAACAGCTTTGACAATCAGTTGTAATTTTTTTGGCGTCTTTTGCTTACAAATGAAAACTTATCACTGGCGTATTTCTTAAAGAAAGTGGAAACTTCTGAAAAGCTCGGGTATATGAACAAATTCTCTGCAAGTTAAGTAACTCCAGCATTGACATTGTCACCTGAAATGTGGTATAGTTCACAGACAGGTGTCACTTCTTAACACCTGGGTTATCTTAATGACAGGAAATGCGATCAATTGTCTTATCGTCGTTCTATGGGCTGATAAAGGTGTCATACTTGACTTAGGCAAAGTATGTTAGGTACGTCAGAGACTGGACACCTTAGCTTGTGCTTTGCGGATCTTGATAGTCTGGTTGAAATCCGTTGGCAACTTCTTTGGCAATCATCATCATCAAGTGCCCTGCCAGCTGGCGTAGGCGTTCATGGCTCTCCACAGATCTCGGTCTTTGGTGTTCTGGATCAACTCTGCTGATGGTATTCCTCCATGCCACCGTCTCAATCCATCCAGCATCATTTCTCTTGATCTGCCTCTGCCTCTCTTCCCCTCGATCTTTCCAGTTGTCACGATGTTCTCCAGTGCCTCTCCTCTCATCACATGATCAAAGAAAGATGTTTGTCTCTTCCTTATTGTTGTATATAATGTTTTAGTTTCATTAGCCTGTATCAGGCAGTCGTTGTTAGTTACTCTGGCAGTCCAAGAAATTCGCAACATTCGTCTCAGGAACCACATCTCTGTTGCTTCTAATTTCTTCTTAATTTATTCATTTACATTCCAAGATTCACTGCCATACAGCAAAACTGGTTCTACATAGCATTTCAGAACTCTCTTTCTTACATTCAGTGATAGCGACTTATTGCATAAGATACTCTTCATTTTCTGAAATGCGGCTTTTGTCTGCCCTATTCTGCTCTTAATCTCTGTTGTACATCTTCCATCTGATGTTATAATTGCCCCTAGGTATTTAAAATTATCCAGGTGGTTAAGAATGTTCCTTCTTTGGCAATATCCATCTTTAATTATGTCTGTCTCTCTCTCTCTCTCTCCCTTTCCCTCTGTATGTGTGTGTGTGTGTGTGAGTGTTTCTCTCTGTCACTCTATGTGGCTGTTTTTATGTCTCTCTGTGACTTTATCTCTCTCTCTCTCTCTCTCTCTCTCTCTCTCTCTCTCTCTCTCTCTCTCTCTCACACACACACACACACACACACACACACACACACACACACTCACTCACTCACTCACTCTTGTATTTCCTTGTCATGCTTCAATGTACACAGATCATATTTATTGTTTCTTGGTATATACTTGACTTTCTTTAACTTTACTTTCAATGTGCCTGTAAGCAAACTGTGTGGTATGTTGGGCGAAGAATGCAGTACCCACCCTGGCCTGCCACGTGGTGAAGTGAAGCTAGAAGGATGGGACTACTTTCGTCTGGAGAGGATGGGTTTAGAAGCCAAAATGCCCCATATGCAGTAATATGACGTATCTGCGCTAGATCTGCAATGATCTGCGATTGATCTGCGATAATCTGCTATAATTTGCCATAAATCTCGAACACCGAAATATGTACTCGACCACTGGTAGTGACATCTTGATTGAACTTTCAGGGGTCCTGTAAAATCACCATTTTCCTCAGTCAACTGTTTCTGGCTGAACTAAGATGTGCTACGATGCCGTCATAATTTAGACCTGTATCTAGAAGCAAATGGTGGGGTATCCCATTTAACAAGATTGAATGCACTACTGGAATTTTTGGATTGGTGTCTTCATGAGTTGTCACGCTGGACGTTTCACTAGTGCTCACCTTACGTTCCCTCCGGCGAGTCAGACATGCAACTGTGTGAGGGCTAGGAGTTTTTTCCGACAATCAGCTGTGTGATGTCCTACCTTCCAGCATGGGACAGTAGTCCCTTCCCACTCTACTAGCAGCCTGAATATAAGATAGACTGGTGCTCGTAGATTTCTTCAACTTCGTATTGGGTTGTGCTTTCTGTTTTCTTTGGTCTTGAGTAATTTGTCAGGAGGAGAAGCGTGGTCATCGGACTCTACTTCCCACCTGATTCTGAGATTCTCCATCTCTCTGCCAAAAGAATAATCCATGATTACCTTGCATTCTAGCAGTGACCAGAGAATACTAAATCCCCTAAACAAACTTAACATAATATCTCATAAATTAAGATCCACATCCCACACCTTCTAAGGAACAGATTTAGCATGTTGAATTTAACCAAGTGTGCACCACCTCCATACCACATTGTCATCTGCAAACCTCTAGCTCCGCAATTGTTCTTTCAAGGGTTCAACAAGGGAAAGTCCAATGGCGCGACATCTGGACTGTATGCTGGATGTTTCAAGACCTCATATTTCAGAGCATGTAGTGTTTCCACTGTATGCGCAGCCGTATAAGGGTGGCAGTTGTCGTGCAGCATCAATGTATCGTATATTGTAATGGCACAACGCAATTAAAATTTGTAAGTAAAATAAAGGGCCCTTTCTCACGCCTTGTGGTGTATTGGGTATATGGATAAAACCCAGATTTTATACACCAATCGACACTCGGTGGATGATGAAAATAAATTGTACCGGTCGCCTTTCCTTCCCCGGACTTTTCCCGGGTACCTATGTGAGGCTGAGTCGACTTGGGAGCCTAGATCAATGTAAAAACATCCGCCTGTTATAACAGCAAATAGCTTTCGCTGAGTAACATGCAATAACAAATATTCCCGTAAGAGGCAACACTTGAAAATGTACCGGTTTAATAATGTTAATCTTATTTCCTGTTACTTTGTATTGATCACGCGCTCTTTTCTACATTTATTATCTCAGTGGATGTATACATGTTTAGCTGTACCTTTCCTGATCTGATATAGTGCCCCTATTTTGTTCTGCTGTTCAATTATTTGGCATAATTACACCAATATTTTTATTTCTTCTTCTTCTTCTGCCTTTATCGCCAGTTTTGACACTGCCACTCAACCAACTCACATAAAGCTGTCCTATCTCTTGCATCCCCCACCCCGTCGTCCCAATATTGTTTATATCTGCCTGTAATTCTCTTCTCCAAGTGTTTTATGTCTGCCACTATTTCTTTTGCCTTGCGGATTCCAAACAAGACAGTGTCTAGTTATATTGTTCTCAGGCTTTCTCATTGCGTGTCCTAACCAGCGCCAGCGCCTTTCACTCACCTCTTGGTTCACTGAGATTTGTTTAGTTATCTCCATGAGCTCTGCATTGGTGATTCGGTCATTAATGTTTTTTGACACTGTTTTAAACACTTGTTTGGTGTCATTTATATATTATGCAAACAAATGTGGATCAGAACATATACATGATGCGTCTATAGTGACTAAAACAGCCTCTTCCGCAGGAGACATGGAGTTTTTGCTCGGTGTGACGCTTTCGGTGGACCGATTAGCTTGTGCTTTGCGGATCTTGACAGTCTGGTTGAAATCCGTTGGCAACTTCTTTGGCAATCATCATCATCAAGTGTCCCTGCCAGCGGGCGTAGGCGATTCATGGCTCTCCACAGATCTCGGTCTTTAGGTGTTCTCGATCAACTCTGCTGATGAGTATTTCCTCCATGTCACCGTCTCAATCCATCCAGCATCATTTCTCTTGGTCTGCCTCTGCCCTCTCTTCCCCTCGATCTTTCCAGTTGTCCACGCTGTTCTCCAATGCTTCTCTTCTCATACATGACCAAAAGAAAGATGTTTGTCTCTTCTTATTGTTGTATACTAATGTTATAGTTTCATTAGCCTGTATCAGGCAGTCGTTGTTAGTTACTCTGGCAGTCCAAGAAATTCGCAACATTCGTCTCAGGAACCACATCTCTGTTGCTTCTAATTTCTTCTTAAAGAAGAATACTTGTCCCTCCTATTACTCCATAAACTCTAATTTCTTACCAAGCTTTCATCATGATCATGTGGCAAAACATTACCCTCATCACGATCCACTGATAAGACTATCGATCCTTCTACCAGTTCCCCTGCCTCATAGATGTCCATGCGCAAGAAGTCCTCAGTATCCGGTGTCCATCCTTGTGCTGGTCGACCCTCACTACTTCTTCCAGGATACCACCCCTCCCATCACTGCACTCTCCCAGCCACTGGGATGTCTTAACAAGACCAACGTATTTCAGTTTCTGAGATATCATATTGGTTCAGCCCGGGTTTCCTTAGTGTTAAAGAAATCT
>JACEFZ010011703.1:0-128744 GCA_014155875.1 Cepaea nemoralis
ACAAAAACCAAAAACCCCCTTTTTTGAGCTTTTCCCTTTCGTCCCCTTTTTTCCTCCAAAAAAATTGGGCTTTTGAAGTTTTTCCGTGGCAAACGCGTTACGGATACGGTTCGTAATTCTGCTTACCTGCGTTCGAAACACAACTGCGACCGATTTGGCAGCAGACCGTGTCGCTCTGGGTTTTAACGTCTCGCACGACAGGGGAAAACGCCCAGAGCCTTGACCCGGGCGCGCCCTCCCTCAGAAAGTGTCAAAAAAGGTAAAAGGGCCAAAATATTCGTTGAAGGGGGTCGCTTCTGACAATCAGAAGCCTCCTGTCGTGCTTGCTCCTTAACGGAGTTTTTATCACTGTGGTTATTTTCTTCAATCCCAGTTTGTTTTTGGTTATATTTTTTATGCGAGGAGCGGCTGGCCGAGTGGCTAGAACGCAGGACTCTCCTTCGGGAAACCCGGGTTCGATCCCTCGGTAAGGTGTGGGATTTTTTTCTGTCGGGGGCGAAAACAAAATCCTAACCTGCACAGTTCGCGGTGATTGCACTAGCCAGGCGGCCTTAATTCCTCAGGCTCAAAGACCCATCTGCCATACATCGCAAGGTATTATATTGGCAGTAAATGACGGTTATATTTTCTATGCTTGTTTTCTGTGTTTGCTGCTAACTTTATATTTTTACTGCCATAATATTCCTCTTCCTCCCCCTATATAACCACATTTTCATAGCTTTAATTCTGCCCTGGATGGAAATCCATCTACGCTGAAGGACACATCAAATGCCAAATCATCACTGCCTTGTGGAAATTCTTGTTAGAACAAAGGTTTCGACAACAAAGCCCGACAGAAAATGTGCCCAGGCAAGATCCACAAGCCCGGTAAGGCAATCTGCCTATGGAAGGAGAGATCCAGAAAAGAAACCTCAAACGTCAAAGTCAGAAGATGTTGGCCCAAGTGGCACGGGACTAAGAAGCAGACATCTAAGCACTACTCTACTAATGAAGAATAAGCTTCGCTGGGCTGGTCACTTAACTCTCATGCCAGATCACAGGCTCCCTAAACGAAATTTTTACAGCGAGCTGCGTTGTGGTAAACGCTCCCACGGCAGTCAGGGGAAACGCTTTAAAGACACTGAAGATCTCACTAAAAGCTTTTGGAATTCCTCACGACACTAGGGAGACTGCTGTCAAAGACCGACATTCATGGTGTACAATACATCATTATGCAAGGGTGTAGTCACGTGTGAAGCAAACAGGGCTGCAAGAGCTGTGAAAAAAATGGCTGGAGTGAAAAACCACTGCAGGAGATCCTCCTCCTGGAACGTCAAGCATTCTTTGTCCCACATTGTCAGAGAACATTTCGAGCCAAAATAGGCCTTACCAGCCATCTTAGAACTCACGGCTCCAAACTTTCAACCCCACTGAATGAACTGAATGGTCATCATCATTCTTGATGGACAAAAACAACACAATGGATGCTAGACACAATGCATAGGAAACATTGATAGCAGAAAAAGAAATCTTCTGTATCAATTAGAACCTTGTATTATATGCACTTACACATATGAGACCACACTAAGCTATGTTTTGTACTTTGTTCACTAATTCTGGGAGATCTGGTCCTGGGTTGGTAATGATACAATACAGTATGAGACTACGCTTTGCTTTGTACTTTGTGATTCTTTGAGATCTTGTTCTGCGTCAGTTACTACAACTCATTAGTATTCTCACACCGACATAGCGAGTCGAGGATTTAAAATCAGCCATGGACAATTTAGAAGCAGACCACCCTGCATTGATTCTGACAGTATGAAGCATCGGCTATTAAGAAAGGAATGGCAAACTAGTCAAGTAAATGGCTTAGTAAATTACAAACAGCCAATCAATGCCTGGGTCGACAGCAACGTCCTATAATACAGCTAACCTTTGTTTAACAGGTAAGAGTCTACACTAAAGCTAGGCACTGTTCTACCTCTAGTAGGCTGAGCTTCAATGGCCCTTTTGGCCAGATAGAAATGAGGTTTCATCACCATGCTGACACATCATCATCAAGTATTTGTGAACTTGGGTTCGTTGTGAAGCTGCCTGATCGTTCCATTCCTCTGATGTCAGTTTTATGCGGTTCTCTTTACTCTCCTACATCAGTGCACTGATAGGTTTGTGTATGGTGTAGAAGAACAGATAGATCGCCATGGCCTAGAGAGAATGGTTTTGCAGGGATTGATCCGGAGTGACAAGAGGGCCCTTGCCCACACTCATGACTTGAGGAAAGGCCAGACGGACACATAATCAGACTGCTACTTGTACCATTATGATTGAGACTCGTCGCTGGCTGTTGAAGAAGAGGGATGGAGCACGAATGGGAATGTCCCGAGTGCTGTGATGTCGGTTCTTGACTCAACTCAAGATCTGTACATGCATGTTTTAAACATGTTTATCACGGTCTACCTCTCAATCTGTTCCCGAGTATTTTGCCTTCTGCTATTCTTTTTGTTGTTTCCTGATGTCCTAGAAGTTGACCAAGTCATGAGAGCACCAGCAACACCACATCTCAAATACGTCTGTATACGTTGTTCATCATGTTTATCCATTGTCCCTAATCCAACACCGTGTGATTACACGTCAATGTGGCCGGGTGGATAAGAGCACTCGCTCTTAAACTTCCAGTGCGTTGATGGCAGGGTGGTGGGTTCATTTCTATACTGACCGTAAAACTACAAGAAAATGAACCTGGAGTTGGGGTTGATGGCAACATCCTGCAAAGGATGATTTTCTTTGTTTCTTTATATGGTTCTGATACAAAGTCACAAGGTAAGTTCCAGCCTTTAGAACAGTTGCTTGGAAAAAATGTATTTTCAAAGTAAACTAGTCACCCCATTTCATACAACATCCACTCAGAATATGTGAAAGCCTTATAATTTCATGTTGCTTTGGATTTTGGAGAGAAACTGTTGAAATCAAAGTAACTGGGCACTCCTTGACATAACCTTGTATATATGAACTGCCTGCCGTCTCAAGCAAACAGTAAAACCTGTTTCATTTGCAGAGCTCACTAAACTTCTTTGAGATCCTGGGATTCACACTGTGTGCAGCACAGCAAATCCATTAAGTAGACTTGCTTGGGATGCACCTGGCACCTTTTGCGGAGACGGCCCGTAAGAGTCTTCCCACAAGACCTGCAGAGGATAAGCTTAGGTGGCCTTTGGCAGGAGCAAACTGGAGAGAAAGAGTTTGTGTCCGTTTCATCCTCTGACAGAATATACATAGTTTCTAAGACTGTGGTTGGAGATATGGGAGAAACCACTGGCAGCAATGTATTCCCAAAGTTGCTGGCTTGATGATGAGACTGTATGCTGTGGAAGGCAGGGGTAATCACCTTCAGATGCTCAGGGCTCGTTCTAGCATCAATTTCTGCCTCAAATGATCTCGACATATCACAGCTATCATCAACTGATCCTCTCATCCAGCTCCTGGCGGCCACATGCTTCCGACAGTCTCCACTCCCGACTGGTGTGGACATTTTATGAGGCCTGAAGTGCATCTCTGAAGGTACATCAGGTGACCTTGGTGTATTCGGCTGCTTCTCTGCCCACGTATAAAGGTCATGCTGCTCGACGCCATCAAGTGGTGACCACTGACCAAATCTCTGGCAGAAACATGGAGACAGCTTCTGTCTTTCTTCAGAATCTGAAGTTTTGCGGATGAACTGTTGAAGAGTGAGCAATCTTCAACAAACAAATATTTAACAATAATACTCATAAAAAGGATGATGCAGACAATTAGTAATAGACGAAAAGGTATTGAGTCGAGCTGAGTTCAGAACCAACATCACAGCACTTGGGACATTCCCATGCGTGCTCCGTCCTCATCTTCACCAGCCAGTGAAGAGTCCCAATACTAAGGGTATCAGTAGCAGTCTGATTCATGTGTCAACCTGGCCTCTCCTCAGAGTTGTGGGTGTCAGCCAGATCCTCTGGTCACTCCCTGCAGCACCATTCTCCCCAGGCCATGATGATCTACACGTCCTTCTTCCCTATACACAGA
Organism: Cepaea nemoralis; assembly: GCA_014155875.1. NCBI lineage: Eukaryota > Metazoa > Mollusca > Gastropoda > Stylommatophora > Helicidae > Cepaea > Cepaea nemoralis. Next base: position 4,033 of record JACEFZ010011703.1, read on the forward strand.
ATTACAAATGGATGGCCCCAAACACATCTGCCTGATCATGTACCAATACATGAATATTGTAATCAGAGACGTTAACGAACATGGAGGTAGTGAGAGCTACAGATGTTACAAGATCACTCATCAAAACCAGAAGGGAAGACAAATGAAGTGTATCGGGCATGCCAACAGAACAGGTAGAATGTAGAATTTAGCCTTATGTGGGGTAATATAAGACAAGAGAAGCAGGGGAAGACAGAGAAACATGTATGTGAAAAGCTCAAACATTGATCAATTAATCATGTGCCATGGCCACAATGAAGGTTGGCTACAATGGATCTCCATAAGACTCTGTCTCTCGCCTAGATTTTACATTCTCTTAGACCAGTGGTTCTCAACCTGTGGGGAATTCCCCCCCCCCCCCCGGAATTTTAGGGTTTCCGGGGGAGGGGGGGGGGGGGGGGGGAATTAAGATTATTTCTAGATTGCATTAATTCAAATACCGATTACTTGATATTGTTTTTCCCTTCATACTTTACTGTTCTGTATGTCTCACCCTTCTGAAATTCATTCTATAACGTAAGCAGATCCGCAAATCACGTTTTATGTAGATGTCTAGACTTGTTTTAGTATGTGCTATCAATTTAGCTTCAATTATTACGTATACTGTGTAGGGGCAGGGGGAAATTTTTGGGGAGGAAATACGAAAGGAGGGGAATGACATTCTAAACATATGGTGGTGGGGGGGGGGGGGGGAGAGAGAAATGACGTTCTAAAAATATGGTGAAGGGGGGCACGGGCCAAAAAAAGTTGAGAACCACTGTTTTAGACTAATGTTGGTCCATCTCTTGATGTTATCTTCCCACTTGTATCGTTGTCTATCTCTTGCCTTCAATCTTACCCTCCAGTATGGTTTTTATAAGAGTGTTATACTCAAACAGCTGTGCAACAAATAGTAACAAAAACAAAAACAACTTCATCACAGAATCAAATAACAGGGGAGTGTAAAGTCATGGTGAATGTCTCCTCTAGATGTAGCACTTGAATACAAAATGATTATAAAATTATGATGATGATAAGACTGTGACGACCATAAACTGTGTCTTCTTACAATTTAATTCCAACCCCAGTTGTACACAGTGAGCAGCTGGGGTTGGAATTAAATTGTAAGAAGACACTGGTTATAGTCGTCACTAGGAAGAACGAAGTACCACAATGTAATATACAAGTAAAAGGGAATATTCTTCAACAAGTGAATCGGTACAATTATCTCGGAACAGTCATAACATCTGATGGGAGATGCCTTGAAGAGATTAGAACAAGAATCGCCATGGCGAAAGTAGCCTTTAGCAAGATGAAAAACATTCTGACCAATAAAAAGATGTCAACTGAAACGAGAAAAAGAGTGTTGAGGGGATACATAGAGCCTGTTCTTTTGTATGGATGTGAAACTTGGACAATGTGCAGTCAAGCTGAAAAACATCTGATGGCTGCAGAAATGTGGTTTCTGAGGAAAATGCAAAGAATACCATGGACAGACAGAAAAACCAATGACCAAGTACTACAGGAGACAAATGAAAATTGTAAATTGATTAGAGAAATTAGACGTAGACAGTCAAAATTTTTTGGACATGTTATGAGAAGAAATGGATTGGAAAACTTAGTGACAACTGGCAAGATCAAAGGGAACAGACCAAGAGGAAGACCGAGAGGAAAATACCTGGATGGCTTGGCCACATGGCATGGACGAGACAGGAACACTGAGCTGATCCACGACGCTGGTGATCGAGTGAAATGGCGAGTCATGACCGCTCACGCTTTCCGGCATGGCACATGATCGATTGATTGAAGACTGTCTTGACACAGCAGTAGCACACCAGCCTACCACCAGTTCTCGAGATATCATCCCACATGAGGAATGATGATGATGAAGATGAGACCTCGTCACAACACAGCAGTAGCACACCAGCCTACCACCAGTTTTCGAAATATCAACCCACATGAGGAATGATGATGGTGATGATGATGAGACCTCGTCACGACACAGCATTAGCACACTAGCCTACCACCAGTTCTCGAGATTTCATCCCATATGAGGAATGATGATGATGATGAGATCTTGTCAAAACACAGCAGTAGCACACCGGCCTACCACCAGTTCTTAAGATTTCATTCCACATGAAGAATAATGATGATGAGACCTCGTCACGACATAGCAGTAGTACACTAGCCTACCACCAGTTCTCGAGATTTCATCCCACATAAGGAATCTCACTAGTAAATACCCACAAAAAGAAAGATTGCATGTGGCTACTACTAATCGAATCAGAAATCCAGTTAAGCATTAGCAGAAAGGATCATGGCAGAGGATGAAGAAGAGGCGTCCATAACCACCTGACCACTAGAACATAATTATCTATACTCTGACTTCTGAGCGAGACGGAGCACATATAGGAAGGTCCTGAGTGGTGTGACATCAGTGCAGGATAACAAATTCTGACAAACCAAAAGAGCAGATGTATCATTTTGCAAAAATAAAAACTAGACAATAAGATACCTCGATACCAGATTGGGAAAAAAAAGCTAAAAGACTGAATGAAAATTATGACAATAATTATTATAAAAGCCATCATTATAAATAATCATAACAATGTGGTCATATGTAATAGGGAAAAAATAAAAGACTGTGTTAAAAATATAAATAATAACAAATATATCATATAAACACATTAACAAAACCCAATAAAAACAACATCAGTGAGTTTAACAATAGTATAGAAGGCTTGGTCTCTGTCCACAGAGCAACTAACAGCCTACCAAAATCATCACACACAGTAGGAATTCCACAGCCACAGCGGACTCCAAATGGTCTAGAAAACAAACTGAATTACAGTAGGAAAACAAACTCAAACCTTCTGTACATGAGGCAGACGGCTTAACCACTCCGTCAGAGCAGGTAACAGACCAAAGTTCTGGCAAAATTTCAAAAACTAGACAACCAACCCACAGTTTAAGGCCTGAGCTCAGACCCTCCTTGTGTAATCTATGTGATCCTTCAGCACTTACTAGTGGGTACAGAAAGTTATCACCTCACCATCATGTCTACTTGTAATGCAAACACTAAGAGGCCAGCATGGCCAAATGAATAAAAGCCCTCGTTCTTAAACATTCAATGTGCTGATGCTGAGGTAGGGGATTCAACCCCTACAAGTGTCAGTTGGACTAAAATGTTGACTTTCTCATCCTTGATTTGGGGACGTAAATTACAAGTACAGTGGAACCTCGCTTAACGAGCATAATTCGTTCCAGAATCTTACTCGTAACGCGAAACACTCGTTAAGCGAAACAGTTTTTCCCATACAAATTAATGTAAAATACGATAATGCGTTCCATGCCGAAAAAATACTCAAAATATTTTGTATAACAGTTTATTCAAAGAAAATTATATATACATTGTTAAGGAGCATGATTCATCTTCCTCTTCTATCGCAGAATGAATGAACCTGGAGTGAGAATTTGATTTGTAGAAAAAACAAAAATTTGAAATAATTAATTTACAATTTATAATACATACCTAATTCTTTTTTACTAGAAAGCTGTCTAGAGAAATTTGTTTTTGCCGACGCTTCAGAATTTGCTGGAAATGCGATACAGCATTATCCTTAAATAAATTAGTAGCTCTCATAGCCACTGCCTTATTAGGGTGATGGTTCTCAATGTACAATGCGAACAGTTTCCCATGCTTTCAGCATTTCTCTTATTGCGCCAGAAGATTGTTGGTTAGCTGTTACCTTCTCCTCCTCCTCGGACAAACTCTCCTCCACAACTTCTTGCTGTGAAACACAATGTAATTCCATAAACTCTACGGTGGTCAGCTCTTGGTTATGCTCTTCCACAAGCTCATCGATATCTTTGTTATCCACCTCCCCGCACACCACTCTGTCTGACACCCCTTGTCTTCCGACCCTCGCTGTTGCAGGTGCACAATTCGGGACTTCCCCTCCCCTCGTTACTCATTATGCGAAATGTCACTCGTTCAGCGAATCATTTTTTTACAACTTATTTTGCTCGTTATGCGAATTATTCGTTATGAGAAGTGCTCGTTAAACGAGGTTCCACCGTACATCTGAAGTCAAAGTGGGTTCGCCTGATGGCGAGGGACACTGGTAATATGGAAAGCTAATCCACATGCAAAATTCAGTCCAGTGCTACTAGAAGTAGCGTGCATGGACTAAGCTTGAGTTCAAAGTGAGCGAGCACAAAAATTTAAAAAATATATATAAAGACTTGAAATAGTCGCAGAGAACAAACAACTGAGAATTCATCATAAGATAGCAAGTCCTTTGTCAAACACGGCTCTCATCACAGCCACAGCTGAAAAAGACTACATCCTTCAACTGCTCCTCTGCCTCATACACGTTCATCTTATGCAATAAGTCATTTCTTCTTTCTTTCATTTGCTTGAAATTTGTCTACATCTGCAACGTTGTCTCTTGTATAAGTTTCACTGTCTTTGCTAGTTCACTCAGTGGTCCATGGAGTTTATCTTCCACTGTCGTCTCTCTAGGCCAGAAGATTTGCCTAGATTTGTTGTATTTAGGGCAGTCTTGAAGTATGTGTTCAGCTGTATGTGGCGCCAATCCACATGTGCATATGGCCGATTCACCAATCTTGAATTTTGTATACATGTGGTTGTGTAATCTATTGTGTCCTGTTCTGCGGTGCAGAATAACGATTTGTTCTGGTCATAATGTGGTAATCATCTTGAGCTGGTGTTGGTGGTTTTCTGACTGATTTGATCATTCTTTACTCTTTCGTGGTACATCAGGTTGTTCTATTACTCCTTAGCTAGCTAATCGAATCAGCTCTCACATTTTCAGGTACTCCAATCAGATGGTATCCACTGTATGGTGACCCTACACTGGCCGCCTAGCTCAGATAGTCAATATTACTGAATGTCAGAAAGAAAGTACTGACATGTTATATAAAACATGTTCTTCTTTTGGCAATGATTCTAGAAATGTGAATGAAAAACTAAAAAGAGCTTGGAGGAAGTAGAGATGTGGTTTCTGAATGAATGCTGTGAATACCTCGGACTGCAATAATAACTAACAAAGACTGCCTGGACGGGGTTATGTAAAGTAGAACATAATTTGGAACAATAAGGATAAGGCAATCAGTGTTCATTGGTCATACAATGAGAAGACATGCATTGGAGAACATCGTTACTGAAAAGATCAGCAGTTGGGGGCAGATTTACAGAAATGATGTTGGTTGATCTAAGATTGAGGATGGAGGAATATTACCAAAAGACCTGATCCACAACACCAAGGACGGAGGAGATCTGTCGAGATATGTCAGCTGTGGTAACGTACTGGCTAGAGCTTGCCTGCTGACCTAGTGGTCAGGGGTTCAATCCGCAGCTGGGCAGATTCACATTCTAAAAATTGACCTGAGCTCCCAGATTTGCATAGCCTATAATGGGTACCAGGAATGTCTTGGGAAGTAAAGCCGGCTCACGTGATACTGGCTACATCAGCCACCCAGTGCCGGACTGAGATCTGCGGGGAGACATGAAGACCATACATACTTCAGAACAAACATGGTGAACTACAGACATAAGCAAACATGGTGAACAACATACAGACAAAAACGTGGTGAACTACAGACAAAAACAAACATGCTGAACAACATACAGACAATAACTAACATGGTGAACTACAGACAAAAGCAAACATGGTGAACAACATACAGACAAAAACTAAGATGGTAAACAACATACAGACAAAAACTAACATGGTGAACATACAGACAAAAGCAAACATGGTGAACAAAATACAGACAAAAACTAACATGGTGAACTACAGACAAAAGCAAACATGATGAACAACATACAGACAAAACTTAACATGGTGAACAACATACAGACAAATCCTAACATGGTGAACTACAGACAAAAGCAAACATGGTGATCAACATGCAGACAAAAACTTACATGGTGAACTACAGACAAAAGCAAACATGGTGAACAACATACAGACAAAAACTAACATGGTGAACAACATACAGACAAAAACTAACATGGTGAGCTACAGACAAAAACTAACATAGTGAACAACATACAGACAAAAACTAACATGGAGAACAACATACAGGCAAAACTAAATATCACAGACAAAAACAAAACTGTGAACCACATGCAGACAAAAACAAACATAGTGAATAATATACAGACAAAAACATTTGGTGAACAAAAGACAAAAACAAAATGTGAGCAAAAATACATACAAAAATAAATATAGTGAACACACATGAAAAACCAACATGGTGAACAACATAGACAAAAATAAAAATGGTGAACAACATACAGACAAAAACAACATTTGGTGAACAACATACAAAAACGAAATGTGAACAACATACAGACAAAAATAAACATGGTGAACAAGATACAGACAAAAATAAACATGGTGAGCAACATACAGACAAAAACATACATGGTGAACAACATATAGACAAAAACATACATTATGAACAACATATAGACAAAAACATACATGGTGAACAACATATAGACAAAAACATACATGGTGAACAACATATAGACAAAAACAAACAAACTAAATAGTTTTGTTTCTCACCTTGTGCCAACATTTCGACAGATCAGGAATACTGGCATCTGTGACTGCGGCCGGCTCGACTTTGCTGTGGTTATATTTCTCCATCCCATGACTTGTGGCTTCTGCATTCATCAGTTTCTGCTTGGCTAACCTGAAATCCTCCAGCTGCTGTACCAGCATCTCACACTTGGAGACGTGTGTGTCTGAATGCACCTGTGTAACATCACACAACTCACGTTAATCTAACATGGCACGGCTACACTAATCTGACCATTCATCTTAGATTAACACTTCATTTTGTGTTTCTTGTTGTTGCCTTTCTATTCTAATGTGTCGAGACAAATGACACTGTAAAAGAACCCTGTTACACTCTTTACAACGCAATGGGAACATGGTACTAGACACATATTTTTATAGGCCAATCAGTATCATATATTCGATATCAATATTCTAAAGTTTAGAGTAAAATAAGGCCCTGTATATTTGACATCAATATCCTGAAGTTTAGAGTAAAATAAGGCCTTATATATTTGACATCAATATCCTGAAGTTTAAAGTAAAATAAGCCATTGCATATTTGACATCATTTTCATAAGGTTTAGAGTAAAATAAGGCCTTGTATATTTGACATCAATATGCTAAAGTTTAGAGTAAAATAAGGACTTGCATATTTGACATCAATATCCTAAAGTTTAGAGTAATATAAGGCCTTGTACATTTGACATCAATATCCTACAGTTTAGAGTAAAATAAGGCCTTGTACATTTTATATCAATATCCTGAAGTTTAGAGTAAACTAAGATCTCACTTATTTGACTTCAATATAATAATGTGTTGAATAAAATAAGATCTTGTATATTTGACATCAATATCCTAATGTATGCCAGTCTCCATGGCGAAGGGGTTAACGACTTTCTACTTAATCCCGTATATCCATGTGAGGAACACAGCTGTGTGAGATTCGGCAGTGGATCGCGTCGCGTTGGTTACTTACGGGGTATGTGAGCCGGTCACTCAGAAAGCAATGGCGAACTATTGAACGAAATCTTGCCAAGAACATCAACAACAGCTGAAAATGCTGGTGTTGACTGCAACGTCCTGTAAGGGATATGCAACTTTAAAAAAAAAACAATCCTAATGTATAGATTGATTGATTGACTGATTTAGGAATCAACATCACAGCATTCAGGGCATTCCCATAAGCGCTCCATCCCCATCCTCAGCAGCCAGCGAAGGGTTCCAACACTAATAGTACCAGTAGCAATCTGATTATATGTCCGTCTCGCCTTTCCTCTGAGCGTTGAGCGTCGGCCAGATCCCCTCGTCACTCCTCTCTGTCTCATTCTTGCCAGACCATGGTAATCCATTTGCTCCTCCGAGGTGTGCACGTGCTCCCACAAGGCCGCAACCACGTCTGCCTTGTTATGTATCAATACTCCACCAAGTTCTGCAGAGCCAGCCAAACTGTCCGCCTGTTCATTTCCCAGCACACCGGCATGCCCCGGAGAAAAGATTCAGGCGATGCTTGTCACCCGTGACCTCCGAAGAATGATATCCTAATGTATAGAGTAAAACAGGACTATGTATTATTGGTATTAATACCCTAATGTGTAGAGTAAAATAAGGCCTCATATATTTGACATCAGAATCCTAAAGTTTAGAGTAAAATAAGGCATTGCATATTTGACATCAATATCCTAAAGTTTAGAGTAAAATAAGGCATTGCATTTTTTACATCAATATCCTAAATTTTAGAGTAAAATAAGGACTTGCATATTTGACATCAATATCCTAAAGTTTAGAGTAATATAAGGCCTTGTACATTTGACATCAATGATATACTAATATGTGTATATAATATACTAATTTGATATCAATGCCTTGTATATGTGACAGTTTTCTAATGTGTAGAGTAAAACAAGACCTTGCATATTTCACATCATTATCCTAATGTGTAGAGTAAAACAAGACCTTGTATATTTCACATTAATATCCTAATGTGGAGAATAAAATAAGACTTTGTAATATTTCACATTAATATCCTATTGATTAAAGTAGAATAAGACCTTGTATATTTCACATCAATATCCTAATGTTTAAAGTAGAATAAGACCTTGTATATTTCACATCAATATCCTAATGTTTAAAGTAGAATAAGACCTTGTATATTTCACATCAATATCCTAATGTTTAAAGTAGAATAAGTCCTTGTATATTTCACATCAATATCCTAATGTTTAAAGTAGAATAAGTCCTTGTATATTTCACACCAATATCCTAATGTTTAAAGTAGAATAAGACCTTGTATATTTCACATCAATATCCTAATGATTAAAGTAGAATAAGACCTTGTATATTTCACATCAATATCCTAATGTTTAAAGTAGAATAAGACCTTGTATATTTCACATCAATATCCTAATGTTTAAAGTAGAATAAGTCCTTGTATATTTCACATCAATATCCTAATGATTAAAGTAGAATAAGACCTTGTATATTTCACATCAATAACCTAATGTGGAGAATAAAATAAGATCTTGTATATTTGAGGCCATCTCCATGGCGAAGTGGTTGCGGACACAGTTCGTAATCCCACATACTCGCGTTTGGAACACAGCTTTGGGAGATTTAGCAGATGATTGTCTTGCATTGGGTTTTTATGAAATGGTATGGGTGCCGGTCGTTTAGAAAGCAATGGCAAACTACTGAAGAGAACTTACTGAACTTGCCAAGAGATCACAACAGCAAAAAATGCTGATGTTGACTGTGACGTCCTGTAAAGGATATGCAACTAACTTCACTGTATATTTGACATCAATATCTTAAAAGCAATATCTTAAAGGCTGAGAGGTACGTCTGCCTTTAACTTGAACAGACCTGGTTTGATTCATGTTGTGCAATGTTTGCATTTTTACAAAATAAGAATAGGATGGTATTCTCCTTCCTGATCCTATGGTACTGGATTGGGTATCAAGCCTCTTCAGACACAGTCAAACATCTCAGAAAACCCACGAGCATTTTGAAAATTCATCAGCAGCTGGTAATCAAATGGTGCAGGCTGAACTGGCTGCTCCGCAGGCGAACTTTCAGAATTAGAAAAACTAGCCAGAAAATATGTATAGCATTATTGTGGCATACATACATGTGGATTCAGTAGTGGTAGAACTGTGGCTAGGAAGCTTGCCTGTCGGCCTAGGGATCATTTAGTGTGTGTGTGTAGTCCATTAGACTGATTTTTTTGCACGTGGAACAGCTTTCCGTGTTATTAGTGTCCCTCACCATCAGGCAAACCCACTCTGACTTCTGAGGTACTTGAAATTTATGTATTTATGTATAAGTAATAAGTAAACTTTTGTCAGTGAGTTTGTGATTGTGAGTGAGTATATGTGTAAGCGAGGGAGTGTGTATTTGTGTGTTACTGAGTGTGTGCATAACTGTGAGAGTTTGTGCAAATGATGTAAGTATGTGCAAATAATGTAAGTATGTATGCAGGAGTGTGTGTGTGTGTGTGTTTATGAATGTGCATGTGTACGTGTGTCTGCCTGTATCATAACATGGTAATATGCATTGTTTATGTTTACAAAATTCATCTGACATTGTTTTTTTTCCTATGTTAAAGTAACATGTAAAATTGATGTATGAAAGATGAGTGATATGAAGGGCTGAATGTAAGACAGGCCTGCATGCCCAATTTGTGACTCTTTGAAAATAAAGTTTGTTTGTTCATCCCCAAGTCAAGGACCAGAAGCCAGCGTTTATAGTTCAGCCGACCGGTGTAGGGGTTGAACCCGTTACCTTGGCATCAGCACAAAAGAGGTTTAAAAGCCAGTACTCTTATCCAATTGGAGATGCTGACCTGCGATCAGGAATATTTGTACGAATGCCAACACTAATGTGATTTAGATTTTTTGTTGTTGCAAAAACAAGGTGGTTTGTTTGATTTTTGTTAACTCACATCTCCAGTTTTGGTTAATAAACAATCAATTGTTAAAAAGATGTAGTGTATTCTAATAGTTTTTGAATACTTAGATATGAGATCCAGCAGCATATGACTCAGAAATGATAGAGGAGAGAAACAAATCAAATAGTCTAGAAAACAATCTTTTAATCAGTAAAGTCATATTTAAACAACACCCAAGAATGCTCTGTGGTGAAGGGTTTATGATGCTATTCGTAATCTGCATATCGCATTCGAAACAGCTGCAGGAGATTTGGCACAGACCGCCTTGTGTTGATTTTCATACAATGGTAAAGAGTGCCAGTCTTCCAGAATGCAATGGCAAACTACTGATGTAAACCTGCCAAGAAATCATAAACAGCCAAACAATGCTGGGTTCACTGCAACGTCCTGTAAAGGATATGGAACTAACTTAAGAAGGCTCAACCCCTGGACTACCCCAATATGGTAAATGTAAGAAAGAAACATAATGCATTATTGTGATAACAATTACAGTGGATATGTATACCATCCACAAAGACACTCTTTGGAGCATATTGCAACAAGAATCACAAACTACTTCTTGCAGTCAAAAACATTGTGCAATTCTGGTAATATGTTATAGTTATAGTATAGCTTTACGTTTTTGGAAAAGTGAGACAAACACTGCTACTATACATACAATTTAATTTTTCTTGTTTTAAATTAATCTGTTTCTTGGTTCGATCCAGGACTACATCTTTCGGTTCAAGAGTGCAATTTTCTCGGAGACTTCTGGGGGTCGTCGCTGCAGCTACGGAGTTAGTGTTCTGTGCGATGCTTTCGGCAGTCCGCCTTGTGGAAAGAGACCAAGCCTTGTGGGTTAAACCTGGTGAGAAGAAGTCAACCCCTTTTAAATCGTTTTTCAAATTCGTCTGTCTTGAATGTCTATGACGGCGATTTGTGATTCTGCTATGATATTGATAAGGTATTAAACTATTATATTATTATGCATGGGACACCGAATTCCCCCCCCCCCCCCTCTCTCTCTCTCCTCTCTCTCTCTCTCTTGTAAATACAATCTTGATTTAAATTAAGTGTTCCATTTCCTGCTCATCTAGTAGTTTGATTAACTAGCATGCTTGTTATTTCAATTAAACTAAAACTGTTTGAAAAGAAGACAAAAGCTCACATTTTTATCTCTCATTAAATCCATGTCCGTTATTTCTAGAATCGTCTTTGAATGTAGCCGGAAGTCAAGTGTTCACTACTAAAGCTATCCTTTATCTCTGAAGAATGGGGAGGACGTCTGATTAATTCTTAAATGAAAATAAATTTCAAATATGTGGGGAAATCCCAAGACAATAAGATAACATTAGCCAAAAAAATTCACGGTTTCTTTAAAACCAGCTTGTTCACTCTCCATATTACATTATAGTTATTCTTTACATATGTATTGCAAAGTGAAGAACAATTATGGTATAGAGGTTGGTGTGGTTGCTTAAGAAGAAAATTGACAGCGTTCAATACTTAAGAAGTAACAGGTAATTATATTTTTTTATCTATCAGCGTTGGGGTCGACCCAGTGTATTAAAATCGAGACCAGACATTATTCGAAGAAAAAGCGAGGAAAGAAACTGCCGAATTCAATTCATTATGTCGTGACCCAGGGTATGTGAGAGTGCAACACATCACACTGAACATGTAGCTTTATACTTAAGCAGAGAGACATCATGGACCGCCAAAACGATTTTAGATCCTTCGCTAGTTCGCCTGTCTTATGGATTTTCCTACCCAAATTGTCTTTGATAATTTTAAATACCTAAGGGCATTTATAACATCAGATGGAAGATTTACAACAGAGATTAAGAGCAGAATATGGCAAGCAAAAGCCGCATTTCAGAAAACGAAGAGCATCTTATGCAAGTCACTATTATAGAATGTAGGAAAGAGAGTGCCGAAATGCTATATAGGGCCAGCTTTACTGTATGGCAGTGAACCTTGGAATGTAAATGAACAAATTAAGAATAAATTAGAAGCAACATAGATATGGTTCTGGGGACGAATGTTGCGAATTCCTTTAACTGCCAGAGTAACTAACAACGGTTTCCTGAAAGAGGCTAATGAAACTAGAACACTATAGACAACAATAAGACACAGACAAACATCTTTCTTCGGTCATGTGATGAGAAGAGAGGCATTGGAGAACATCGTGACAACTGGAAAGGTCGAGTGGAAGTGAGGTAGAGGCAGACCAAGAGAAATGATGCTGGACGGATTGAGACGGTGGCATGGAGGAATATCAGCAGCAGAATTGATCCAGAACACCAAAGACCGAGATTTGTGGAGAGCCATGAAAGCCTACGCCAGCTGGCAGGACATTTTATGTGATTCATCCATATCGGTGCAAGTCTTTTTACGGATCGTCTCTCTTATCATGGATCACTAAAAAAAAAAAAACGATTCTCGATCCTTGGCTAGGTCGCCAGTCTCATGGGTTTTCCTACCCAAAGTGTCCTTGCTGTAATGTTCCATACGTCGTGTTGGTTGAGTCCTACCTCCTCTTCTTCTATGAACGGTAGCTTCCATGGCTGTTCTCTTTGAGTTGAGTTGAGTTCAATAGCCAGCGAAGCGTCACACTACGATTCGTTCCCACCGTCATCTGATTGAAAGTTCTCCAGGTCTTCCCTCTCAGTTTTGAGATTCTCTCTAACCGACTGTGATGTTTAATATGAGCAAAGAATATTGTTGACATAGAGAAAAACCAATACTAGAAGAACTTTCAGTCAGATAGCGGTGGGTACGATTAGCAGTGTGACTCTTCGCTGGCTGTTGAACGAGGGGATGGAGCGCATATGGGAATATCCTGAGTGCAGTGATGTCGGTTCTTAGCTCAGCTCAGCTCAGCTTAGAAAAACCAATAAGCAAGTCCTACAAGAAGCAAATGAAAATCGTAAACTGATTATAGAAATCCGACGTGGACAGTCGAGATTTTGCACGTCAAGAGAAGAAATACACTGGAGAACTTGGTGATAACTGGCAAGAATGAGGAGAAAAGAAGGGGAAAAAGGGAAGGCATAGAGATAAATATCTAGATGGCTTGACTACACGGCATAATGGGGACTAAAACACAGAGCTGATTCACGACTCTGGTGGTCGTGTGAGATGGCGAAACATGAACGCCTACTCTTATCGATAATACACTTGATAATGATGATGTTAGTTTCCAAGACATAGCACTGTTTATAAGTCAGTGTTACCATAACGTAGGGACATTACTGTGGGAGTTACGACAGCACAGTGGCTTCACGCTAGCCTACTGACCCGGTGGTCATGCGTTCGAATCTTCAGAGACGGATTTTTAAAATTGTCTAGAGCTCCCAGGTCGATCCAGCCTAAAATGTGTACCAGGAAATGTCATGGGAAGTAAACTCATCCGACATGATATTGATCACACGACCAGCCGAGTGCGGATTGATCTATACATGGGGCTAGCACAGTGGTTCTCAACCGGTGGGGAATTCCCCCCTAGGGGGGAATTTTAGGGTTTCCAGGGAGGAATGAAGATTATTTCAAGCTCGCGTTAATTTGAACCGATTACTTGATATTGTTTTTCCCCTCCATACTTTACGGTTCTTTACTCCTCGCTCTTCTGATATTCGTCTTATAACGTAAGTAGACCCACAAATCACGTTTTATGTAGACGTCTAAACTTGTTCTAGCATGTGTTATTAAAGTAAGCTTCCTTTTTTATAGTTTATACTATGTAGGGGTGGGGTGGGGGGGGGGGTTGATTTATAGGGAGGAAATACGAAAGGGGAGGAATGACATTCTCAACACATGGTGAAGGGGAGCATGGGCCAAAAAAGATTGAGAACCACTGGGCTAGCAGCATATACAGAATACGGCCCAGAGAAAGGGGTAAATGGTACTTTAATTTACTCATCATCTCATCTCATCTTGTTCCTCTTGTACCTTGCGGTGTCCAGGCCGCTTGCGGTGTCCAGGCCGCTATTCCTATCAGTCCAATTTTCGTCTTTTCCATTGTTTCTATGGGCTCTTCTTCACTATTAACAACCACAGTTGTTCAGTGTGTCTATTTTTTTTTAAAAATCGCTAATCTACCTCGTAGTCCTTTAACATTACCGGGTCTATGTCCATTTCGGTCAGTTTGATTATGCATTTTAATTTTGCTACGAGCAGTGTGCAAATCTCATGCCGGCTTACTAAGTTGGTCGCGGGTTTAGGACAGAAAAATCTGACAAAGGGGAGTCCGTTCCCACTGGCGAGCCAGAGCCCTGTTAGCCCTTGACCTCGCTGTCATGGTTTCCCGGTCTACACCACGGGGAGGTTAAGTTGACTTGTGTAGTCTGCAAGCTACTGATTTTCAATTTCCATCCCTTGTGTTATAGGCTAGTCGATCCTAACCCTGCTGGTGACAGGACCAGGGGCAGTCTCTTTTTATTTACTCACTTGTAATTTAAGGTCTAATTTCACATCCTTGTCTAAGAAGACAGTAATAACTATTTGTCCCGATGGTGGAGTTGATTTCCTGCTTCAAGTCTGTGACGTTATAGGGCCATCACATTTTGGAGGCCTGAACGCATTGAGGAATGTATAGGTGGCCACACTTTCCCGAACTGTCGCAGGGACTTCGCTAACAAGATTGTGCAGAAGCCAAATTCCCAAAAGACTGAGAGAATTTTATGGACACAAACTTATAAAATTGTTGCGTTTTCTCGTTGATAAAAACTTTTTACTGTCGAAAAGTTTTATTTATTTTGTATATCTTGCTATTGTTCTTGTTTGTTGTTGTTCTTCTTCTTCTTCGTCATCGTTTTCTTATTCTTCTTCCTTTAATCTCCCACTGCAGCATAAGTCCCCCAACAAACCCATCCCAAGCCCTTTGTAGATGTCACAATAATCTGCTGGATGTTGCAGCTACAATTGTCTATAGGTTGAGGTAGCCGGTCATTCGCCCACCTTCCTTGGTCGCCTGTTACGACATACGTAGTGGGTTACGGATTTACTGTGCTTTGCTTTCTTTTCTGTCCCGGTATTTGTGTCATCTTTGTTCTATTTTCATTTATTTGTGTGTGTGTATGCGTGCGTGCGTGCGCGCGCGCTTGTGCGTGAGTGTGTGTGTATGTGGAGAGGCGGAATGTTTTGGTTTTATAAATGCATATTTTTCAATAAAGCCATGGATTTGGTCAAGGGTCATAGATTGAGGCGAGACAGGTGCTGGATGGCACAGGCAGAAATATCAATACGCCAGGTATATGATCTAGAGACCATCAATCGTGACAAAGAGTGGGCTAAAGTACCGGAAGACATGACGGACTGGCACAATGTAATAATAACACTTGGTCGTGAGTGCAGAAAATGGGCAGATGGCCTCGCAGAGTTTGACGTGCAATAACTGATCCAGAGTAATACACATCAAGGTGACATTGTGATTTACACCGATGGGTCTGTGGTGAGAAACAGACGTAGTGGTGGTTGGGGTTTCACCGCGAAAGCTAATGGACGATGCTTGAAAAAGGACAGTCTGGCATATTAGACTACGACCTACAACAAGAGAATGGAGGTGGAAGCAGTAACTGCGGCTTTCCGATGGCTAGAGGAGACCACTGCAGCACACATTACATTCATTACGGACTCAACGAGTATGCTTAGTAAGGTGGAGAAAGGTATGCTTCGTGTGGAATGGCTTTTTTCGCTTCAGAGGTCACAGATTGTGAGAATTGTGTGGATTTTAATGCCCAGATCATGCTGGAGTGCAGGGGAATGAACAGGCTGATAGGCTGGCAGGGAATGCACCTCTTGATAGTAGATTACCCATGGGGTGGGGAAACAGACTGAAAACCAGTATGTGGACAGAATGATATGGCGGGGGTTGTCAGGTGTTCTGGAAGAATCTCAAAACTGAGAGGGAAGACCAGGAGAACTTTCAGTCAGATAGCGGTGGGAACAATTAGTAGTTTGACTCTTCGCTGTCTATTGAACGAGGGGACGGGGAGCTTATGGGAGTGTCGTGGGTGCAGTTATGTCGGTTCTTAGCTAAACTCAACTCAACTCAGCTCAGCATATTTTCCCATACCAATGTCTTCTTGTAAAGTTGCCATGGTCTTATTGTAAAGCTGACGCGGTTTGCTTGTAAAGTTACCATATTCTTATTGTAAAATTGCTATGCTCCTTTTGTAAAGTCGGGTCAGTTTGGAAAGTTGTCAAGGTCATCTTGTATAGTTGCCATAGTATGCTTGTAAAGTTGCCATGGTCTTCATGTAAAATTGCCATGGTTTTGTGTGTGTGTGTGTGTGTGGTAAAGTTGCCATGATCTTCTTGCAGAGTTGCCTTAGTCTTCTTGTAGAGTTGCCATGGTTTGCTTGCAAAGTTTCCCATGGCCTTCTTGTGAAGTTGCGATGGTTTTGTTCTAAAGTTGCCGTGGTCTTATTGTAAAGTTGCCACATTAAACGGAAAATACTTAGGCCAACACTCTAAACATATATCTTGTGATACAATAAAATAGGCAAGCATACAGTTTTCAAAAATGTTTATCGTGAAAGAATTATAAAATGTATACGTGAGATAAAGTACGCTTAAGGTTTTGTATTATAAAAAGGACAACTACAAGTAACATTGACGTAGGCAATAAAATAGAGATTTCGTAATAAATAAATAGACAAGTCAGTTGGACTTCAACATTAATTCTGGGTAGGTACGCAATGGCAAGCTACACACACGTTTTATGTCCTTTGCAAGACGTTGCAATCATTATCAAGTGCCTTGCCGGCTGGCGTGGGCGATCATGCCTCTCCACAAATTACGTTTTCCATCGTCATGGATCAATTCGTGTGTTGACTCCCTTCTGTGCCATGACACAAAACTGTCAAGAATTTTGCTCTATCTCTCTTTCCGCAAATATTTTCGGTTGTCGCAACATGTTCCAGTTTTTGTCTTCTCATAACGTGGTCAAGAAACGACGACTGCCTCTTTCTGATGTTTGTAATAACTTAGTTGTCTTTGCGACTCAGCTTCCCTTAAAACGTCCAGATTGTTCATTTTTGGCTGTCTAATTAATTTTCAGCATTCTTCTATAAAATCCCACCCCAAGGTCTCCAGGGATTTTTTTCGCCTTGAAACCCCCAGGTTAATTTACTAGGGCGGAGCGGATGGCCGAGTGGCTAGAACAGCGGATTCTCCTTCGGGAGACTCGGGTTCGAATCCTCGGTGAGGTGAGGGATTTGTTTCTGTCGGGGGCAAAAAGAAAATCCTAACCTGCACAGCTCGCGGCGACTGCACTAGCCAGGCGACCTTTATTCCTCAGGCTCAAATACCCCTCTGCTATACACCGCAAGGTACTATATTGGCAGTAAATGACAGTTTTTGACAGTAATTTACTAGGTAATTACACGTTTAGTAGTTTGCCATTCTTTCTGCGAGAGAAGTCGACATTTAAGTGCAACTTAGTATTGGTGTAGGGGATGAGCGGGCGCTCTTCTCCCGTCGGTCACGCCGACTTCTACGACTGAACGTAGAATTTTTTATAGCGAAGGCAAACTACTGGACGTAAAACTGCCTAGAAAAATCACAGTAACAAAAGCTGGTTGTGTGTGTGTGTGTGTGTGGGGGGGGGGGGAATTGGGACGTCCTGTAGAGGACGTGCAACTAGGTTTTATTTTCTAATGTATGTGGGTGGGTGGGATGGTGTGTGGGTGATAGGCAGAGAGACATACACACAGTTCAACACAGAGACAAAGAGAAAAGAGAGCGAAAGAGAGAGAGAGAGAGAGAGAGAGAGAGAGAGAGGGAGAGAGGGGGGGGGGTAAGTATACACAAAGCGACAAACTCCACAGCTCCAGCTGACGACCCCAATGAGTCTTCGAGTAAATTGCACTCGTGAACCGAATGAGGTAGGATCGATCCCACAGCCTTCAGAAGGTGAGACAAGCGGGGAAATAAGTTCTCGCATGGAGACTCCTCGATCAGAACGAGTTGAAACATTAACAGTATATGATAGAAGTGAAAGCAACATTTAGCAAAGAATAAGTTAATACAACATCCTTCTTTAACCGATTCAGTGCTAAACAAAAAGTTAGATTGGACCAAACATGGTACACAATCAAATTAACAAGTATCGTAATGAAAATTTCCGTTCTCTGGGCATTGAAATTGCGGAAGATATCGCAAAACAAAACAAATAACACGATGGCCCTAGTATGGCAATATATCGTCCTTCTGACCAAATGGGAGATTAAATATAGCTATATAGTATCCTTTTGCACTGAATCAGTTAAGAGTAGAAAACTCAGCTAGATGAAAACGTATTAATACATGGTGTATTTTTAATGACTGTGCAGTATTTGAAAGTATTGCCGGTCCAAGTTTTATATTTACCCATTATGTTGCATGAACTTTACACAGGGTGAATACCAAACTTGCACCGGCAATATTTTAAAACACTGTACAGTCATTAAAAATAAACCCTATATCACAACTGTATGTCACACAGAAAGTGGGCGATAAGACATGTCCTGGCTAAATTAACTACTGGGACGCAGAGGTGTTTCCAAGGCACCAGGGCCGGGTTACATACTGGCCAAGACCTATTGACGCGTCCTTGTCGAGCGTCCTGGGCAACAGGTTCCTTCGGGGTCCTGGCTAAAGTCAGTAGGATCGCCGATTCCTCCGAAGTCGGAGTGTATCTGCCTGCACGGCGAGGGACCACCAGTCTGCACACCAATAAGCCAGACATGGGACAACGGATACTCACGCAAACCTCAGTCCTGTATGACATCACACTGATGTTGGACAACAGGATGCCTTCATCCGACATACAGGACTTCGCGTTGGAGCTCAAGCCAACGAACACAAGCAAGCAAGCAAGCAATCAACCACTCATTCAGTGAAGTCGAAATAACGTGCCGCAATGTTATCTCCACGGTAATAGCAGAATCACCGTGAAATAGTTCTGTCGGCATAATCCCGGTCTTAGATGCCAAATTGCTATGATCTCGGTGTATTTGAGTACTCGTTTACTGTTCGCCTAATACAGTATATTAACAATCACAAGTTAATTGCATATCCTTTATAGAATGTCGGCAGTCAACCCCAGCATATTTTTGGCTGTGATTTCTTCGGCAAGTTTACGTTCAGTAGTTTCCCATTGCTTTCTGAACGACCGGCATTCGTACCAATATGAAATACCGGCACAAAGCGGGCTGCTTCCAAATCGCACGCAGATGTGTTTTGAACGCGGTATGCGGGATTACGAATTGCGTTTGTAACGCCTTCGCCACAGCGCCGGCTAGTAACAAATAAATAAATGATTACTCAAATACACCGAGACCGTGGCAATTAGGCATCTACAACCCAGGTTATTCCGACAGATAGATTTCACAGTGTCTCTGTAATTACCGTGGGGGTAACATTGCTCCACATTCCTCCAAAATCAGAGACTGCGTGTGATACGTATTTTAGCCAACAAATAATTAATTGACTCATTTTATATGATATATAATTCTGCAGTATGCATCTGGCGAGGTGTAGCGAAATATGTCAGGCAATAAATCGTGCAATCTATTGTTTGCGGCTATTGTGTTTAAGTTACTAAAAGAGTCAGGTTGCGACAAATTATCGGGAATTTCTGACTAGGGTGCTGGGCTCAGAGCCTCCACGCCATGCAGAACGTTTCCTGAAACGGTAGAGGGGGAATTGACAGGTGGGGTAATCATGTTCATTGTTTGAAAAAATAAAACACTACCAATAATACTAATAATAATAATAATACAAAATAGTGATGATAATGGTGATGATGGTGTTGAAAATTGAAACAGTAATCATTAATATATTTATTAACATAATTAACGTTTTAGCCACAGTAGTAGTAGTAGTAGTAGTAGTAGTAGTAGTAGTAGTAGTAGTAGTAGTAGTAGTAGTAGTAGTAGTAGTAGTAGTAGTAGTAGTAGTAGTAGTAGTAGTAGTAGTAGTAGTAGTAGTAGTAGTAGTAGTAGTGGGAGTAGTAGTAGTAGTAGTGGCGGCGGTGCGGCGGCGGCAGCAGCAGCAGCAGAAGTGAGAGAGAGAGAGAGAAAGTCAGAAAGTCAGAGAGACAGACGGAGAGACAAAGAGAGAGAGAGAGAGAGAGAGAGAGAGAGAGAGAGAGAGAGAGAGAGAGAGAGAGAGAGAGAGAGAGAGAAAATAGTTTCACGTCAACTCAACCAAATATTCACAACTGCTGGCGATGTTTCAAGCCTTGAACTCCCTTTCCCCCCTCCTGTAGTGAAGCACGTCTGTTCCCTCTACCAGACACATCTCGACATTCTTGAAGCAAGAGGAGACCTTAGAGATGGCGTTTTATAGAAGAATACTGAAACTTCTCGGACAGCCAAAAAGAGCAATCTAGACATTTTGAGGGAGGCTAAGTTGCAAATGCAACTTATGACAAACATCAGAAAGAAGTTGTCATCATTTGAGCCACATTATGAGAAGAGAAGACACAAGCTGGAACATATTGTGACAACTGGAAAGATTTATGGAACGAGAGTTAGAGGAAGACAGTGAGAGAACATTCTGGACACTCTTGTGTTATAACAAGGAAAGGAGTCAGCACACACATTGTTTCTACTTGATTTTGCGTTGAACTCAGGCATAGTCCATACACGTGCTACAACTTCTAGTGCACTTGAATTACCTTTGCGTGTGAATTAGTTTTCCCTAATAATAGTGTCCCTCATCATCAGGAGAACTCTCTCCGACTTCTTGGGTACTTGTAATTTACATCCCCCAAGTCAAGGACGAGAAATCAACATTTTAGTCCAAATGACCGGTGTAGGAATTGAACCTGCTACTTCGGCATCAGCACACCGGAAGTTAAAGAGAAAACACGAATAAATACATGCCGTTGGAGATCGTAAGATGTGGAGAAGCACGATGGCCCATACCAGTCGGCAAGGGAGTTGATGATACTGACGATGAAGCAAGATGGCTAGTAAGACAACAGGCACAGACGACAAGACCTGGCACAGACGACAAGACCAGGCACCGACGTCAAGAACAGGCACAGATGACTAGACCAGGCACCGACGATAAGACCAGGCACAGATGACAAGACCAGGCACAGATGACAAGACCAGGCACCGACGATAAGACCAGGCACCGACGATAAGACCAGGCACAGACGATAAGACCTCGCACCGACAAGACCAGGCACAGACGACAATACCAGGCACAGATGACTAGACAAGGCACAGATGACAAGACCAGGCACAGATGACAAGACCAGGCACAGATGACAAGACCAGGCACCGACGATAAGACCAGGCACAGACGATAAGACCTCGCACCGACAAGACCAGACACAGACGACAAGACCAGACACAGACGACAAGACCAGGCACAGACGATAAGACCTCGCACCGACAAGACCAGACACAGACGACAAGACCAGACACAGACGACAAGACCAGGCACAGACGATAAGACCTCGCACCGACAAGACCAGACACAGACGACAAGACCAGACACAGACGACAAGACCAGACACAGACGATAAGACCAGGCACAGACGACAAGACCAGACACAGACGACAAGACCAGACACAGACGACAAGACCAGGCACAGACGATAAGACCAGACACAGGCGACAAGACCTCGCACCGACGACAATACCAGGCACAGATGACTAGACAAGACACAGACGACAAGAGCAGGCACAGATGACAAGACCAGGCACAGATGACAAGACCAGGCACCGACGATAAGACCAGGCACAGACGATAAGACCTCGCACCGACAAGACCAGACACAGACGACAAGACCAGACACAGACGACAAGACCAGGCACAGACGATAAGACCTCGCACCGACAAGACCAGACACAGACGACAAGACCAGGCACAGACGACAAGACCAGGCACAGACGATAAGACCAGGCACAGACGACAAGACCAGACACAGACGATAAGACCAGGTACAGACGACAAGACCAGGCACAGACGACAAGACCAGACACAGACGACAAGACCAGACACAGACGACAAGACCAGGCACAGACGACAAGACCAGGCACAGACGATAAGACCAGGCACAGACGATAAGACCAGACACAGACGACTAGACCAGACACCGACGACAAGACCAGACACAGACGACAAGACCAGACACAGACGACAAGACCAAACACAGACGATAAGACCTCGCACCGACAAGACCAGACACAGACGACAAGACCAGACACAGACGACAAGACCAGGCACAGACGATAAGACCAGGCACAGACGATAAGACCAGACACAGACGATAAGACCAGGCACAGACGACTAGATCAGACACAGACGACAAGACCAGACACAAACGACAAGACCAAACACAGACGACAAGACCAGACACAGACGATAAGACCAGACACAGACGACAAGACCAGGCACAGACGACAAGACCAGACACAGACGACAAGACCAGGCACAGACGACAAGACCAGGCACAGACGACAAGACCAGACACAGACGACAAGATAAGGCACATACGACAAGACCAGGCACAGACGATAAGACCAGGCACAGACGATAAGACCAGACACAGACGACTAGACCAGACACAGATGACAAGACCAGGCACAGACGACAAGACCAGGCACAGACGATAAGACCAGGCAACGACGAAGACCAGGCACAGACGATAAGACCTCGCACCGACAAGACCAGGCACAGACGACAAGACCAGGCACAGACGATAAGACCAGGCACAGACGACAAGACCAGGCACAGACGACAAGACCAGGCACAGACGACAAGACCAGACACAGACGATAAGACCAGACACAGACGATAAGACCAGGCACAGACGATAAGACCAGGCACAGACGACAAGACCAGGCACAGACGACAAGACCAGGCACAGACGATAAGACCAGGCACAGACGACAAAACCAGGCACAGACGACAAGACCAGGCACAGACAAAACCAGGCACAGACGACAAGACCAGACACAGACGACAAGACCAGGCACAGACGATAAGACCAGGCACAGACGATAAGACAAGACACAGATGACTAGACCAGACACAGACGACAAGACCAGGCACAGACGATAAGACCAGGCACAGACGACAAGACCAGACACAGATGACTAGACCAGACACAGACGACAAGACCAGGCACAGACGATAAGACCAGGCACAGACGACAAGACCAGACACAGACGACAAGACCAGACACAGACAAGACCAGGCACAGACAAGACCAGGCACAGACGACAAGACCAGGCACAGACGACAAGACCAGGCACAGACGACAAGACCAGACACAGACGATAAGACCAGGCACAGACGACAAGACCAGGCACAGACGATAAGACCAGACACAGATGACTAGACCAGACACAGACGACAAGACCAGGCACAGACGATAAGACCAGGCACAGACGACAAGACCAGACACAGACGACAAGACAGACACAGACAAGACCAGGCACAGACAAGACCAGGCACAGACGACAAGACCAGGCACAGACGACAAGACCAGACACAGACGACAAGACCAGACACAGACGACAAGACCAGGCACAGACGATAAGACCAGCACAGGCGACAAGACCCGCACGACGACAATACCAGCACAGATGACTAGACAGACACAGACGACAAGAGCAGCACAGATGACAAGACCAGGCACAGATGACAAGACCAGCACCGACGATAAGACCAGCACAGACGATAAGACCTCGCACAGACAAGACCAGACACAGACGACAAGACCAGACACAGACGACAAGACCAGGCACAGACAAGACAGACACAGCACAAGACGACACAGACAGAGCACAGACGACAACAGACAGACACAGACACAACAGAACAGACCAGCACAGACAGACACAGAACAGACACAGACGACAAGACCAGGCACAGACGACAAGACACAGCACAGACAGACCAAGACACAGCAGACAGACAAAAGACCAGCACAGACAGACAAGACACAGACACAAGACAGACCAGAACACAGACGACAAGACCAGACACAGACGAAAGACCAGGCACAGACAACAGACCAGCACAGACGACAAGACAGACACAGACAGACAAGACACAGACAGACACAAGCACACAGACAAGACACCAAGACGCACAGACGACAAGACCAGACACAGACGACAAGACCAGACACAGACGACAAGACCAGAAGACAGACAGACAAGACGACAGCAGCACAGACAGAAGACCAGACACAGACAGACCAGCAGACGACAAGACAGGCACAGACACAGACAACAGACGACAAGACCAGACAGACAGACAAGACAGAACAGACAGACAACACAGACAAGACAGCAGACACAGACAAGACCAGACAGAAGACAAGACCAGGCACAGACGACAAGACCAGCACAGACGACAAGACCAGACACAGACGACAAGACCAGACACAGACGAAAGACCGCACAGCACAGACGCACAGACGATAAGACCAGGCACAGACGACAAGACCAGACACAGACGACAGACCAGGCACAGACGACAAGACCAGACACAGACGATAAGACCAGACACAGACGACAAGCCCAGACACAGACGATAAGACCTCGCACCGACAAGACTGACACAGACGACAAGACCAGGCACAGACGACAAGACCAGGCACAGACGATAAGACCAGGCACAGGACGACAAGACCAGGCACAGACGATAAGACCAGGTACAGACGACAAGACCAGGCTCAGACGACAAGACCAGGCACAGACGACAAGACCAGACCACAGACGACAAGACTAGACACAGACGACAAGACCAGGCACAGACGACAAGACCAGGCACAGACGATAGGACAGGCACAGACGCTAAGAACCAGACACAGTACGACCTAGACCAGACACAGACGACAAGACCAGACACGACGACAAGACCCCGACACGACGACAAGACCAACACAGACGATAAGACCTCGCACCGTACAAGACCAGACACAGACGACAAGACCAGACACAGACGATAAGACAGGCACAGACCGATAAGACCAGACACAGACGATAAGACCAGACACAGACGACAAGACCAGGCACAGACGACAAGACCAGGACACAGACGACAAGACCAGGCCACAGACGACAGACCAGGCACAGACGACAAGACCAGACACAGACGACAAGACCAGACACAGACGACAAGACCAGGCACAGACGATAAGACCAAGGCACAGACGATAAGACCAGGCACAGACGATAAGACCAGACACAGACGACTAGACCAGACACAGATGACAAGACCAGGCACAGACGACAAGGACAGGCACAGACGATAAGACCAGGCACAGACGAAGACCAGGCACAGACGATAAGACCTCGCACCGACAAGACCAGGCACAGACGACAAGACCAGGCACAGACGATAAGACCAGGCACAGACGACAAGACCAGGCACAGACGACAAGACCAGGCACAGACGACAAGACCATACACAGACGATAAGACCAGACACAGACGATAAGACCAGGCACAGACGATAAGACCAGGCACAGACGACAAGACCAGGCACAGACGACAAGACCAGACACAGACGACAAGACCAGGCACAGATGACTAGACAAGACACAGATGACTAGACCAGGCACAGACGACAAGACCAGGCACAGACGATAAGACCAGGCACAGACGATAAGACCAGGCACAGACGACAAAACCAGGCACAGACGACAAGACCAGGCACAGACAAGACCAGGCACAGACGATAAGACCAGACACAGACGACAAGACCAGGCACAGACGATAAGACCAGGCACAGACGATAAGACAAGACACAGATGACTAGACCAGACACAGACAAGTCCAGGCACAGACGATAAGACCAGGCACAGACGACAAGACCAGACACAGATGACTAGACCAGACACAGACGACAAGACCAGACACAGGCGACAAGACCAGACACAGACAAGACCAGGCACAGACAAGACCAGGCACAGACGACAAGACCAGGCACAGACGACAAGACCAGGCACAGACGACAAGACCAGACACAGACGATAAGACCAGGCACAGACGACAAGACCAGGCACAGACGATAAGACCAGACACAGACAAGACCAGGCACCGACGATAAGACCTCGCACCGACAAGACCAGACACAGACGACAAGACCTCGCACCGACAAGACCAGACACAGACGACAAGACCTCGCACCGACAAGACCAGGCACAGACGACAAGACCAGGCACAGACGACAAGACCAGGCACAGACGACAAGACCAGGCACAGACGACAAGACCAGGCACAGACGAGAAGACCAGGCACAGACGAGAAGACCAGGCACCGACCTTCCAGCAGCCAAAGGCTGGCCGAGTCTCCCAGTGCTGACGTGACTGACTTTCTCTTCGGTGTTAAATTTTTTGGCACATGTTGCCGTGGCACCCCCACCTGCGGAGTAGAGGTCAGTGCTGTGTTTGTCCAAGAGTATCTGTCTGTCCTATTGTTTGTCCAAAACTGTCTGTCCCACTGTTTGTCCAAGAGTATTTTTCCGTTCTATTTTTTTTTGGTCCAATGTACACATATGTATGTATATGGTTGTATGAATGTTTGATGTGTATAATATGTATGTGCGCTCATACATATCAACCCATCCAGACTTTAGAATTCTCTTGGTGCACACATGAAGGTGCACAAACAGTGAACTTCGTTATCATCATCATCATACTTAGGTGCACACATCAATGCTCTTTAACATCCATCAACTGGCATCCACTCATACATTGTATGGACATCCACCAGGACACTCCTTCATAGTTTTCACTCTCGTACCACCATCACATCTCCATTGATTCCATTTCTCTACCTTACCTTCCTCTCCCTTTTTTTCACGTACCACTTCCACTAATTTACCTGGGATCTTCACTGAACCGTTACCATCCCCTATCGCGGTCCCCATGACCCACAGACTCCCACGGCTGTCAATATAAGAGTGTCCAAGTGAAATTCATTTTAATAACACAGCCTGGGATTCTGAGATATGTAGCATCATTTTTTTTTTTTGGTCTTCAAAGTTTCATTTTCTCTTCATTGTTCTCATTCTTTCATCTTTTCATTGCCTCTCATCCCGTTGTTATGCCTTAATGTAGTCACTGGAGGGTCTTCTCCGTGATTATATGTTGTGTTTTGTGTAATGTCTCCATGGCCAAGGGCTCGTGGACGTGATTCGTAAGCTCGCTTACAAGCGTTCGAAACAGGCTGCGACCGATTTGGCAGCAGACCGCGTTGCGCTGGGTTTCAGCGAGTTGGTATGGGAGTTGGTCATTTAGAAAGCAATGACAAACTACTGAACGTAAACTTGCCAAGACATCAGCAACAGCAGTAAAATATTGGCGTTCACCGTTTTGCCCTGTAAAACGGATATGCAACAAAATGTGTATGTATTTGTTTGCTGATGAAGGCTAGTCGCCGCAAAGTCCTGTATCTTTCGTAATTCTGTTCTATACAGCTGCTCCGTGACGAAGGGGTTAAGGACGCAGTTCATAATCCCGCATACCCGCATTCTAAACACAGATGTGTTGGTTATTTATGAAATGGTATGGGCGCCTGTCGTTGAGAAAGCAATGACAAACTACTGAACGTGAACTTGCCCAGGAATCACGAACAGCTAAAAAAAAATACTGGGGTTAACTGCTACGTGCTGTAAAAGATATACAACAACTTTTCTTGTAAAGCTGCATTACTTTGTGTATTTTATTTTGTTTACAGTTGTTTTTTGTTGTTTTTTTGGTTTAGTTTTTTTTTTTTGGACATGTTATGAGAAGAAATAAATTGGAGAACTTGGTGACAACTGGCAAGATTGAGGGAAAGAGAACAAGGAGTAAAGCAAAGAAGTAAATACCTGGATGGCTTGACCACAGTGACATGGTCGAGACAGGAACACTGAGGCTGATCCACGACTCTGGTGATCGAGTGAGATTACGAAATATGATCGCCCACGCTTATCGGCATGGCACATGATGGTGATGACTCACATAGATACACACATAGATTCACACACAGATACGCGTGTAGATACATAGATACACGTGTAGATACTCAGACACACACACACACACACACATACACACACACACACGTAGATACACGCATACATACTGACCAAGGATGGTGATCGCCCCTCTCCGTGTGGCCCTGACTACGGCGTCCATCATCTGCTTGGATCCGATGGAGAAGTTGTCCAGCTCGAACACCCCAGGTGGGCTATGACAAGTGGTCAGTGTAAAGCGTTATTGCTATGTCGGGTCATTCAGGCGGGGAGCGCGATTGAGAGGGTGCAAGGAACTGCAACCTAAAGACTAAATGTAATAGCAGGCCAGATCGAGCCCTAAGTCTTGGTCGGCAACGGGTCTAGTATTGCTCCGACAGGCTGACACTTGGAACATTGCTTTGTTGATCCGGGAGCTTGTCTCGTGCCTGATGTATTGGTATTACCATTCCTCTGTAGTATGCTAGGCAGGTCGAGAGAGTGATCACGCTGCATGGGCAACACATGGTCTCTACAGTTCAGCACGAGCTTTGTGCTATGGAGAGGTTATTATACCGTTTCTTAAAGCACAATGACACAAACTCTCGTCTGTCAAGTCGGCCAGGAGATACTATGTCTTATCATGACCCTTTATTTAGTCCGGAGACTGGTTTGCCATGCCATGTCCCGTTATCCAGACTGAAGATTGATATGTCATGCTGATTAAGAAAAAGAAGAAGACGAAGATGATGGTGCATCAACAGCAGGCAAACAAGATGGGAAAAAAGAATGATGATCACAAGAAGAAGAAGAAGAAGAAGAAGAAGAAGAAGAAGAAGAAGAAGAAGAAGAAGAAGAAGAAGAAGAAGAAGAAGAAGAAGAAGAAGAAGAAGTATTTGCAACAGCAGCAGCATCAGTAGTAGTAGTAGTAGTAGTAGTAGTAGTAGTAGTAGTAGTAGTAGTAGTAGTAGTAGTAGTAGTAGTAGTAGTAGTAGTAGTAGTAGTAGTAGTAGTAGTAGTCGTCGTCGTAGTAGTAGTAGTAGTAGTAGTAGTAGTAGTAGTAGTAGTAGTAGTAGTAGTAGTAGTAGTAGTAGCAGTAGTAGTAGTAGTAGTAGTAGTTGTGGTTGTTGTTGTTGTTGTTGATGTTGTAACAGCAACAGTATAAGAAGGACAAGAAGATGAAGGTGAAGGGGAGGAAGAGGAGGACGGAAGGAAGGAAGGAAATAGAAGAAAGAAGAAGATGACGACGAAGAAGTATTTACAATGAATAAGAAAACTAAATAGTAGTAGCGGCAGCCGCAGAAGCAGCAGCAGCAGCAGCAGCAGCAGCAGCAGAAGAAGAAGAAGAAGAAGAAGAAGAAGAAGAAGAAGAAGAAGAAGAAGAAGAAGAAGAAGAAGAAGAAGAAGAAGAAGAAGAAGAAGCAGAAGAAGAAGAAGAAGAAGAAGAAGAAAGAAGAAGAAGAAGAAGAAGAAGAAGAGAAGAAGAAGAAGAGGAGGAAGAGGGGGGTGGTGGACATACCCATTCCAGCAAATCGTCTTAGCTCTCTCGATCACATTAGTAAATTCCTCGTTGGTTTTATAGCCTACATCGAAGCCCTGTGTGGAAACAACAGCCAAAACAGTTATTTATCCTCTTCGATTGCACTGTTGGCACGCACGCACGCGCGCACGCACACACGCGCACGCACGCACACACACACACACACACACACACACACACACACACACACAGAGTGTCTGGAAAATTAAGACCAATAAATATTATGTTGAGAGGACTGGACTTCTAACATCCAAAGTAGCTGATACTGCTGCTGATAAGCTGATAAAGCAGCTGGTACACTACAACTCTAGACAACAAACATTCCGCTCTTAGCATAATGAAAACATAAATATCATAAGCAGGCAGGCGAAATATTCCTTTCAAAGCTACAGAACTTCGGTTGACAGAGAAATGCTGATCATAATTTGGACGCCTAACATGACTGTTCTAAATCAGTGGTTTCAAACCGGTGGGGAAATTTCCCCCCCCCCAGGGGGAATTTTATGGTATCCAGGGGCGGGGGAGGGGGGGGGGGGGGTTATGATTTTCAAGATCAGTTAATACAAGAACCGATTACTTGAATTATTTTTTTTCTCCTTTACATTTCGGTTCTGTTTTTCTCGCTCTTCTGAAATTTGTTTTAAAACGTAAGTAGACCCGCAAATAGCGTTTTTGTAGACGTCCTAGACTTGTTCTAGTATGTATTATTAAATCTTAGCTTCCATTTGTACGTATACTGTGTGGGGCGGGGTGGGGGGGGGGGAGATTGGGAGATTTATAGGGAGGAAATACGAAAGTGGGGGGAGGGGATGACATTCTGAACATATGGTGAAGGGGTGGCATGGGCTAAAAAAAAATGGTTGAGAACCACTGTTCTAAATGTTTATTAACACAAAGGCATCTTAATAATAAATTCAAAACAATGTTTTGCCGTAGTGAATTTGAAGAATGAAGACTCAAAAATAGATTACACGATTTACCTCATCTCGGTTCAAGCCCCGGTGAGGACAGGGATTATTTAACGTGGACTTCTAGTAATAAAATTTTCCCTGGTCTCTGGTAGTGAGATCGGACGCCCGTGTGTATTGTTGCGCACGTAAAAAAAATCCCTTGGCAGTTGGAAATCGAAAAAGAGTAGCCTAATGGCGCTGCCCGGTTAAAATTTCGAGTTGAAAATCTGCCCAAAGTATTTCATGATCCTCGCCGGTGCTGCGAAGTTCGTGCACTGAGCTGAGTTTCTCCAAACTCAGGTTTCAGTTAGGAGGAGAACGGAGCACTTATGGGTTACACCCGTGTGCCATGATGTTGATCCATCGACTAAACATTTCATCGCATATTTTCATCTCATCATGGCATCTCGTCTCATCCTCTCATCTCATCTTGTTCCACTTGTACTTTGTGATGTTCAGGTGAAGCATAAACAGCGTCATAGTGCCCGTTTATGGGCTCCATGTATCTAAATACGCAAGGACTCTTTTATTCCCTCTGCCCATCTTTTACTTGGTCTTATTGTTGTAAATAATGTTCTAGTTTCATTAGCCTCTTTCAAGCAATCGTCGTCAAGATATTCGCCACATTTGTCTCAGGAATCACATCTCTGTTGCTGTCAAGTTCTTCCTCATTTGTTCATTTACGTTCCAAATTTAACTTCCTTATAGCAAAACAAGTTCTATATAGTATTTCAGCACTCTCTTCATTACAGAAAGTGATAATGAATGATTGCTTCATTTTCTGAAATGCGGCTTTTGCTTGCCCTTTTGTGCTCTTAATCTCTGTCTCGCATCTTCCATCGGATGTTATAATTGCCCCTAGGTATTTAAAATTATCTACTTGGTTAAGTATCTTCACTTCTATTGTTATCCCAATTTTTGGTATCATCTGTTTCATTGATATAAAAATTTCAGCGAGATATGCCAGTCAATATATTTTGTAATCTATTGTTTGTGTCTTCATTAATTATAAATATCAGAAAGATACTGACGCGGGAAGGTAACCCGGTCAAGAAATGCCTGAAGAAGCCAGATGTGTCGGCCAAAAGGTTCAAATATCGCAGCCCTGCTGTAAACAGGCACAAGCCAATTACGTCTAAAACAGCATTGCGGAAGAACGCAGAAGAAGAAGAAGAAGAAGAAGAAGAAGAAGAAGAAGAAGAAGAAGAAGAAGAAGAAGAAGAAGAAGAAGAAGAAGAAGAAGAAGAAGAAGAAGTTGGTGTGAGTTCGCCTGATGGCAAGGTACATTGATATTAGGAAAAGCTAATCCCCAAACAGCCGGCTTCGTGGCTTAGAGGTTAGCGACTTCTTTC
This sequence comes from Cepaea nemoralis, assembly GCA_014155875.1. Classification (NCBI taxonomy): domain Eukaryota; kingdom Metazoa; phylum Mollusca; class Gastropoda; order Stylommatophora; family Helicidae; genus Cepaea; species Cepaea nemoralis. The sequence continues at coordinate 36,372 of JACEFZ010011703.1, forward strand.
CGTAATCTTGTATACTCTCGTAGGTAACGTGATGACGGCGAAAATCAGCAGTGGTTCGAATCGCATCGGTAGTGAGCCGGCCGCTCAGAAAGCAATGGCAAACTATGAGCGTAATCTTGCTAAGAAATCAACATACAGCGGAAAGATGCTGGTGTTGACAGCGATGTCCTGTAAAGGATATGCAAAACATTTAATCCCCAAACAAAATTAAGCCCAGTGCTACTAGAAGTAGTGTGTAGAGACTACGCATGAGTTCAAAGCGAGCGAGCGAAAAATAAAACAAAACGTTAATTGAATTGCATTGTTGGACATTATGACGTAGGCAGTAGAATAATTGCCCTCCCCCATGTCTGTCACAAGGGCACTTTTTGTGTGGGCGCTCGGGCGGTTTGAACTCAAGCGTAGTCCATACACGTGCTACAACTTCTAGTGCACTGGACTGATTTTTACGTGTGCGTTAGCTGTCCCTATTACAAGTGTCCCTCGCCATTAGGTGAACCCACTCCGACTTCTGAGGTACTTGTAATTTACGTCCCTAAGTCAAAGACAGGAAGTCAACATTTTAGTCCAACTGACCGGTGTAGGTGTTGAACCCGCTACCTCGTCATCAGCACAACGGAAGTTTAAGAGCAAGAGCTCTTATTCATTCGGCCACGCTGACGTGCATTGGAGATCATGATATGAGCAGTGGGACAGTCGCCCACGCCAGTTGACAGGGCTCGTAACTGATTCAGTGGCGAAGGGTAATATATCGTCACACGTGACCTCCCATTTGGACAGAAGGACGCCATATCGCCATACTAGTGTCGTTGTGTTGTTGGTTTTGTTTCGTGGTATCTTCCACAATTTCAATGCTCAGATAACGGAAATGTATATTACAATACTTGTTCATTTGATTGTGTACCGTCTTTGGTTCAAACTGAATCTGTTAATAACGATGATGATGATGATGATGATGATGATGATGATGATGATGATGATGACGATGATGATGATGGTGATGATCATGATGATCATGATGATGATGATGATGATGATGATGATGATGATGATGATGATGATGATGATCATGATGTTGATGATAATGATGATGATGATGATCATGATGTTGATGATGATGATGATGATGATGATGATGATGATGATGATGATGATGATGATGATGATGACGATGATGATGATGATGTCGACTACGACGATGATGATGATGATGAGGATGATGACGTCGATGATGATGATGACGATAGCCTAATGAGTTAACGGCAGCAGACAAGTCACAGCTCACCATCCAGCCTTCAGGGATGCCACTGGCTACGGAAGCTGTAGCCGTTTTGGCGTCCTCGGCAAACTTGTTGCCCGTGATGAAGTCTGACGGCAGGTGCAGCTGGACGTTCTTCTGCTTGGCCTTTTCCACCAGCTTGTTGACGAAAACTGCCCCTTCCTCGTCGAACACTGAATCTCCAATCTGGCAACATGAATTCTAGCATAATGAGCTTGGGCCAAATGCAATTCGTTTTCTATTCATACGTAACTGAATCATTTACAAGCAATGTAACTGCATCTGAACATTAGATATTTGTATTTTCAGAACATGTGTTGTGTTTATGACGTTTATTTCTTCCTCTTCCAACTCGTCGTCTCCTCCTCCTTCTCTTCTCCCCCCCCCCCTCCTTCTTATTCCCTCCTCCCCCTTCTTATACTCCTTCTTCTACAGCCTCGGATAATAAGATAAGAAGCATAATTTTGTCATTTCGTCATTTTCTATTCATTGTTTTATATTTTTGTTTCAACTTTTCATTCTTTTCTTCCCGTTCTTATGCCTTAAGATAGTGTCTTCCGCTAGTTAATATGTTGTACTTTGTGTATTTGTTTGCTGATGAAGGCTAGTCACCGCAGCGCCCTATGTTTTCCGTATCTGTGTTCTGTAAAGCTGCATTACTTTGTATTGTATATTGTTGACATTTACACAGCTTTATCTCAGTTCCACTAGTTGTATTCATTCACTATATATTAGCCCAGCCCATTATTTGTCCGCTTTCCATTGTTGGTCGGCGAAAAGCCAATCAGCTTCTTGTTTTCCTCATACATCCTCGTGATTGTGGTAATTGCATATTTGTATAGATCAATCTGCGTTCGATGGATAATGTGTTCAATATTACGCCAGCCGGCCTTACTTCCCATGACATTTTCTGATACTCATCTTAGCTGGACCAATATGGGAGCCAGTTAATTGCATGGGGGTGGGGTGGGAGATCGCCACTTAATGGAAATGCGAACATATAACCACAGGAACTGCAGGCAATTGTGCCAGCCACTGCGTTAACACCGTTCCCGGTGTGCACGGTATTTGGCTATTACAAAAAGGTGGCTCCGACACAAACAAGGTTGAGAACCATCGAAAGATTCTTTCCTAGCTGTCTTTAAGAGCAGCCTGAGAAGATTATAAGCCTGTGAGGGTCAAACTGTGGGCATCGACATTCGCTGACCCGTACTGAACACGATGACCCGTACTATACAGAAGGCGGAGAGATCATCCCATGGCTGACCACGGAGGAAGAAATCGAAAGGCAACAGAAAATCAAACTCGAAAGAGAACAAAGGCGACAGGAAGAAATTGAAAACATCGAAAAGCTTCTACAGATACTACATAAAAAAGGAGGCAAAAAGACAAAATAAACAGTCCTTATAAGGACTACAACCAGTAAAACAAGACGCCCCAAGAGCCAACACTGACAATAGAAACCACCAGAAGAGACGGCCTCAAAAGAAAACTCGCCGGCCAACCAATCCCCCCAGCTGACGTCACATACACAAACGCTTATGTAACCAGTCCGAATCAGGACTCACTCGTAAGAGCGCACAAGATAAAAACAGTTAGAAAAACCGACAAAACCCACGGATCGCAACTCTAACCACGGCTGCAAGAAGCAGGTTGAACGAGACCAAATTTGGAATTTTTGTTTACGAATCAAGTCAAGTCAACCGTGGGCAGCTGCAATTAATGGCTGACTTAGTCACAGGACTATTAATCTGAGCCAGGGATGAACCCCATTGTAACGTCTCTTTGAGGTTGAACGAGGTAGGGGTAATGGTGAAATCGAATCGAAAAAAGAAAAAATGTTTACTTCTAAGAATGTTGTCAGAGGCGAGGATTTATGGCCTACTCTTTCGTTTTCCAGCTGTTGTGAGATTTTTATCATGCGCGACCAGCACATCAGATCTGCTTCTGGTCTTTATCCGGAGACTAGTTGGCCGACGAGATTATCAAACGAAACGAGACAAACATCATATCACTAGCAGTCATTGGCTATTGCAAAACTGCCCAGTCGTACAATGAGATCGAACCAGGCAATTTCAGCAACAGACCCGAAGACCAATACCTGATGGAGATCCCACCCCCCGAACCCCCACGATTTATAACAACAATAAGAAACAAAATAATAGTTATGCCATAGAAATAGGTACCGCCCACATTAACAATTACAGCCAATGGCATTCAATTCAGGCAAATAACGTCACTGAAACAGTTGAGTGACTGGTTGAGATCCGTTGGAGCAATGTATAAAGTAAGAATAATGAGAAGAAGAAATGGCTGGTTGAACGAGGTAGAAAGTTTCTTTTTTCTTCTTCTACAAAACGGAACGGAGCGGAAAATAAGAAACACCATTAGCATGGAACCATATAGAGAAGGGAAGATATATACACAGGACAATATGTATATGTGATAATATGCTGATTGAACTATAATTACTATAAATATATGGAATAATATGTATATGAGACAATATGTATTTTGGATAATGTGTACAATGAACAATATGTAGACGGAACAATATGTATGAGGGACAATATGTATATGTGATAATATGTATATGGGACAATATGTATATGGGACAATATGTAGACGGGACAGTGTGCAGATGGGACAATATGTACATGGTACAATATGTAGATGGGATAATAATTTTAATATGTACATGGGACAAAATGAAGATGGGGAAAATGAAAATGAATTTGTGTATGGGCAACATACAGATGTGACAATGTCTACATGGGCAACATAAAGATGGGACAATGTGTACACGGGCAACATACAGATGGGACAATATTACACGGGCAACATACAGCTGGGGCAATATGTACATTGAAACAATATAAAGAATTGATAATATAAAGATTTAGCAATACAAAAATGGAATGCATAAGAATACAGTACAACACGACGATGGGAAAACCCGAATAATACGTGTTGTGACGACACGCAACATACAATGTGTACATGTGCAACATACAGATTGGACAATGTCTACGCAACATACAATGCGTACATGTGCAACATACAGATTGGACAATGTCTACATGGGCAACATAAAGATGGGACAATATGTACACGGGCAACATACAGATGGGACAATATTACACGGGCAACATACAGCTGGGGCAATATGTACATTGAAACAATATAAAGAATTGATAATATAAAGATTTAGCAATATAAAAATGGAATGCATAAGAATACGGAACAACACAACGATGGGAAAACCCGAATAAGACGTGTTGTGACGACACGCTTGGCGGGACTGACCTCCATATTGTGTAGAACTTTGAGAAAAGTGTAGGCCATGCCGTCGCCGATGATCATCTCATCGACTCTCTCTAGAAGATTCTCTATAAGGTGAGCCTTGTCGGAGACCTTCTGCCTGTGGAGGTTGAGGCAAACGTTGTTGCTGCGTTACACCAGAAGCCCATTGGGTGGGTGTTGGCAAGGAAAACGTATTACAGATATCTAAAAGGATGCAGCCGGCTTCGTGGCTTAGATGTTATGACTTTTCTCTGTAATCTCGTATACACTCGTCGATAACGTGATGCGGCGAGAATCAGCAGTGGTTCGAATGGCATCGGTAACTTACGGAGTATGTGAGCCGGCCGCTCAGAAAGCAATGGCAAAACTACTGCGCGTAGTCGAGCGTACTTGCCAAGAAATCAACATACAGCTGAAAGATGCTGGTGTTGACAGCGATGTCCTGTAAAGGATATGCAAAAAAAAAAAAAAAAAAAGGATGCAGCTGGCAACCTTTAGACATGTTGGGAGATGGGAGGGGATGGGGGGCTGGGATGTGATGAAACCAGTGGTATAATCATGCTGTCGTATAGGTGGACAGATAGAGACAGAGACATAGATATAAAGCGACTGAGACGCTTAGAGAGGGATAGAGAGAAGGAACAAAAGATCTACACATATATATATATACACACACACACATATATATACGAAACAGCAACTTGATAGATCTATACATCCCCACTATAAAGAAACTTGAGATACCCCTCCTACACACACACACACACACACACACACACACACACACACACACACACATATATATATATATATATATATATATATATATATATATATATATATATATATATATATATATATATATATATATATATATATATATATATATATATATATATATATTAGGGCTGCGGAAGTTAACGATTAATTAATCGATTAATCGTTAATTTTTTTTAACGATTAATTTTTTTTAACGATTAATCGAAACATTTTCTCCCATCACTTATACAAATGAAACGGATGTCGGAAAATTATCGGACGTTTTAAACATAGTGCTGCAAACACAACCGAGTTGCAAAATTGTACTGAGTCACCATTGTGTAAGCTGCAGCAAGATGTACCTACAAGATGGAACAGTATGTTTATTATGCTACAGAGTCTTCTACAGGCCAGAGAAGCATTAACTGTCTACATGTCAGATGAAAAGAAGCAATACAAAAACTGTCAGATTCAGATTGGGAGAAGATTTTAAAATATGTCAAAATTTTGGACTTATTCTGTCAGACCACGGTTCTGCTTGGCGGTCAAGATTATGTTTCATGTAGCTGTGTATTGCCACTGCTATCATCGTTGACAAAGCATATGACTGTACACGATGATGATCCGGGCTACATAGCTAAATTTAAGGCAGCATGTATTAATGACTTCGTGAACGAGTAGCTAATATGACAAGTATTGAAATACTACAGATTGCAACAGCACTTGTTCCACGCTACAAATACCTGAAGTGTTTGTCAAAAGATGCAAAAGAGCAAACCTGGTCACGAAATGAACAACAAATAGCAGTTCATGATGAGCAGATGGAGACTGCAGCAACGAATGATACTGACATTGACAATGAAACTATATGTGAACCAAATGAAAGCGTATTAAGCTAATGGAGTCTGACTCAGACACGGAAGATCATGTCGACAACTCTTCTGATGAATTGTTGCGTGAAAAAATGGAGAGGAAAGTTGCTGAATCGGTTGACCCTCTGCAATGGTGAAACTTAATGAAAATCGATATCCAAAATTGGCAATCCTTGCAAAGCCATTCTGTGCATACCGGCTACCTCAGTTACATGTGAACGATTGTTCAGCTCTGCTGGTTATATTGTTAATAAGACGCGTTCGTCACTTGAACTATCTACTGTCAACATACTCGTCTGTTTGCATAGTTGGTTATTAGATGACATAGTAACAAGACAATCCAGTGTTATTTGGATTTTTGACAAATATGACTATAATGTGAGTTATGTGACTATATATGTTTTGCTTTAATCGAAATTAACTATTAATTAATCGTTAATGTTTCAAAAGTAAACTATTAAATTAATCAGTCGCAGCCATTATTCACACACACACACACACACACACACACACACACACACACACACACACACACGACACAGCAACTTGATAGATTTACATACACACACTATACAGGAATTTGAGAGACCCACACACCCACGCACACTCAGTCACACACGATACACAGACCCACGCTTACCCAAACACACACACCACGACACACGACCACACACACGATACACACACTCACCCAACACACATACCCACACGCTCACCCACACATCCAAGACTCACACTCACCCATACACACACGATATACACACCCACACACATACACACGACGCAGCAACTTGATAGATTTACATACACAATTCAGGAACTTGAAAGACCCACACACCCACGCACACTCAGTCACACACGATACACACGCTCAACCACGCACACACACTCACCCACACTCCTTCACCCATACACGACACACACTCACACTCACTCATACACACACGATATACACACCCACACACACGCGATCACTCACCCACACATTCATCCACCCTTCCACACACGACTTTACCCGCCAAGAATCGTCAGAAACGGCCTGGCCGGCGAGTGCAGGGCGTTGACGTAGAAGTCCAGCTCCTTCTTCATGAGAAACCCGACAGCCCGCTGTGGCAGAGTGATGCCGATAATAGAGCTGGCAAACACAAGGTGTAGAGACTTTAATCCACTAACATCATCAGTGATACAGTCTACTAACAACATCAGTGATACAATCCACTAACAACATCAGTGATACCATCCACTAACAATACAATCTACCAACAACATTAGTGACACAATCTACTAACAAAATCAGTGATACAATCCACTAACAATACAATCTACCAACAACATCAGTGACACAATCTACTAAGAACATCAGTGATACAATTTGCTAATGACATCAGTGATACAATCCACGAACAACTCAGTGATACAATCTACTAATAACATCAGTGATATAATACACTAACAATACAATCTACTAATAACATCAGTGATACAATCTACTAACAAAATCAGTGATATAATCCACTATAGTGTGTTTGTTTTTTTTTTTTTTTTGTTGCCTCAATATAAAATTCAATATCTCAGTAACCAACTGAGGGAAAATGATGAGATTTAGTATATAACCTTATCATTATGTCCACCCAACAAAAAATTTTTTGTTCTGGAGATTTTACAGCAGATTTCAAAGTTAGTTTATATGCGGTATATTAATTACGACTTAGAGATTACGTCTATGATTTTAACAGTATTACAGCTTCACCAAGACACGTCCCCGCATTTTTTAAAATTTTCACGTGATTTCCGTTTTGAAACAAACAGCGCGAAGATTCAGAGGTGTCTCCAAATGGGGGTTCTTTCATGACACGTGATTATATAAATAAACTAGCTGACAAGGCCCGGCTTCTGGCGGGGATCTAACTATCTATCTATCTATCTATCTATCTATCTATCTATCTATCTATCTATCTATCTATCTATCTATCTATCTATCTATCTATCTATCTATCTATCTACCTACCTACCTACCTACCTATCTACCTATCTATCTACCTATCTATCTATCTATGTATCGATCTGTCTGTCTGTCTGTTTGTCTATCTATCTATCTATCTATCTATCTATCTATCTATCTATCTAATCTATCTGCCTTTCTGCCTGCCTGCCTGCCGGCCGACCCACCCACCCACCAACCCACCGACCGACCGACCCACCGACCGACCCACCGACCGACCGACCGACCGACCCACCCACCCGCCCAGTCAGCCAGCCAGCCAGCCAGCCATCCACCCACCCACCCACCTACCTTTCTGCCTACCTACCTACCTACCTACCTTTCTGTCTGTCTGTCTGTCTGTCCGCGCTATTAAATATTGATAAAAGTTACTGGAAAAAACGTCAGGACCATGTGTTGAAAGAGGAAGAGGACTATTGGAGAAAGGATGGATTGAATTTTATGCAACCGAGAGCAATCATCAACCTACTGGAATCGTCCGACACAGATTAAGGTCTGAGCAGATCGCAGACCTTAATCTACGTACACACTTACTGGGATATTTTGCTCCAACTATTCAGACGAATTGCAGGCCCTAAACATTACAGCATCAGCTGAAGAAACAAGAAGGAAATGAAAAATAAGGTAAGAAATATATTCCTTCTACTTTCCTGTTAATTTACAAATTATTTACCCCGTGCCTCTGTAAATTCTCTGTCTTTACTAATATTACACATTGCACCCCTCTCGGGAATCTCCGTGGTGAAGTGGTCAAGCCGTCTGACTCGGGCTCCGAAGGTTGTATGTTCGATTCCGGGCCGCGTCCTTCATTTCACGAGTGCATTTTTTCGGAGACTCCCGAGGGTCGTCGCTGGAACTACGGAGTTCGTGCTTTGTGCGACGCTTTCCGCGCTGCGGAAAGAAACTGAGCCATATGGGATAAAAACCCGGTGCAATGCAGCCGACCCTGTCGATTTTAAGCTAGTTCTTTCATTGCACCCACTCCCATACGAATCCGGATACGCCTTTGTGTGTCATCAGAATTGACAGGTCTCCCATTACCGTAAAAATAACTTTGTTAACGAGAAATCACTAGTTGTTCAGCAAAACATCAAAGGAATGTCGCCGCTTTCAATGATTTAAGTTGTTTTTGGACCTATCAAAGACACATTCCTTGGGTGGGGGTAAATATAAGACGGCTGGAAAAATTTCATAACGATGCAACAGGTTTCCAAAATAATTGATCGTGAATGAAGGCAAACAAATGTGGACATACTATAATAACATCAGTGATACAGTCTACTAACAAAATCAGTGATACAGTCTACTAACAATATCAGTGATACAATCTACTAACAACATCAGTGATACAATCTACTAACAACATCAGTGATATAATCCACTAACAATATAATCTATCAACAACATCAGTGATACAATCCACAAACAACATCAGTGACACAATCTACCACCAACATCAGTGATACAATCTACTAACAAAATCAGTGATACAATCTGCTAGCAATATAATCCACTAACAATATCCGTGATACAATCTATTAACAACATCAGTGATCCCATCTACTAACAATACAATCTACTAATAATACAATCCCTAACAATACAATTTATTATCGACATCAGTGATACAATCTACTAACAACATTAGTGACACAATACACTAACAATACAATCCACTAACAATACAATCGACTAACAATACAATCCATTCACAACATCAGTCATACATCTACTGCACGATACCATGCTTCACCTATGGGGTTGATGTGCAGTCCCAAAAGCGTCATTGACAAACACATCGCCCAGCTTGGACAACGACTGTCGGAAGGCAGCTAGTGAATGGTCGTCTGCTTTGGTCTGGGAAAGCGCCAAGAGAAACCAAATATTACACATAAATATCAATTGGGGAACCATATGAGGCCACCAAGACAGTTCATAAATAAATACACACGTATTGCGTGTATTTACAGACTGGTAACTATAGATTTTAATTTGTATGTTGTCTAAAGCGTCCTCTGCCGGTCCCCGTTGCAAAGGACTTACGGACGAGATTCGTAAGCCCATTTACCCGCGTTCGAAACAATTGACTGTAAAATTGCTAAGAGGGCGCTGGAATTGGCGAACATGACGCTCCATACCTCTCTGCATCTGATGTTTTAACGAAATTGATGTTTATAAATATACGATGTTTATATACCTGCTTGAAGGCAAGCGAGCAAGGGGTAGGCAAAGATACAAGTGGGACGATACGAGGGCGAGTCAATAAGTAAGTCACACAGTTCGGTGGGATGGCAGGTAAATGTAGTTGGTGTTTTCTACAGGTGTCATTAGGTGACAGCAACATCGAACTTTATATTCCCGTTTGTCAGGTGGCGCTAGGTGTCTCATGCGCATGCGCAGCGCATAAACAAAATGGCGACTGTACTTACGGAGTGTACAACCAAAGAGCAACATGCTGTTGTGCGTTTTTTTGTGGACAAAAGGACTGCCTGCAAAGGACATTCATAAGGAAATGCTTCCTGTTTATGCTGACAAATGTTTGTCCCGTAAAGATGGTGCATACCTGGGTAGAAACATTTTCTCAAGGATGCTCTAAAATTGTTGATGAAATCCGATCTGGTCGTCCTGTTGAGATTGCAACAGAAACATCCGTGCAGTGGATGGAGGAGATGATTAGAGGTGACAGGCGAGTAACGATAGACTCTGTAGCATCTGCAATAGGGTGCTCACATGGTTCAGCATACAGCATAATGCTTGATCGATTGAAATTTAAGAAAGTGTGCTCAAGGTGGATACCCAGACAATTGAAGAAGGAACACAAAACGAACCGATTTGGCCTGTCCTTGCATCATCCCTGTCGATACGAAGATGAAGGAGAAGACATGCTGAACAGGATTGTTACTTGGGACGAATCATGGGTGCATCACTACCAGCCCGAATCAGAGCGTGCGTCAATGCAATGGAAACATCCTTCTTCATCTTGTGTACAAAAATTCAAGGTTACGCCATCAGCAGGGAAGGTTATGCTGACAGTGTTCTGGGATTGTCAAGAAGTGCTTTTAACCAATTTCAAGAAGAAAGGTAACAATGTGAATTCTGAATCGTACTAGTGAAGTTCTATCGATGCTTCATGATGCAATTCAAAGAAAACGCCCAGGACTGCTGACTAGAGGAGTGTTGCTTCTTCGTGACAATGCCAGACCACATACGGCTCGATTAACTCAAGAGAAAATTAACCAACTAAGGTGAGAAGACGCACTAGACAACATAAAATGTCCAATGTGTTTGTTATTTGACCTATGCTGGTTTAATATAAATTATGATACCTATGGTGATATCTCAATGGTTTGATACGAATTCTGTCCGTATTCCATTGTTGTTTGGTTCATGTGTATGATAAACACGACCAATGAAGACACATTTTTTGGAGTGTCTAATTGGTCGTACGTCGAAGTACACTTGTTCCTGCAGCGAGGCGCCGTCGTCATTTGGAGGCGACAGGTTCGATCCCGGTCGGTAACTATTATAGCTTTCAGATTTTATGTTGTCTAGTGCGTCTTCTAATCTCTATTTCCTTCTTCTTCTTCTTCTTCTGTGAGCGCCAAATAATACTATGTGTGTCTATTTGTGTAATCGTCTTAGTGGCCTCAACGGTTCTCCATATTTATTTCTTATGTTTAAGGGGGGAAGGTTTGGAACATCCACCTTAAAGCCCCGACTTAGCCCCTAGCGATTTCCACCTTTTTGGTCCACTGAAAACCCACCTTGGCGGGAGACATTTCTCGAATGACGTCGAAGTTGAATGTGAAGTGAAAACGTGGTTTAGAAAACAGAGCACTCGGGTCTATGCAGCCTTTTTGGGAGGGCTGATAAAACGATGGGATAAGTGCATCAATGTTGGTGGAAATTATGTTGAGAAATAAAGGGACAGACAATGTATGTATAAGAATAAACTGGTTTCAAGTTGTTATCATATTTAGTTATTTTTATTTTTACAGCCATTTGTGGCTTTATTTAACTGTACATCCTGGTATACATTTATGGATTCTTGCCGATGCTACGGAAGCCGCGCACTGTACTGTAACAACCCATTATGTCATCTACATAAGTAGACTAGAGCACTTATGGAGTGATCCATGTGCACAGAAAGTGTTCGTTGACGGAAAAGCAAACCTCAAACTAATGGGATGAAGACAGCCTGCTGCGTGAAGACCAGATATCACCTTGATCATTCTTCATCTCCCATTGTCCCGTCCTGATGACAGTCTGACTAACTAAAGTACCATAGTTCAGTTTCCGCCATGATAGATCCTGCCGAGGACTACATAGTTTGATCGCTGCGAGGTTACAAGAGAGTCACAGTAATTCCTTACGATAATCGGTCACTCACGTCTTAAAGTAACATATCATCATCATCCTGTGTCTTGCCGGCTTTCGTGGGTCTCTCCACAAATTGCGTTCTCCGATGGCATGGATCAGTTCATGTGTTGACTCCCTTCCGTGCCATGACACAAGACTGTCAAGAATCTTCCCACGCTGTCTTCCTCTATCTCTCTTTCCGCAGATCTTTCACGTTGCCACAGCATGTTCCAGTTTTTGTAACAAATAAATTACTTCTTTACATTCCTTAGGCGCATTGGGAAAAAGGTGCTAGTCGTAAGTTTGTATAAACCAATCGGCTTTCGTGGGTCATGAGGTCAGTATCTAGTCCACCGCCTTTACTTCCCAAAGGATTTCCAGGTGCTCATTTCAGTCTGGGTCAACTAGGGAGCCGAGGTCAATATTTTACAAATATGTTACCCGTGATCCTCGGACCGGCAGGCGAATGCATTACTCCCCTACCATTCCGCGGCACACCCACGTCATACACACTCATTATAATGAGAGCTCACGAGAAAGAGTGTGGTTGGTCTATAGAAATGGAATGGAAACACCGCAGTTGACGCTTCTAGAGATTCTTGCAATAATGAACAACTCGAGACGGTGGCAGTCGAAGAAGACAAGACAATGAACACACACACACTGACATACAAGTACACATACATTGTGACGTATAACACAGACGGTGTCTGACGTGTCACTCACAGGCGCGTGAATAAGTTAAGTTGTGGGTTGTCTCATAAACCGTGCGCTCACTCACACATACACACACATAGATAGATAGGTAGGTATGTAGACACAACCTGATAGAAGACAAATGCGTGGACAGACAGACGGACGGACGGACGGATGGACGGGCGGACAGACAGACAGACAGACAGACAGACAGACAGACAGACAGACAGACAGACAGACAGATAGATAGATAGATAGATAGATAGATAGATAGATAGATAGATAGATAGATAGATAGATAGATAGATAGATAGATAGATAGATAGATAGATAGATAGATAGATAGATAGATAGATAGATAGATAGATAGATAGATAGATAGAGTGCCATATCTCTCACACATACACTTAAAGTGTGACGTACACCACACAGACTGAGACGTATCACACATATACACACAAACAGAAATTTCGATCCCCTGCCAACTACCACCTTGTTTCCTTGGGCGTCCCGTCCTTTACCCTCCTCCTCCAGATGAAAGCGCAGGTTCTCCAGCAGTATGACACTCCCGTGAGGTGGATTAGCGCAGGCCTCCTCAACTTTCGTGCCTACACAGTCTTCAAGAAAGGTGACTTTCCTAGTTGGAGTCAATTGTGAATATGGGGGTGAAGTGGGGTGGGGGGGTGGAGGGGAAGTAAAATATCATGACGGTTTTATGTAGCCACTTTAGTAACATTTTCTCAATTACTTTTTAATTATATAACCCGCATAGTTGGATACTTCTTGAAAAAAACAAATCCAACGGTACCTTATTTAAGTCTGTAGGTCAATTTTAAGCAGAGATATTAATGCTTGTTTATCAGTTTATCATTTAATAGGAACATATAGAAAAAAAAAAAACAATTTTGACCTTTTCACTTTTTGTGACCCTATCTACACACACACACACAACTGTGGGTTACACTCATGCCAAGAGAGATTAACACAGCGGCCCGTCTAACTCAAGGACAGATAACTAGGCCAGTATACACACACACACACACACACACACACACATACACACACACTCACTCACACAGATATATACATCTCCGCGTCATGCTGTGATGACGTCAGGCCGAGCGCGGACTGCACGCGCAGTCTTGTCAACGCGAGCCCGCCAGCGTAGATAGATGCATTTTGACAAAAGATGCTCCGTTGGAAAAATGAAAAATTATCAATGATGTGGTCCGTGTAAAGTGGTGAAAAATTACACATACATACAATAATGGGTGTTGAATGTAAACATGCATTCATTATCATTGTAGTCGCTCTGAATATTCCTTAACAATATTAAATTTTCCTAGCTAGGAGTAAAACTGCCATCTCCCGCCATTGAAATTACCGCATTACAGCATGCGATCTTCGTAATTTCAGTGTGACATTGATTGCCAACTTACCAACTTAAATGGTCGAAAATTACAAAATACACATAAAAATGGATGCTAAATTTAATAATTCATAGTATAACAATGTGGTACGTCTCATAAAACGGTATTTGCGGGTTTACTTACCACTTAGAATAGACAGCCTGGTTCTCGGTATAACAAGGATTCTTGAAGCGCCAGAAACGCACAAGGCAACACGGGGCGGGAAAAACTATATCAAGTAATCGGTGTCTGTTTTAACTCGATGTTTAAATAATCGGGGAATTTAACATCATGAGTACTCTAAATCTCATTAATCGGAGACACAAAAACAAGAAAACGAAAGTTACCGCAAAAACATATCCATTAAAGTTCGGCAACAGAAAACGTAGTGCTTAGTGTTATGATTAATTGTTGTTGTTATTGTTGTTGCTGCTGCTGTTGTTATTGTTACAGCTGTTGTTAATGTTATAGATTGTTGCTACTGCTGCTATTGTGGTTGTTGTTATTGTTAGTGTTATTATTATTGTTGTTATTGTTGTTGCTGTTATTGTTGTTATTCTCTTGTTGTTATTGTTGGTGTTGTGTTATGGTGGTGTTGTTGTTGATGGTGGTGTTGTTATTCATGGTGGTGTTGTTGTTGTTGCTGTTTTTCTTGTTATTGTTGTTTTTGCTGTTATTGCTGTTTTTGTTGTTATTGCTGTTTTTGTTGTTGCTGTTGTATTTGTTGCTGTTGCTGGTGTTGTTGTTGTTGTTGTTGTTGGTGGTGGTGGTGGTGGTGGTGGTGGTGGTGGTGGTGGTGGTGGTGGTGGTGGTGGTGGTGGTGGTGGTGGTGGATAATCTGGAAGACTGAGCTTTAACTATTAACTGATTCAATTCCATAGGATGATTAATCGTCTTAAACGAATTAAACGAGAAATAAAGTTGATTTGATTTGATTTGATTTGATTTCCTTATTCCAATTCCAATTTTCAAAACAAAATTCCAAATTCGGTCTTGTCTAACTTGCCTCCTCAGCTTTGGTTATTGTTGAGATCCGTGGTTTATGTGGGTACTTTTATCCTGTTTCTTGTCTTGTGCGCTCTTACGAGTAAGTCCTATCTCCGACTGGTGATATAGGCTTTTGTGTCTGTGACGTCAGCTGGGGAATTGGTCGGCCGGCAAATTTTCCTGTGAGTCCATCTCCTGTGGTGTTTTCTTTTATCAGTGTTGGCTATTGGTACTTGTAGCTTGGATAGATACGTTTGTCGGAATGTGGCGATTCATAGCTCCATAATACGCGTCGTAGTCTTCTTTGCCTCTCTCTCTCTCTCTCTCTCTCTCTCTCTCTCTCTCTCTCTCTCTCTCTCTCTCTCTCTCTCTCTCTCTCTCTCTCTCTCTCTCTCTCTCGAAGTATCTATCTTTCTCACATTTGTCCCAATACTCTTCGGGAGTTAAAGTTTCTTTGTCTTTCTCTTCTTGGCTCCGGCTGTCTTCGCATGCGTTGGTTTCCTCCTCTGGGCTTTCTTCAGGTGTCTGGCGGGATTCTGGTTTCCCCTTGTGCTGCTTGGGCATCGTGGCTGGACTACTGACTTCAGCTTGCTATTTCTGATTGTTCTGTGGCTTGGCTCCATCATGCGTCCTATTGCCTCCTTTTTTGTGTAATGTCTTTAGTAGTTTTTCGACGTTTTCTTGTTGGGTTTCACCTTGCGACATTTCTGTGATCTTTTCCTTGGCTTCAACTGGTTTGATTTGAATTGGCTCCCTTTCATGTTTAATATTTCTATCTCGGCTTTTATTGCTTGTAAGATCTCTTCATTCTTCTTTGTCGCTTGGATCATGTGCTCCACCTCTTGTTTGATGTTTAGCTGGATCTCCTTTAATTCAGCAAGCAGTTTTTCATTGTCGCTGGTCGGTGCCGGTGTTTGAAGTAACTTGAATTGTTTTTTCAACTCATCAATCTGGCTTTGTAGTTGTGCTCTTTCAAGCTTGCGAGATGCACGTGGCTGTCTCGCATCCTCCGCATTGCCTCCTTATATGGTGTCTTGTGGTAATGGTGAGCTTTTAAGGCGTCTCTGTGTCTTTGGAGGTATGGACAACCCAAGTATCTTGCTCCATGCTTGCCCAGGCAGTTGGCGCACTTTCTTTTGTTGTTGCGTGCTCGGAAGTCCGTGTCCAGCTTGGCATGCGGACACTCCTTGAAGGCGTGGTGATCAGCGCAGTACCGGCAAATTTCCGTCTTACTGCGACATGCTGCTCTGCTCTGGCCGGCCCTCTGGCATCTGGAACATTGAGTAATCCTTGGTATGAATCCTTCAGGTTGTTGTATTTTCTTGTCTATCGATACCTGGCGTGGTATCTCGCTGCCCTCAGTCGTCACCACCGCTAGCGATGTAGGGATTTTTGAGTATGTCGGGATTCGCTCCGCCTTCAAGATTCTGATGTGTAGATTTTCTTCTTGCAGCTGCTTCTGAATTTGTTCGCCTGACAGCTCCTCTTAAATCCGCTTGACAACCCGATCTGACTGTCTTTGAGTGGGTGTTTCGGACTCGGGTGTCTTTCTCCTCCTTCTTCTCTGTTGTTGTGGTTCTTGTCTCTGGTGGGTTGTCGTCGATCTTCCTTGTGGTGGCTTCAGTAGTAACTGTAGTTTCAGGCTCTTTGTTGCAGCTCGCAGGCAGACTCTCCATGGTCGCCTTCTTCATGGGTTTAGCGGCTCCCACGCTGTACATCTTCTGTCTGTTGTTTCTTGGTATTGGATTTGCTACGTGCCATCTTCCTCCCCCGTATCAGGCTTCTTGAGCTGCTCAGGTGACTTGTCTTGATAGCGCTCGCTAATTCGCGGCGCACCATGACGTTATATGTAGTAGTTTTCCCTATGCAACCCCCTTTAATTTTATATATAATACATGTGTCTTCTGCCATATTAACAACTTTTAAGTCATAATGGAGACACGCCCCTACTTCCCATTTTCCGCAATCCATTTTTGTTTGGACCAAACCTACTAACTATTTGACCCTGAATTTCTTACGTCCGGTGTTTTTGGTATTCAGGTCGTGTTATTCATGACCGGGGCTTGCCTCTATCGGAGTGACGTTGGTGTAGTGACTTCTATACACAGAAACCACAAACAATAGGTTGCCCGATGTACTGCTTGGCACATTTTGCTGCATCTCGTCAGGTGCATACTGCAAAGTTATATGTCAAATGAAGTGAATAAATGATTAATATTTTTGCTGAAATAATTAAAACACATGGGAACAGGTATTCTTCGAATGTTAGGAGTATTCTCAGTAGATCTACTGGTAATTTGATTAGTTATGATTGTATTTCCTCAACATTGAAATCTAAATCTGATTCTCGGTAATTTAACTGAAACTTTATCGAAAATCAGACAGACAGACCGACCAACCAAGGGAAGGACGGACAAACAGACATGCAGTCAGACTGACAGACAGAGGGTTGAACAGACATACAGACAGAGGGATGGGCGGACGGGCAGACAGATAGACAGACAGAAAGACGGTCGGACAGGCAAAGGGACAGACCGACAGACAGATGAGTGGACGGACAGGCAGGCTGACAGGCACACGGAAAAAGGTACTACGGACAAGCAGGCAGACAGACAGACAGCAGAGGGACGGACAGAAAGACAGACTGACAGTCAGTGGAGAAATCACAATCGGTGATAATAATAATAACAAGAATAATGACCACCACCATCATCATCACGGACTTGACGACACGTGACACTTGCCTGCCCAACAGCGCCTACAACTCGGCGACCACCACTTTCATGCTGGCCTTCGGATCTGGTCGTCCATCTGGTTTGCCCAAGTGCGACATCATCACCACCGACCTGGCCCCTTTCTCTAACGCGAATCTCACCGTCGGCAGAGCCGCCACAATCCTGGCCACACACAGGGAAAACAGATTCTAACTGGTGATGCACGTCTGTCTATAATTAATTGCATATCCTTTACAGGACGTCGCAGTCAACCTAAGAATTGGTTATGATCGTCTTTATATAAGTGCACTAGAAAACAGCTGTAACTGGTGATGATCATCTTTATATAAGTGCGCTAGAAAACAGCTGTAACTGGTGATGATCATCTTTATATAAGTGCACTAGAAAACAGCTGTAACTGGTGATGATCATCTTTATATAAGTGCACTAGAAAACAGCTGTAACTGGTGATGATCATCTTTATATAAGTGCACTGGAAAACAGCTGTAACTGGTGATGATCATCTTGAAATAAATGCACTGGGACGCAGAGGTGTTCCCAAGGCACCAAGGCCAGATTCTATCCTAGCCAAGACTTACTAACACGTCCTAGCCGTGCGTCCTGGGCAACGGGTCCCTTCGGGATCCTGGCTAACGTAGTAGGATCGCTGATGCTGCCGAGGTCGGAGAGTATCTGCCTGCACGGCGAGGAACCACTAGTCTGCACACCAATAAGCCAGACATGGAACAATGGATACTCACACAAACCTCAGGTCCTGTATGACATCACACTGATGTTGGACAATATCATGTCTTCATCCGAAATACAGGACTTCACGCTGGAGTTCACAGTTAGCGAACGCAAGCAAGCATACAAGTGCACAGGAAAACAACTGTAACTGGTGATGCACATCTTTCGTTAATGTGCACTGGAAACGGCGTTAACTGTCGATGCACATATTTATATTAGTGCACAGGATAACAGCGGTAACTGGTGATGCACACCTTTATATAAGTGCACTGTCAGCAGTCAGTGTCAACAGTCAGTGGTAGTGTCTGGTTTCTAGAGACGGCATCAAAAAGTTGACGACCTAAAAACGCATGGGGAAGAGAATTACAGGGAGGCCCCTGTTAACGTCGGGGATACGTTCTTGGAAAACGCGACTTTAAGTGAAATGATGTATAGCGAAACACTATTTCCCATAGAATTAAATGAAATACAGTGTATTATGTAATGTATATTTTGATGGTTGTTGATATTTATTGGCTAAATAGAGGTGGGTTGGAGGGCGCTCGGTAGAGTTATTGGGGCGTAGAGGCATTAATACCACGATTCGCTCCAAAACTATCGTCAGCACTACTAGTACTGGTCTCACCCGCTTTCCTAGCTAGATCGTCATAGCGAGCACTTTGCTTTCTCTTGGATAACCATCTTGCTCACAGGCATATTCCGTTGGTTCTGGTCTTCAATCCAGACGGCCAATAGTGCTTCCATGTTCTCCATAAGAGTACTTCTGGTACGAATGATATTGGAAGCACTCAAAGGGGTTACGTTTTAGCACCCTCTTTGATTTTGTCAGCACCTGCACGAATTGTCCTTGCCGTTGTTGGAGGTAAACCATGGACTTTACCTATATGAACAGCCGATCGCCAGCCTTAAAACGACGTAACACATCTAACTTCACCTCAAGAGTAACACTTTTTCCTAGTTCTCTTACAACCAGACACGTTATCAGCACTTTCTGTGTGCTTTGAACTCATAATTATGGGTGATTACACGATAAATTCCCGGGAAAACGCTCTGCACAAAATGTAAAATGGCGACGTTAACGCAGCATAGCAACACAGGTGACGAACGTTATTGTGGAACCTAGCGACGTAAAGTGAAGTTATGTCCTATTGTGACAACGACGTTATAGCGAAACGACGTAAACCGAAGCGATGTATAGCGGGGCCTCCCTGTACAAACTGCGATTAATAATATTGGGAGGGCGTGGTGAGAGCTGCAGGTGATAGCGAAAGATTGGATGGCTTAGTTAAAGGTCTATGCCCCAATAGGGGACAAAGGGCTGAAGGAGCAGAAGAGTCAGCATCTATCTCCTTCTGCAAGAGTAAGAATCTATCGCCTTCTGTAAGAATCAGCATATATCTCCTTCTGCAAGAGTCAGCATCTATCTCCTTCTGCAAGAGTCTGCATCTATCTCCTTCTGCAAGAGTCAGCATCTATCTCCTTCTGCAAGAGTCAGCATCTATCTCTTTCTGCAAGAGTCAGCATCTACCTCCTTCTGCTGGAGTCAGCATCTACAGAGCATGAAATACATACAGAGGTAGCAATACCAGCAAAGCCACCTACCTGTGGTTGTTTACAATCTTTCCATCTTTCAAAGGCACATTGAAATCAACTCTGGAAGAGATAAATACACACATAAATAAATGATCGTGGCATTAGTAGTAGTAATCTTATAGTTGTCATAATAGTAGCAGTAGTAGTAGTAGTAGTAGTAGTAGTAGTAGTAGTAGTAGTAGTAGTAGTAGTAGTAGTAGTAGTAGTAGTAGTAGTAGTAGTAGTAGTAGTAGAAGTAGTAGTAGTAGTAGTAGTAGTAGTAGTAGTAGTAGTAGTAGTAGTAGTAGTAACAGCCAGGGTAGTAGCAGTAGTAGTAGTAGTAGTAGTAGTAGTAGTAGTAGTAGTAGTAGTAGTAGTAGTAGTAGTAGTAGTAGTAGTAGTAGTAGTAGTAACAGCCAGGGTAGTAGTAGTAGTAGTAGTAGTAGTAGTAGTAGTAGTAGTAGTAGTAGTAGTAGTAGTAGTAGTAGTAGTAGTAGTAGTAGTAGTAGTAGTAGTAGTAACAGCCAGGGTAGTAGTAGTAGTAGTAGTAGTAGTAGTAGTAGTAGTAGTAGTAGTAGTAGTAGTAGTAGTAGTAGTAGTAGTAGTAGTAGTAGTAGTAGTAGTAGTAGTAGTAGTAGTAGTAGTAGCAGCAGCAGTAGAGGTAGCAACAACACTAGTAGTAGTAGCAGTATTGAAAGGCACTTTTGCCGTGTTCAGCTTGTTTAGTACGTTTTCATGTCTCACAGGCGTATGTTGCAATAGGAAAGATGCATGCTCTTAAAAATCTAATTTTATTCAGTTGTTTTAGTATTTGAAGAGCAATAGATATTCGTCTTTTAATTTATTTCATTGTATCACCATTGTTGGTAATTAATGACCTAAAATATTCGAAAGTTTCCTCCACCTCCAATTTTTTCCAGTTTAACATATATTTCTTTCTCCATATTAGTTTTTAATATTAGAATTATCATGCAAAGAGTTAGGAAGAAAATACAACCTGAAATAGGAGAGGAACAATGTGGGTTTATAGAAGGCAAGGGTACAATAAATGCTGTGTACATACTGAGAACAGTAACTGAACGTTCCATAGATGTAAACAAAGCCTACACCTCTGTTTATTGACTACACAAAGGCTTTCGATAAAGTGAGACATGTCGACATGATAAAGGATGTTTGAAGATCTACAAATTGATGGAAAAGACCTTATACTTGTAAAAAACATATATTGGAAACAACAAACTGCCATAAGAATTGGTAATGAAGTAGGTCAATACCAGCCTATTGAGATAGGTGTGAGACAGGGATGTGTAATGTCTCCAGATCTTTTTTTTTCCTGTAGAGTGAAAATATTTTCAGAAATATAGAAGATATGGAAGGAATCAACATTGGGGGACGATACATCAATAACATTAGATACGCAAATGATACAGTCTTGATTGCAGATAATGAACAGGACCTGCAACATTTAGTAGATGCGGTTGTTGCACACAGTGAACAACTTGGGTTAGAATTGAATAGTAAGAAGACACAGATTATGGTCGTCACTAGGAAGGAAGAAATATCACAATGTAATATACAAGTAAATGGGCATATTCTTAAACAAGTGAATCGGTACAACTATCTCGGAACAGTCATAACGTCTGATGGGAGATGTCCTTGAAGAGATTAGAGCAAGAATTGCCATTGCGAAGGTGGTCCTTTTGCAAGATGAAAAACATACTGACCAATAAAAAGATATCAATTGAAACGAGAAAAAGATCGTTGGGGTGCTACATAGAGCCTGTTCTTTTGTATGAATGTGAAACTTGGACAATGAGCAGACAAGCTGAAAAACATCTGATGGCTGTGGAAATGTGGTTTCTGAGGGAAATGCAAAGAACACCATGGACAGACAGAAAAACCAATGAACAAGTCCTTCAAGAAACAAATGAAGATCGTAAACTGATTAGAGTTATTAGACGTAGACAGTCAAAATATTTTTGGGCATGTTATGAGAAGAAATGACTTGGAGAACTTGGTGACGACTGGCAAGATCGAAGGGAAGAGACCAAGGGGGAGACCGAGAAGTAAATACCTGTATGGCTTGGTCACATGGCATGGACGAGATAGGAACACTGAGCTGATCCACGACTCTGGTGATCGAGTGAAATGGCGAGTCATGACCGCCCACGCTTTCCGGCATGGCACATGATGGATGGATTGATCCTTAGTTATACCATGTCTGGCATTTCTCATTATATTGTCGGCGTAATAGTTTAGTAGAAATTACAATAACCTTGTCATTGTCTTGTAACCTGTCAATATTGTTAAGGGAGTCATGAGTTTTAAGCACGCGACAATCACCGTGCAGATGAACACGGTGAAGTCATAAAGACAGTTTAAATATGGGAGCCCCACTTTTGACATGCACCAAAGAGGAGCAGCGTTCTGTTATCCGTTGTGTGTGTGTGATATATATATATATATGTATATATATATATATATATATATATATATATATATATATATATATATAAAGGAAGGAGTGAAATCTATATAAATTCATCGGCGAATGAAGGTCCAGTATGGTGACACATGCCTGTTTTCCACCCGCAATCAAATCCAAACGACATGATCTTCTGAGTGAAGGTGTCCTGTTGCAATATGACAATACTCGACCCCATACTGCCCGTGCAACGGTTGAAACCATCGAAGACCTCCACTTTCAGTGTGTACCGCATTTTCTGTACTCGCCAGACCTAGCCTCAAGTAATTTCCACCTGTTTGGACAACTGAAAGAGTCATTGGGAGGAAAAGGTTTACATGTGATGTCCCCCTCGTACATACACGTGTGTCACTCCAAGTTGGCAAGTATGAAGCAATCTATCATTCATGGGAAATAACTCTCTCTCTCTCTCTCTCTCTCTCTCTCTCTCTCTCTCTCTCTCTCTCTCTCTCTCTCTCTCTCTCTCTCTCTCTCTCTATCTCTCTCTCTATCTATCTCTCTCTATCTATCTATCTATCTCTCTCTCTCTCTCACACACACACACACACACACACACGCACGCACAACAGCCATGATAGTATGTGCAAGCAACAAACAGTTACGGCACCTGATCAGCACTCTCTTTTCCCTGAGATCCAGCTGGTCGATGGTCAGCTTGTTGAGGCTGGCGAACAGGTTCTGAAGGAGAGAGGATCGCACAGTTGACATGGTGTCTTCTTCAGCATTATTATCAGTAATAGTAGTGGTAGTAGAAGTTGTTGTAGTAATAGACGTTTAAGTATAGTATAGTAGTAGTAGTAGTAGTAGTAGTAGTCGTGGTAGTAGTAGTAGTAGTAGTAGTAGTAGTCGTGGTAGTAGTAGTAGTAGTAGTAGTAGTAGTTAGTAGTAGTAGTAGTAGTCGTAGTAGTAGTAGTAGTAGTAGTAGTAGTAGTAGTAGTAGTAGTAGTCGTGTAGTAGTAGTAGTAGTAGTAGTAGTAGTCGTAGTAGTAGTAGTAGTAGTAGTAGTAGTAGTATAGTAGTAGTAGTAGTAGTCGTGGTAGTAGTAGTAGTAGTAGTAGTAGTAGTAGTAGTAGTAGTCGTGGTAGTAGTAGTAGTAGTAGTAGTAGTAGTAGTAGTAGTAGTAGTAGTAGTAGTAGTAGTAGTAGTAGTAGTAGTAGTAGTAGTAGTAGTCGTGGTAGTAGTAGTAGTAGTAGTAGTAGTAGAGTAGTAGTAGTAGTAGTAGTAGTATACTAGTAGTAGTACTAGTAGTAGTAGTAGTGGTGATGGTGGTGGTGGTGGTGGTGGTAAGTTTACCTGACGGCGTGTCCTGCCTGAAATCTTGTGATCTACTTCCATGAGAGTACATTCATTGGTTGAAATATGTTTATGTGTTGTCTCAGTAGCTTTATTAGGACCCCAACAACCGATATTTCCGTCCAATCAATCAACCAACAAAAAATCCACGCAAACAACCATCCGTCCAACCAACTAACGATCCATCCAATCAACCAACCATCCAACCAGCCTCAAAATCCATCCAGCCAACCAACTAACAAGCCTTCCATTTAACCAACCAACCAACAATATTCCATCCAGTCAAAAAACTAACCAACCAACTATTATCTTTCACTTCATTCCACTTGTCCCACCTGCATTACACAGTGTACTAACCAACCAACAAACCATCCAGCTAACCAACTAACCAACCAACAATCCATCCAGCCAACCAACTAACCAACCAACTATTATCTTTCACTTCATTCCACTTGTCCCATCTGTATGACACACGTGTATCATAAAACTGTTATACCGTCGTGTATTCAGTCAACCACACACAGCCAACAAGTTCGCCTGTCCACCCGGTGATCGTGTATTCAGTCAACCACACAGGGTCAGTGGTGGTCATGTATTCAGTCAACCACACAGGGCCAGTGGTGGTCATGTATTCAGTCAACCACACACAGCCAGCGGTGGTCGTGTATTCAGTCAACCACACACGGCCAGCGGTGGTCGTGTATTCAGTCAACCACACACGGCCAGTGGCCAACATGTTTCCCTGTTCACTCTGTGGTCGTGTATTTGAATCCCCATCGAGGTTGAGACATGTTTTTAAAAAAAAACAGTAGGCCGAAACCACGTAATAATAGACTTATTCTCTCACTAACTTTCCATCCTCATAATATTGCTGCCAAGAATATTCTCATGAGGCATCTACCCATCCTTCAGACAGACCCGGTCACTCGCGATGTCTTCTCATAGGCCCCTCTGGTGGCGTATAGGCGAGATCGTAACCTGAGGGATGTGCTAGTCCATAGCACTCTACCCCAACCTCACAAGTCTCTTCCTGACACGGTGGCATGTCTTCGATCTCGTTGTAAAACCTGTCCACGTGTCCTTCAAACCCCAAGTCTGGCTTTCCCTAAGACTACTTTTCACATCCGGGAGAGTTTCTCATGGACGGGTCGCAACGTTATCTATGCGATCATCTGCACACGTTGCGACATGAGATATCTTGGGAAGACAGGTCTTCGTCTGGCGGACAGATTTAGGCAACACCTCTCTGATATCAACAGTGGTGCTGTCATAATCTCCCCACCAGTTCTACCGCGTCGTCGTCAACGACAGTGTTTGTATCACATCTGTTAGTGATTACGAGCCTGGGTTATTGCTGAATGCAAGATTCTGACAGGTGTGAACGTGGGGGATCGTCCTGGAGCGTTCACACCTGTCAGAATCTTGCATTCAGCAATAACCCAGGCTCGTAATCACTAACAGATGTGATACAAACACTGTCACAGAATGACTTTACGTGACACACTGCAAATACAATTCAAACACTTTATTCACACTTCTCACTCATCACAACCATTACATGCATCGCACAATTACAATAACGATGCCATAATACAATCAATAGATATATATAAATGCAATGTATACAACTCACAATCCTACATACCAGGCGCAAAGTCTCCTATACTCACACAGGCTTTCTATCTATTAGCGTTCATACACACAAGTCATACGAGCACCATTCAATCCGTCTGTCCTGTACAACAGTCCCAAGCCGTCTGGCCGCTAACCACTGTGAGTTCTTGCTAGTCGGGGTTGTGTCCCTGCGTGGACTTCATGTCCCACGCATGCACCGACTGACCATTCCTGTCACAGCGTGGTTAGTGTCGCTCACAGGTGGACCTGGTCGTAATTGCCAGGCGTCGTTGACGACGACGCGGTAGAACTGGTGGGGAGATTATGACAGGTGCCAAGAAACTGGTACACCTACACTTCAACAGTTCCGACCACTGTGGTGTTGCCTACATACAGGTCACGGCGATCAAATCGTGCAATTCTCAAGAACGCGATCGCAAGACATTGGAAAACCCTCTCATCTTCCAATTGGGTTCACTCTCTCCTCAAGGCCTCAGTATCCAACACAGTTATCCTACGCCCCCTGCCCCCTCCCATTCCCGTAGTCGTATAGTTCCCTTATAAGCTAGTTGCACGTCCTTCACAGGACGTCGTAGTCAACGCCAGCATTATCTTTGCCTTCTGAGACTTCCCGGTCAGTTAACATTCAGTTGCTTCTCATTGCTTTCTGAACTACCGGCACTTGCGCTATTTTATGATGGCAAGAGCGTGGTGGTCTGCATCCAAATCGCCCGCAGCGTTGTTTCGAGCTTGGCGTGCGGAATTGCCACTGCATCTGTTACATCGCCACAGAGTCGGCTACAGTGCTCTACCTATCCATATGTTCCCTTTTCACTCTCATGGGCGCACCCCCATCCCCCCAGCGCCGGTTCCCCACCGGTTGTCTTAGCCAATCCCCGAGCTTCTGACTTTATTACCTTTAGTCAGTTGACCCTGTTAACCACTACATCCGGTTTATTCCATCCACGGATAGTCGCTCAAGCAAGAACACAGATAAGTTAAATTAATATTTTAATGTAGTGTCTTTCGTGTATTTGTTAGTCTATTTTTGTTTGTATGTTCTGTGCTGACGAAGGCTTTGGCCGCAACGTCCATTTTGTTTCTTGTAGTCGTGCTCTAGTAAAGCTCACAATCTACTTCTCGTTTTTCGGTGATTCATTCATTGTTAAAAAAAAAACAGGCGCAGCTTGAAATGAATATCGGGGAAATGTCCTGGGACCTAAAGGCGAACGTTGTGACATTGACCCAGCTAGCGTGGATTGATCTATTATAACACCACACCCCCAAGGCTCCTCAAGGCTTGGAACAGTGTCATGTTAAGTTAGTTCCATATCCTCTAGAGCAGTGGTTCTCAACCTTTTTTTTTTACCCTGCCCCCCTTCACCATATTTTCAGAACGTCACCCCCCCCCCCCCTTTTCGTATTTCCTACCTAAAAATCCCGCCCCACCCTACACAGTATACGTAATAATGGAAGCTAAATTTAATAGCACATACTAAAACAAGTCTAGGCGTTCACATAAAACATGATTTGTGGGTCTACTTACTTTATAAATTGAATTTTAGAAGGGTGAGACGTACATAACCGTACAGTATGAAGGGAAAAACAATATCAAGTAATCGGTTCTTGTCTTGAGAACCACTGCTCTAGAGGACGTCGCAGTCAAACCCAGAATTTTGGCTTTTTGATTTCGTGTATGCTGGAAATGCGTTCGTAAGCCCTTTCCCGCAGAGCCGGCTATGTCCTGTCCTTTACCTCTTGTAATTACTTAATTGGTTACTTTAGTGAAATTTCTGTCTTTTATGCTTTTATATTTTTTTCTTCTTTGCTGATGAAGGCTTATTACCGCGTTGTCTTTATTTATTTATTTATTTATTTTTTATTTTTTAAATTCCTGTATAACTGCGCTTCTTCGCTTCATTTTTGCCGATTTATGCAACGCAAGTGATCAAACTTCGACTCGACTACCCTGGCGAATAATTTTAAAAAAAACAAACAAAAAAGCACACACACACAAAAGCCGAGAAATTGGGTCACTCTCTCCTCAAGGCCTCAGTATCCAACACAGTTATCCTACGCCCCCTGCCCCCTCCATTCCCGTAGTCGTATAGTTCCCTTATAAGCTAGTTGCACGTCCTTCACAGGACGTCGTAGTCAACGCCAGCATTATCTTTGCCTTCTGAGACTTCCCGGTCAGTTAACATTCAGTTGCTTCTCATTGCTTTCTGAACTACCGGCACTTGCGCTATTTTATGATGGCAAGAGCGTGGTGGTCTGCATCCAAATCGCCCGCAGCGTTGTTTCGAGCTTGGCGTGCGGAATTGCCACTGCATCCTGTTACATCGCCACAGAGTCGGCTACAGTGCTCTACCTATCCATATGTTCCCTTTTCACTCTCATGGGCGCACCCCCATCCCCCCAGCGCCGGTTCCCACCGGTTGTCTTAGCCAATCCCCGAGCTTCTGACTTTATTACCTTTAGTCAGTTGACCCTGTTAACCACTACATCCGGTTTATTCCATCCACGGATAGTCGCTCAAGCAAGAACACAGATAAGTTAAATTAATATTTTAATGTAGTGTCCTTTCGTGTATTTGTTAGTCTATTTTTGTTTGTATGTTCTGTGCTGACGAAGGCTTTGGCCGCAACGTCCATTTTGTTTCTTGTAGTCGTGCTCTAGTAAAGCTCACAATCTACTTCTCGTTTTTCGGTGATTCATTCATTGTTAAAAAAAAAAACAGGCGCAGCTTGAAATGAATATCGGGGAAATGTCCTGGGACCTAAAGGCGAACGTTGTGACATTGACCCAGCTAGCGTGGATTGATCTATTATAACACCACACCCCCAAGGCTCCTCAAGGCTTGGAACAGTGTCATGTTAAGTTAGTTCCATATCCTCTAGAGCAGTGGTTCTCAACCTTTTTTTTTACCCTGCCCCCCTTCACCATATTTCAGAACGTCACCCCCCCCCCCCTTTTCGTATTTCCTACCTAAAAATCCCGCCCCACCCTACACAGTATACGTATAATGGAAGCTAAATTTAATAGCACATACTAAAACAAGTCTAGGCGTTCACATAAAACATGATTTGTGGGTCTACTTACTTATAAATTGAATTTTAGAAGGGTGAGACGTACATAACCGTACAGTATGAAGGGAAAAACAATATCAAGTAATCGGTTCTTGTCTTGAGAACCACTGCTCTAGAGGACGTCGCAGTCAAACCCAGAATTTTGGCTTTTTGATTTCGTGTATGCTGGAAATGCGTTCGTAAGCCCTTTCCCGCAGAGCCGGCTATGTCCTGTCCTTTACCTCTTGTAATTACTTAATTGGTTACTTTAGTGAAATTTCTGTCTTTTATGCTTTTATATTTTTTTTCTTCTTTGCTGATGAAGGCTTATTACCGCGTTGTCTTTATTTATTTATTTATTTATTTTTTATTTTTTAAATTCCTGTATAACTGCGCTTCTTCGCTTCATTTTTGCCGATTTATGCAACGTAAGTGATCAAACTTCGACTCGACTACCCTGGCAATAATTTTAAAAAAACAAACAAAAAAGCACACACACACAAAAGCCGAGAAATTGGGTTCACTCTCTCCTCAAGGCCTCAGTATCCAACACAGTTATCCTACGCCCCCTGCCCCCTCCCATTCCCGTAGTCGTATAGTTCCCTTATAAGCTAGTTGCACGTCCTTCACAGGACGTCGTAGTCAACGCCAGCATTATCTTTGCCTTCTGAGACTTCCCGGTCAGTTAACATTCAGTTGCTTCTCATTGCTTTCTGAACTACCGGCACTTGCGCTATTTTATGATGGCAAGAGCGTGGTGGTCTGCATCCAAATCGCCCGCAGCGTTGTTTCGAGCTTGGCGTGCGGAATTGCCACTGCATCTGTTACATCGCCACAGAGTCGGCTACAGTGCTCTACCTATCCATATGTTCCCTTTTCACTCTCATGGGCGCACCCCCATCCCCCCAGCGCCGGTTCCCCACCGGTTGTCTTAGCCAATCCCCGAGCTTCTGACTTTATTACCTTTAGTCAGTTGACCCTGTTAACCACTACATCCGGTTTATTCCATCCACGGATAGTCGCTCAAGCAAGAACACAGATAAGTTAAATTAATATTTTAATGTAGTGTCTTTCGTGTATTTGTTAGTCTATTTTTGTTTGTATGTTCTGTGCTGACGAAGGCTTTGGCCGCAACGTCCATTTTGTTTCTTGTAGTCGTGCTCTAGTAAAGCTCACAATCTACTTCTCGTTTTTCGGTGATTCATTCATTGTTAAAAAAAAAAACAGGCGCAGCTTGAAATGAATATCGGGGAAATGTCCTGGGACCTAAGGCGAACGTTGTGACATTGACCCAGCTAGCGTGGATTGATCTATTATAACACCACACCCCCAAGGCTCCTCAAGGCTTGGAACAGTGTCATGTTAAGTTAGTTCCATATCCTCTAGAGCAGTGGTTCTCAACCTTTTTTTTTTACCCTGCCCCCCTTCACCATATTTTCAGAACGTCACCCCCCCCCCCCCTTTTCGTATTTCCTACCTAAAAATCCCGCCCCACCCTACACAGTATACGTAATAATGGAAGCTAAATTTAATAGCACATACTAAAACAAGTCTAGGCGTTCACATAAAACATGATTTGTGGGTCTACTTACTTTATAAATTGAATTTTAGAAGGGTGAGACGTACATAACCGTACAGTATGAAGGGAAAAACAATATCAAGTAATCGGTTCTTGTCTTGAGAACCACTGCTCTAGAGGACGTCGCAGTCAAACCCAGAATTTTGGCTTTTTGATTTCGTGTATGCTGGAAATGCGTTCGTAAGCCCTTTCCCGCAGAGCCGGCTATGTCCTGTCCTTTACCTCTTGTAATTACTTAATTGGTTACTTTAGTGAAATTTCTGTCTTTTATGCTTTTATATTTTTTTTCTTCTTTGCTGATGAAGGCTTATTACCGCGTTGTCTTTATTTATTTATTTATTTATTTTTTATTTTTTAAATTCCTGTATAACTGCGCTTCTTCGCTTCATTTTTGCCGATTTATGCAACGCAAGTGATCAAACTTCGACTCGACTACCCTGGCAATAATTTTAAAAAAACAAACAAAAAAGCACACACACACAAAAGCCGAGAAATTGGGTTCACTCTCTCCCTCAAGGCCTCAGTATCCAACACAGTTATCCTACGCCCCCTGCCCCCTCCCATTCCCGTAGTCGTATAGTTCCCTTATAAGCTAGTTGCTTGTCCTTCACAGGACGTCGTAGTCAACGCCAGCATTATCTTTGCCTTCTGAGACTTCCGGGTCAGTTTACGTTCAGTTGCTTCTCATTGCTTTCTGAACTACCGGCACGTTGCGCTATTTTATGATGGCAAGAGCGTGGTGGTCTGCATCCAAATCGCCCGCAGCGTTGTTTCGAGCTTGGCGTGCGGAATTGCCACTGCATCTGTTACATCGCCACAGAGTCGGCTACAGTGCTCTACCTATCCATATGTTCCCTTTTCACTCTTATGGGCGCACCCCCATCCCCCCAGCGCCGGTTCCCCCCGGTTGTCTTAGCCAATCCCCGAGCTTCTGACTTTATGACCTTTAGTCAGTTGACCTTGTTAACCACTACATCCGGTTTATTCCATCCACGGATAGTCCGCTCAAGCAAGAACACAGATAAGTTAAATTAATATTTTAATGTAGTGTCTTTCGTGTATTTGTTAGTCTATTTTTGTTTTTATGTTCTGTGCTGACGAAGGCTTTGGCCGCAACGTCCATTTTGTTTCTTGTAGTCGTGCTATAGTAAAGCTCACAATCTACTTCTCGTTTTTCGGTGATTCATTCATTGTTAAAAAAACAGGCGCAGCTTGAAATGAATATCGGGGAAATGTCCTGGGACCTAAAGGCGAACGTTGTGACATTGACCCAGCTAGCGTGGATTGATCTATTATAACACCACACCCCCAAGGCTCCTCAAGGCTTGGAACAGTGTCATGTTAAGTTAGTTCCATATCCTCTAGAGCAATGGTTCTCAACCTTTTTTTTTTACCCGTGCCCCCCTTCACCATATTTTCAGAACGTCACCCCCCCCCCTTTCGTATTTCCTACCTAAAAATCCCGCCCCACCCTACACAGTTTACGTAATAATGGAAGCTAAATTTAATAGCACATACTAAAACAAGTCTAGGCGTTCACATAAAACATGATTTGTGGGTCTACTTACTTTATAAATTGAATTTTCGAAGGGTGAGACGTACATAACCGTACAGTATGAAGGGAAAAACAATATCATGTAATCGGTTCTTGTATTGACGCGATCTTGAAAGGGGGGGAGGGAATTCCCCACCGGTTGAGAACCACTGCTCTAGAGGACGTCGCAGTCAAACCCAGAATTTTGGCTGTTTGATTTCGTGTATGCGGGATTAAGAAATGTGTTCGTAAGCCCTTTCCCGCAGAGCCGGCTGTGTCCTGTCCTTTACTTCTTGTAATTACTTAATTCGTTACTTTGGTGAAATTTCTGTCTTTTATGCTTTTATATTTTTTTTTCTTCTTTGCTGATGAAGGCTTATTACCGCGTTGTCTTTTTTTTTTTATTTATTTATTTATTTTTTATTTATTTTTTTTATTCCTGTATAACTGCGCTTCTTCGCTTCATTTTTGCCGATTTATGCAACACAAGTGATCAAACTTCGACTCGACTACCCTGGCAATAATTTTAAAAAACAAACAAAAAAGCACACACACACAAAAGCCGAGAAACCTAAGACAAAACATGATGATGATAATGAAGACAATCATTATCTGTACTTACATCGTACGCCTTCGTCTGGCGCTGTCCAGATGTTTCGACAGAAATCGTCTTCCGAAGGGACATGTCTTCATGTTTTGATCCCATCATTTTTAAACGTCTTCGGTGGATGAATACACTCGTCTAAATACAGCAGTTAGTTGGTTTGACTGTAACCATTCATAAATACCGAATGGACGGCCAGATTCTAAGAAAGTTCTCCTGCCTATTCGTCGTCTCCTTTAATTGATCTGTTACGTAGATTGTACTGTTAAACTAAAGACGGTTGTGCCGGTAACCCAACCCGACAGTGATTAGAATATATATCTTGGCGCTCCTCAACAACAAATATTACTATCTTCTTTGTTGCTGTGTTTATTGGTGGTGCTATTCATTTGCTGTTTTGTTAAACTGACGGCTCGTGTTGTAAGCTCTGTTGAGAAAAACAAAAAACCTTTCATCTGGGGCACGGAAGCGACGTAGTATGTCATGGAGATGGTTGTCTAATGTAAGAATCTAGATGCCAACTCTCGGCGCCAACCTGTGGGTTGAAACGTGCAAATGTCAGTATTACTAAATTCTGCGGCGGTTGACTAGCTCCATCCATCCATCCATCCATGCACCCATCCATCCATCCATCCATCCATCCATCCATCTGTCCATCCTTCCATCCATCTATCCATCCGTTCATCCATCCATCTATCCATCAATTCTGCAGTGGATGACTAACTCCGTAAGGATGGTAAAAGTAAAACAGATAACACGCCCTTTTTAAAACCTGACGCCATATTGGATATGGTTCTAGCACTATATTTTACAGACCAATCAGCACTCGAGGGGTGCTGTGGTCGACACAACATCAGCCGCCTTTA
This sequence comes from Cepaea nemoralis, assembly GCA_014155875.1. Classification (NCBI taxonomy): domain Eukaryota; kingdom Metazoa; phylum Mollusca; class Gastropoda; order Stylommatophora; family Helicidae; genus Cepaea; species Cepaea nemoralis. The sequence goes on from JACEFZ010011703.1 coordinate 70,117, forward strand.
TTTCCCCAAGATATTTCGTGGTACTCATTTCAGGCTAAATAGACATGTCAGACCATTTTTATTTAAAATTCCGCCCTGGTGTGGATTCAAACCTAAGATCACCGGAACGGCAGGCGAGCGGCTCCCTCTTGAAGGATGAGCAGTAGTAAATTAGGGCCGATAACATAGGGCCGATATCATTAGTGCCGATAACATTAGGACCGATAACATTAGGATCTATAACATTAGGGCGATAAAATTAGGACCGATAACTTTAGAGTCGATAACAATTGGACCGATCACATTAGGGCCGATAACAATAGGACCGATAACATTAGGGCCCATAATATTAGGCAGATAACATTAGGGCCGATAACATTAGGAACTTTAGATAGGAGTCTCCGTGACGAAGTGGTTGCGCCAACTGCTTCAAACTCCGGAGGTTGTGGGTTCGATTCCCGACCACGTCATTCGGTTTCATTCTGGACCACTTCATTTGGTTTCAGAGTGCAACTTTCTCAGAAACTCCAGAGGGTCGTCGCTGGAGCTAAGGAGTTTGTGCTTTGTGCGATGCTTTCAGTAAGCAGCCCTGCGGAAAGGGACCAAGCCGTATGGGATCAAACCCGGTGGAATGAAGTCGAGCCACTTGTCTGTTAAACTCCCTTTTTTAACAGCTTACATTAACTGAATATACATGGGAAAGTGCGTCTCCGTGACGAAGTGGTTGCGCCAACTGCTTCAAACTCCGGAGGTTGTCTGCGTGGGGGGTCTGCGTGGTCTCGAGGTATGGTGTCTGCCTCGAGTGCTGGAGGTCCCGGGTTCAAGCCCCGGTGATGCCGGGGTTTTTTCTCGTGGACTTCTAGTAATAAATTTCCCCTGGTCTCTGGGTAGTGAGATCGGACGCCCGTGTGTATTGTTGCGCACGTAAAAAAATCCCTTGGCAATTGGAAATCGAAAAAGAGTGGCTTAACGGCGCTGCCCGGGCAAAATTTCGAGTTAAAAATCTACCCAAAGTATTTTCAGGATCCTCGGCGGTGCTACGAAGTTCGTGCACTGAGCTGAGTTTCTCCAGACTCAGATTTGAGTTAGGAGGAGAACGGAGCACTTATGGGTTGCACCCGTGTGCCATGATGTTGATCCATCGACTAAACAAACAAACATGGGAAAGGATCTGAGGGCAGTAAGGAGTATGTAGCAATCATCATCATGTGCCGTGCCATTAAGCGTGGGCGGAGATGTTCCGGCATCTCCCACAATCACCAGAGTCGAGCATCAACTCCGTGTTCTTGTTTCAACCATGCCACGTAGCCACACCATCCCGAAATATTACTTCTCTGCATTCCAATTGTTCTTTGCCCCTCAGTCTTGCTAGTTGTCGCCAAGTTCAACAGTTTATTTCTTCTCATAACGTGTCCAAAATTTCTAGACGTCTAGTCTAATTTCTCTAATCAGTTTACGGTTTTCATTTGCCTCTTGTAGGACTTGCTCATTTGTTTGTCTATCGGTCCATGTTATTCTTTGCATTTTCCTCAGAAACTACATTTCCAATACCATTATATGTTTTTCAGCAGGTTCGCATGGCCAAATGGATAAGAACGCGTGTTCTTAAACATCCGGTGTGCTGATGTCGAGGTAAGCGGTACAACCCCTACACCGGACAGCTGGACTAAAATGTTGACCTGTCGTCCTTGACCTGGGGACGTAAATTACAAGTACCTCTGAAGTCGGAGTGGCTTCGCCTGATGGCGAGGGACACTGTTAATAGGGAAGCTAATCCACACGCAAAATTTAGTCCATCACTACTATAAATAGTGTGTATGGACTACGCTTGAATTCAAAGCGAGCGAGCGCCAAAAAAAAACGTTTTTCATCTTGCCTGCTCATTGTCCATGCTTCACATCCATATAAGAGTATAGGCTCTGTGTAGCACCTCAACACTCTTTTTCTCGCTACAATTGACGAAGGTCTAACAAAAATTAAGACTTTTTTGCACGGCCTGAAATGCATCGGTCATTTGTGGCCATCCCCCATATTTGTTTATACACCACTCGAAGGGGGCGATACTATAAATGGAATTTCCGGCCGCATTTACTTCCGAAGACATCTCCACATACCTATTTTAGGACGAGGTGATCTGGAAGCCAAGGTCAATTAATAAAAAAAGAAAAACAAAAGAAAAAAGAAAATAAGCCTCGGTACATATTCGACCCCATAACCACTGGACTAATAGGTAAATATACTAGCCACTGCACCACTACCAAAGTGAACTTTGTTAATTCATAGCAATTAACGGGGTAAAATAATTTTATTTTTTTTTTAAGCATAGGAAATAAGACCGGAGACCGACGGGGATGCCTGTTGACAACTTTGCCATTCTTACTGGAGGTAGGGGAAGTTACGGCGGTGTCAGCTGGCTGGAGGAGAAACAGCACACGTGTATCATGATTGTGACGGGCTCACAAAATATGATGAGAAAGGTGATAACAGGCATGACACAGGGCTCACAAAGTATGATAAGAAAGGTGATAACAGGCATGCTTCCGGCAAAGTTGCAGTCTTCCAATCACCAATAAAAAAAAATAGAAAACATATATTTGATCCCCCCCCCCTTCCACCCCACTCCCAGGTCATGCTGGTGTGGTGGGAAAAAAGCAGGCGGACAGATTGGCTGGGTCTGCACCGCTTGATGGGGTATTGATACATGATAAGGCAGACAGTGGTCAGGGCCCTTTTGAATTCTTTCTATAATGCAGAAGAACAGGTTGATCATCACGGCTTGGAGAAAATGGCGCTGCAGGGAGCGATCAGAGGATCTGACCGACACCCAAAACTCCGAGGAAAAGTCAGACGGACACATAATCAGATTGCTACTGGTACCATTAGTATTGGACTTTTCGCTGGCTGTTGAAGATGAAGACGAAGCACTTATGGGAAAGTCCCCAGTGCTGTGATGTTGTTTCTAGACTCATCTCAACCCATCTGACTATAGGCTGGATTGTGAAGACAGCAACTAGCACTGCCAAATATGGAATCCAATGGACTTCTCTGACAGAGAAGTTCGATTATCTGGACTGTGTTGACGACATCACCCTCCTGTCTCACACCCGAAATCAGGTGCAGGATAAACTAAGATCACTAGATGGGGAGACATAACAACTAGGTCTGAAAATTAATAGAGGAAAGACGAGGATAATGAGAATAAATCAAGCAAATATTTTGATTACCTGATTTCCTTTGGGGAAACCTCACTCCAAGAGACAGAATCATACACCTACTTGGGTAGAAATGTAGACAAAAGGATTACAGATACAGATATCAGAATATGAATACAGAACGCCAGGGGAGCTTTTATAGCACTGGGAAATTTGCGAGGGTCAATGAAATTAGACTTAACACCAAGCTTAGAATATTAGAATATTAAATAACTATTTCAGAATGTTGTCAGGTCTTCTTAGTTAGATATGGCTACGTATGACAGTAGACGGTACTACCTGCTTTCTGTTAGCACCAAATGTTGGGCGGCGATCACCAAATCCGACACCCAACATTGTGCCAACGGTTTCCGGCGGAGGGGCGCGATTGGGAGAGTACACACCTTACCCTAGTACGAGGAAATGCAACCTAAAGACTAAATGTCATGGCAGGGCAGACCAGACCCTAAGCCTTAGTCAGCAACTGGTCTAAGATGGAAGCTCCGACAGGCGGAAGTTAAGAGTATTGCTTTGCTGATCCGGCAGCTTCTGTAGCTTGTCTTGTTCCATACGTATTGATTGGTGTTACCTTTCCTCTGGAGTAAACTAGACAGGCTAAGAGAGGGATCCTGCTGCATGGGCAACACATGGTCACTAACTTCAGCCCAGGCTTTGTGTTATGGAGAGGTATAACTCCATTTGACAAACTATCGCCTGTCAAGACAGCAAGGTGCCAATCATTGCTGTATAAGAAATGTCTTGGGAAGAAGCGGCCGCCGATGTGATAGGCGCCATATCAGCCACCGAGTGTTGGGCGGTCTATACAAATATGGGTGAAGCACTCCCATGTCTCCAATGTGTCTAGGACATGTACAAGAGACCTTTACCTGTACTTACTGCGGTATGGGGCAGAACAATGGAGAACCACTCCAGCGATTACTAATAGTGATACACTATTAACTGATTCCGGCCCGAAGGATAATATATCGCCAAATCTGATCCATTTGGAAAGAAGGACGATATATCGCCATGCTAGGGTAATCGTGTTAATTGTTTCGATTAGTGGTATCTTCCGCAATTTCAATGCCCAGTGAATGGAAATTTACATTATAATACTTGTTCGTCAGAGCTGGGCAGCAACGTAAAGACAAAGAAGACTGTGCTGCCGACTTACCGCCCATTTTCGATAGCGCGGATGACTGGAAACTGATTGTGGACCTGATGGGCCGTGGTGCGCACCCTAAAGTGATCTAGCAATTTCGATTGCATCCTGACATTGTACTTCACTCCTCGTCGGCTAAATAGCTAACGCTGATTGAGCTGACCGATCCATATAAGTCGAGAATCAAGGAGCAGCACACGTACAAGATGAAGATGTACAGTGACATAGTCGCAAGTCTGAGACAGGAAGGATACACTGTCAGGCTATTTGACGTGGAGGTAGGCGCAAGAGGTCTAATCTCCCACTCCGTATATGACGTGCTAAAATAGTTAGGCATCAAAGGACAAGCAAAAACTCATGCACAAAAACAACTCGGTGAGGCCGCCGAAAACGCTGGCTGTGGAACAACCGGAACATTGAGTGAGACAAGTCCCCATAGTAATATGGTTAACGTTTCTGTCTATAACTGCAGGGCAACTAACAAAAGACCAAATCTCTCAATCAAGAACTAAAACTTGCGCTGTCTCGTGTCGACTTGATAGCGTTCTCTCCGAGAGAGGGCAGTGCATCTGTTCAGTGGGACAAATCGCCGCATGGTAGCAGTCGCCAAGTCAGGCAACTGTCGCCCGAAGTCCAATCTCCGTGCCATGGTGGTAGTCGTCTTGCAGCAGAGACCAAGGGAGGTGTCGAGGAACCCAGAAAAAGAGCCGGCTTCCCTGAGTGTGGTGCCACGAACGGGGCACGAAGAAGGAACATGGCATCGAAGACGAACGGAGGCGATAGAGGCAATGGCCAAGGAAGAAGCTGGCTTCCCAAGACCACAGGTGCTAGGATGGTGTGTGAGGGCAGGAAGCACCGGGTGCGCAAGGCTTTCCTCCCCGAGGGAGGGATGGCTTGAGAGCAGACATTTTTCGCATGTATAACACGGAACAACGCAAAGACCGAACGTCTTGCACGGCAGGGACCAAACGCCCGCAGTGATGACCCGGGTGGGCCCGCCGCCCAGAAAGTGTCAAGAAGGTAAAAGGGCCGAAATATTCGGGGTAGGGGGACCATTTCTGACGATGAAAAGCCCCCTATCGTGCTTGCTCCGCGGTGGAGTTTTTAACCACTTATTTGATTGTCAGTCATACCTGGTCCAAACTTACGTTATGTTTGGCACTGAATCGGTTTTTTTAAGAGGGGGGGGGGGGGGGGGTGGAGTTTTCTTGTTTCTCGCCAGGTGCATACTACAGAGTTATATGAAGTGTATGAAATGACATTAATAATTCTTTGGATGATTACTAAGCACATAGTCATTGATATTGTTCAAACGTGGAGAAACGTTATTCCAACGGAACTCTAAGACTTAACGGGAAATCCTTCTGTTTGCATATAGGTCATCACAAGTGTTTATCGTAAGGTACCACTGGACAAATAATAAATAGCATATCCACACTGCCATGGAGTTGGCGTGGATCAAAGACCACTCAGTGCAGGTGACCTAGAGACACTAGCCTAGAGTCTTTGCACATTTCAGTGACAGACGTGAAGATCGAGTGGATTGTGAACCACTCTGCCGGAAGTAACCTGAGCGAAGGTCAAGCACGGACTAAGGGTCCCTGAGAGATCATTCACGTCTGGATCGCGTTCGAGGTCGGACGGAGAATGGCACATGACAGAGGTCCATCTGACCGCCACGTTTATACAGATGGAACGTTTTTGAATCTGTGGACGAATGTCGACGTCAGTGATTGTTCGAGCGACAGATAAACAAGATAGAGATCGAGTGCAAGTATTGTTGTTTTAGTTTTAGTGACATTGATGTGACGGGTGTTTTAAAAGAAAGACAGAATACACCGTGTGAAAACATGCAGTTGTCGTGTTATGAAGAAGTTATTGTTAGTGTAGTGTTGACTGTTATGTGATAAATACGTGGTGATTTAGAGAAGGTAGAAAGAGTATTACTACCCATCAACTCCAGGGCAAATAAGAGCAATAATAAAACATGAATATTACATATGCCCTGTCTACCTGGAGACAGTAGAGTGACTTATGTCAACAGTTACAGATGCCCTAATTCGTTAGCAACTGAGTAACATCATCTCATCCATCGGTAACACAGAATAGCTCAGTGGCAGTAGAATCGCCATTCGTAATCCATCCAGCAATAACTATTGCAGAATGTTGTCAGGTCTTCTTAATTAGATTCATTTCGCTCCATGGCAATACAGTGCGCTAATGTTAGCACCTCATACATGTCAACAGCGCTCATGCCATCCGAACACATATCCCGCTCATGTCACACACTAACCCAATGCTACCGATGTGATGCTTGAGTAAAGCTGCCAACTATCCGAGAATCAGTCAGAAATTATATTATCAGACAGTGGGTTCAACGCTTGTGCCACATATATGATACTAGCTGACCCGGCCCGGCTTCGCCCAGGCCCTGGAGGGGATCTATCTATCTATCAGTCTGTCTGCTTGTCTGCCTGTCTGTCTGTCTGTCTGGCTGACCCTGCCCGGCTTCACCCAGTCCCTGGTGGGGAGCATCTCATTTAATTCATATACGTAGTCATATAAGCTCCCGTTCCCGACTATCTGTCTGTCTATCTGTCTGACCCGGCCCGGCTTCACCCAGTCCCTGGTGGGGAGCATCTCATTTAATTCATATACGTAGTCATATAAGCTCCCGTTCCCGACTATCTGTCTGTCTGTCTGACCCGGCCCGGCTTCACCCAGTCCCTGGGGGGAGCATGTCGTTTAATTCATATAAGTAGTCAAATAAGCTCCCGTTCCCGCCTATCTGTCTGTCTGTCTATCTATCTGACCTGGCGTGGTTTTGCCCATATCCTGGCGCACAGTAACTTAAAAGAATGTCCTTCCACACACCATCCATTATTTTTAATGAAAACTGTTTTTAATCACCGACATGACAGTTGATAACTTCTTTAAGCAGAAAAAGATGGGTTACAATGTTATGCATTATGCATTAATTTTATGAAAACTTTGAAAATGCCTTAAAGATTATATCATTATTTATTATAACTCATATGCCTGAAAATAACTATAGACAAAGAGTTTAACAATAGTGCAAGTAAGTCCAACAATATGACTATAAAGTATATAGAAATGTTATTAAAAGTTATGCCCCTTGAAATAACTTTTCTAGAGTGAAGTCTCCCTGCTATATAGAAATTATATAATGAAAAATGAAACATTAAATGTTATTAAGTAAGTAGCCGATTTTACACTAAGAAACTATTATAGTCGGTTGCATAGGAATGAAAGGAAGACGTGTAGAAAATTTCATCTCAATCGGATGTACCGTTATCGAACGCATCCAATACATAGCCAACTACAAACACACCCACATACACTCTGTTTTATAGATATAGATATTGAAAGATGGAAGATCACATGGTTAGCCCATCTCGTTAGAATGTAAAAACATCAACTACCAGTGCTGACACTACATAAAAGAAGGTCTGCTACGAGAGTAAGAGAACGCCTGAGAAGAAAATGGATGAACGATATCAAAAGAGTATGATAAAGAGAGAATGATAAACTGATACACAAACATTAATATCTCGGCTTAAAATTGACCTATAGACTCAAATAAGGTACCGTTGGATTTCTTGTTTCAAGAGGTGTCCAACTATGCAGGTTTCATAATTAAAAAGCAATTTAGAAAATGTTCCTAAAGTGGCTAATATTAAAGACAATGTACAAAACTACAACCACAAGGAATGACACTATCCAATGTCATTCATCGGGAGCTGGAGTGCCAATGATTCCTCCGCACTACTCACTATGCTTGATGGCAAAAGTCGAAGATAATGATGATTGCTGTATTTGAGAATAAGAACAAAAATGACGAAATGAATGGGGGGAAAAACATTACGTGTGACGGACTGTCAACTGTGAATGTTGAAAGTACCCTTGTCCCACAGCTTCAGACATCTGACAGAAGTGCGCACTGCGGCTTTCACTGATGCGCCGTGCTGTATGGTGCGGTGTTGATATATGGTGCGGTGTGCTGGGGTTAGATTTTCCTTTCGTTTTGAACTCGAGCGTAGGCCATATATTTACTGGTACTACTATAGTTGCTACTACTAGTGAATGCACTGGACTGATGGGTTGGCTTTTCCTATTACCAGTTCCCCCCGTCATCAGGTAAACTCACACCGACTTCTGAGGTTCTTGTAATTTACGCATCCAAGTCAAGGAAGAAAAGTCCAACTGAATGGTGTATGGATTGAATCCACTACCTCGCTATCAGTGCACCGGAAGTTTACCTATTTCTGTTATGTGGACCTCTCCTCATCACCATGTGACATGCTGATAAGCGTGGGCGGTCGGTCATGTTTCGCCATCTCACTCGATCACCAGAGTCATGGAACAACTCTATGTTCCTTTCTCGACCATGCCATGAGACCAAGCCATCCAGGTATTTACTTCTCTGTCTTTCCCTTGTTCTTTTCACCTCTCTTGCCAGTTGTCACCAAGTTCTCGTTTTTTTTTTCTTCTCATAACATTCCCCCAAATAAATGTACGAGGGCGAGTCAATAAGTAAGTCGCAAAGTTATGTGGGATGGCAGGTAAATGTAGTTGGTGTTTTCTGCAGGTGTCAGTAGGTGACAACATCAAACTTCATATTCCCGTTCATCAGGTGGTTCTAGGTGTCTCATGCGCATGCGCAGCGCATAAACAAAATGGTGACTGTACTTATGGAGTGTACACCCAAAGAGTAAAGTGTTGTGCGTTTTTGTGGGCAAAAGGATTGCCTGCAAAGGACATTCATAAGGAAATGCTTCCTGTTTATGCTGACAAATGTTTACATAGCTGGGTAGAAAAATTTTCTCAAGAACGCTTTAAAATTGTTGATGAAATCCCATCTGGTCGTCCTGTTGAGATTGCAACAGAAGCATCCATGCAGTGAGTAGAGGAGATGATTAGAGGTGACAGGCGAGCAACGTCCACCTAACAGCCCCGGCTTAGCCCATAGTGATTTCCACCTTTTTGGTCCACTGAAAACCCACCTTGGCGGGAGACATTTTGCAAATGACGCTGAAGTTGAATGTGACAACATGGTTTAGAAAACAGAGCACGCAGTTCTAAGCAGCCGGTTTGGGAGGACTGATAAAACGATGGGATAAGTGCATCAATGTTGGTAGAAATTACATTGCGAAATAAAGGGACAATGTATGTATAAAAATAAACTGGTTTCAAGTTGTTATCATATTTAGTTATTTTTATACAGCCATTTGTGACTTACTAACTTACCCTCTAGTTATTTATCCACAGCCATTTGTGACTTACTTATTGACTTCCCCTCGTATTTTGACTGTCTACGTCTAATTTCTCTAATAACTGTACGGTTGTCATGTGTCTCTTGTAGGACTTGCTCATTTACTAAACAAATATAAAATGTTGCCTAGCCTTTGCAGGATGTTGCGATCAACCCCAAACCCAGGTTGATTTACTAGGCAACTTTACTTTCAATAGTTTGCCATTGCGTTGTGAACGAGAAATACACGCTGCAAGTCCAACTGACCAGTTGTAGGAGCTGAACACACTACTCCGCCATCAGCACACAAGAAGATTAATCACAAGCCATGCGACCTCTAAAGCAAATATATGACCTACAACCATTTGGTTGCCTACTTCGCAAGGAAATCACAGTTGGATTCCTACCATACACTTCTTAGGATAGCTGCAGACACCCTATTTCTGAACCACCCACAAGACAGTATATGTGATGACTTTAATATGCATCATCCACATCGGGGAATTTACCAAATAACATCTCCTAATAGAAATAAAAAGATTTCTTCTTCTTATGCGTTCGTCCAGAATGTGTTCTCTGAGTAATTGTGTTGTGCCTGTTTACAGCAGAGCTGTGATATTTGTACCTTTCGGCCGACACATCCGACGTCTTCAGGCATTTGTTAACCTTCCTGGGTAAAAAGATGTTGATTGCAACGAGAAAAAGAGTGTTGAATCTCTACATAGAACCTGTACTTTTTGTGGATGTGAAGTGTGGACAATGAACAGACAAGCTGAAAAACTTCTAATGGCTGTGGAAATGTGGTTTCTGTGGAAAAAGCAAAGAATACCATGGACAGACAGAAAAACTAATGAGCAAGTTGTACAAGAAACATATAAAAACCATAAACTGATTAGAAAAATTAGACAGAGTCACAATTCTTTGGACACATTATGAGAATAAATAAATTGGAGAACTTGGTGACAACTAGCAAGATTGAGAGAAAAAGAACAAGGGGAAGGTAGAGAAGTAAATACCTGGATGGCTTGACTACATATCATGGTGGAAACAAGAACACAGAGCTGATCCACGACTCTAGTGATCATGTAAAATGGCGAAAACATGACCACCCATGCCTATCGGCACAGCACATGAGGATGATAAGGAAAGCCAAGCACTGTAACCTACCCTGCATGTCACAAGAAACAACCCAGGAGGGTTGAGGTGAGACCGACCACCTCATCCTGTAGACAGAATTTAGATGCTAAACCCAACACACATAATGAAACTAGTCATAAACAAGTCTGAGGTCAGCATGGTAGAATGGATGAGAACACGTGTTCTTAAACATCCGGTGTTGTGATGCCAAGGTAAGGGGTTCAACCCCTACACCGGACAGCTGGACAAAACCTTTGAGTTCTCGTCTTTGACTTGGGGGACATAAATTACAAGTACCTCTGATGTCAGAGTGGGTTGGCCTGATGGCAAGATACACTGGTAAAAGGGAAAGCTAATCCACACGCAAAATTAAGTTAGTCGATCATCCTCATTGCACATCGAATCATTCGGTCCATAAGTGCTTGGATCCCCTCCTCAGCAAATCCTGCAGCGTGTAGCAGCTCACGACATCAGTTCTGTGTTAGTTTATCAATCTTCTTTGGCTTCCTGCGTAGTGTTCTTGTTTGGCCACCCCTCTTTTAATTTGCTGTTCTCGTAGTCTGGCCATTGTTGTAGATTCACAGTCATCCCTTGGTTCTCACAAGTTTTACTTCTCATAGAGCATTCAGATTGTCAGCCTGGTTCATGGCATGTCCGCCCTTCACATTAGCCACACCTGCGAGCTTGTCAGCCCGCTCATTTCCTTGTACTCCCGCATGCCCTGGCACAACGATGAAACTAATCTTTGTCAGCCGAGACCGCTCCAGAGACAGCAACCACTCTCTTCGGATCCACCCAGTCTCCTCCTCTTGAGCATGCTCATTGAGTCGCTAAGGAAACATGCCCTATTGAATGTCTGTGTCTCGAGCCATGTTATTGCTTTACTTACTGCCATGACTTCCATAGTCAGGCTACTTGTGGTCTCAACATAAGCACCAGAGTCCTCCTTCACAATTCTCCCTCCGGTCCGAGCCGTAAAGGCCCATGAGCTTCTCACATGTCGGACGACCGACCCATCTGTGTAAATGACAGCATCACCGTCATGCAAAATTAAGCCCAGTGCACTAGAAGTAGTCTGTATGGACTATGCCTAAGTTCAAAGCGAGAGCCAACAAAACATAAAAGACGTCTAATATGGGCTTGGCTTGAGGAGTTTGAGGGCCTAGACTCCTTTGGGTGGACAAAAAGCAATAGAAAGAAAAATAAGATATTGGTATAAGACCCTCACCAAAACTTCATTGGTTCATCAATTAACACAAAAGTGCCTGAGGGTTCTTGGAGAAGGTTGGGGGACAGTGTTTGGTGAGGCAGAGCCCGACATATAATACCACAACATCTAGTCTGAGAATGGAGTTGGGGAAGTCATTGCGGTTCCATGATTGTAACGGATTCACAAGTATGATGAAAAAGGTGAAGACATACATGCTTCGGACTGAGTGGCAGACTTCCATATTGAGAGCATGTTGGAATTTTTTTCCCAGGACGTGCTGGTGTGGAGGGAAACGAGCAAGCGGACATATTGGCTGGGTCTGCACCCCTTGATGGGGTAGTAGGGCGTGCGCTAAGGCAGATGCAGGGGTCCTTTGAGATCGTGTGTATAGTACAGACGAACGGGTAGATCATCACATCTTGAAAGGCACCACAAGGGGTGACCTGAGGATCTGGTCGATGCTCAAAGCTCCAAGGAAAGGTCAGAGGGACATATAATCAGACAACAACTAGTGCCATTAGTATTGGGACTCTACAGATGAGGACGGAGCACATGTGGGAATGTCCAGAGTGCTGTGATGAGGGTTCTTGACTCAACTCAAAGCAAAAGTTACACATATCTCTTTGAGACAAACGCTTAAATGTACCATTTTTATTTAGTAAAATAATGATAAATATAGAAACAACACAGCATGCACAATATGGCTAGTAATCAGATTTCTTGAGCAAAACAAAATAGAAGCAAAAAATATATACAAAGTGCATATAATGTCATATGTGTAAATGTTCATGTGACATGTTTAATATCATGAATGTATACGTTTTGACATATAACCATAATACTGTATAAGACTGCCTGGGTGAAAACACCAGACATATTGTTATTATTGATAATTATTACTATTATAATTGTTTCTCCATCTGGTTTTCTGTCACTCTATTAGTGTGGTCCCCACAGAATATGTCAGAGAATGTCACATCAACACAACTACACTAGAATCTAATATACGAGGGGGCCGCAAATCAAAACCTTAATAGTGTGTTAGAAATTACGATAATCACACCATTATCTTGCCACCTGTCAATATTGTTGTTAAGATTGTCAAGAGTGTTAATCAAGTGATATCACAGGGCAGATGAACACGGTGATGTCATAAGGACAGTTTAAAGATGGCCTCCCCACTTTTGACATGCACTATTGAGCAGCAGCGTTCTGTTATCCGTTTTTTATTATCAGTGAAAGGGAGAAACCTATAGATATTCATCAGCAAATGGTGATGCATGCCTGTCAGTCCAGCAAGTGTATGAGTAGAGTAGGAAGTTTTAAAACTTTTCGGTCCGATGAAGAGGAACAGTAGGTGGTTGTTCATGAGTGGTTACACATGCAAAAGAGAATTTTTTTCTACAGGAATCCAACCACTGGAAGACTTGCACTGAACGCAGTGGTGACTACATCGAAAAATGACACATTTGTTCTTTACTTTTTCAGAATATATTCAGACACACACACACAAAACTTAAGGTTTCATTTGAAGTCCCCTCATAAATTTTACTATGTTTGTGATTCCAATTTTACTTCAATTTGTCTCTGTATGTTGCTGTGCGCGTGGATCGGATCAGCTTCAAATCAAAGCAATTTTAAGAAGACGAATGTTGTCTTGAAATAAATACAACAAAGGAAAGAAATAATTGCATGTTGTCTTTAATCCAAATCAAAGACAGAAGACTGAGTGTTGTCTTCAAATCAAAACAATGGAGGGAAACAGTCTGTATGTTGCAATCAAAATACATAGCCTAGGAAAAAAATGAATGATTTCAATCCAAAGACAAGAAACAGACTGAAAGTTATAATCAAAACACAACAAAGGCAAGAAACAGACTGAATGTGTTAATCAAAACACAACAAAGGCAAGAAACAGACTGAATAGTGCATTGAAAACACAACAAAGGCAGGAAACAGACTGAATATTGTATTGAAAAGACAACAAAGGCAAGAAACACACTGAACAGTGTATTGAAAACACAATAAAGGCAAGAAACAGACGGAATTATCTCTTCAAAACTCAACAAATGCCAGGAAGTCAGGGGGAAACCACCAGATTAACTTTCCAAGATTTCAAGAGTAACCACATTCGTTGATTTACTCAATAAAATATAAATGATATGTTACATTTACATAAATGAAGGTTGATCAACAACAAAGGCATTACATTATGGTAAAGCTCGGGTAATATGACACCTAGTCATTGGTGGTCCACTGTTTATGCTTTAAAAACATAGAAGATAATTTTCTTTACAGCAGTGGTTCTCAACCCGGTACAATCCCATGGACCTTCTTCAACAAAATATGAATGGTCACAAAATATAACTAGGAAACTCAACAAAAGAAATACACACACAGAAACAAGCCAATGTTTTTAACAACGAACAAAAATACATGAGAATATCTAGTCAGGAAACTGAAATATCACAATCACAACTAAGTAATCCACAAGTCTCATAGAATACCACAAGCAAAGTCCTAACGTTCAGGAAATGAAAATATAGAAAGGCAGAAGGAGATTAGGGTGTTGATAAAGACTGTTTGAAATGTTAGTTTGTATCTGTGTGTGACTTTCCTTTTGTCGAGCTTTCTGGTTATATTTTGTGCTCATTCATTTTCCGGCAGCAGTGGCCCAGATTTTTAATGTGCTTATGAAAAGATTTTGTGCCAAACAAAAAGTAGGTTTGAACCAAACGAAGATGAATGGCTGAAAATGGGAAGTAGGGATGTGTCAGACTTATGATTTTAAAGCTTTTAATATTGTAGCAGACATGTTGTATTATAACACAATGATAAAATTTGGGCAATATAAAAGCCCATTCCAGACACAGGAAGTCGCTTAATACGATTAATCATTCCATGGCACTTTATCAGTTAATGAAATGTCAGAATACCATGCCCCAGCTTTCTTTGTTTGACTCATAAACTGTATTATCAATAAAATCCATATAATACTGAAGGTCTTTTACTATTGTTATATTAGCAAGTATTTATTTATCTTGATCGTCTCCAAGTCCTACACCGGTCAGTTGGACTAAAATGTTGACTTCTCGTCCTTGACTAGGGAACATAACTTACAATTACCTCAGAAGACGGAATGGGTTCTCCAGCGAGGGGCACTGGTAATAGGGAATTGCAATCCACATGCAAAGATCAGACCAGTGCATTAGACGTAGTAGCATGTGTGTGGACTACGCCTGAATTCAAAGCAAGCAAACAAGAAAAGCAACAACAAATAATATAAGAGTGTCATATCTTTTAATGCCGCTAAAATATTTAACCTGTTTTTTTTTCCAGCTTCTTTAAAGCTTCTATATTTGTAAGTAATTTAACAGGTCGCACTCAAAGATCCTTCAGTAAACATATCTAACACAGTGAGGACAATGACCAGGTTGATGTATCTAGAAATATCAACATTCTAAAGGTTTAGACCTCTGGTCACAAATTCTATGACTCCCCACCTTCCCCTGAAACCTTAAAATGATCTCCAGGCTGAGAACCACTGCGATGTTCACAGACAGAACACAAAGACACAAAGCCATGTATGGTCCATAAAATGGGTGTAAAAAATGACACATATGTTACATATACCTTTTAATATAATATGCTTTTGTATGTTCAAAGTTCTACATAACATATTAACGGTATGATGGAATTTATACATATAGTATTTGTATGTTGGAAGATGAAAAAACTTAACTGATGATTCAAAGAATGTTTGAAAATTATATATGAACATAATACTTTTGATTGTTGGAACAGAAATCAATTATGCAGACAAAGTAATCAATAATTCACTGTCTTTCTTCATGTCAGAAATTAAACATGTTCCATGTTTTGTATGTAAAGAAACATGAGAAAGGCTGACTGTCTTGTCTGTATGTGAGAAACAAGACACAAGATCTACAAACTGTCTGTCTGTATGTTAGGAACAAGACACAAGCAAGTCTGTCTTTATGTGAGGAACAAGACACAAACATTTGAATACATGTTTCTGTATTTTGGAATACATAGCAATATTAAAATGTATTGAATGTTGTTCGGCAGGTCATAACAAACAAAGATAACAATACTTAATCATAAACTGAAACAACAACATTTCAGCACTGTTAGCAGAATTATTAATCAGCACATCGTGGGGTGGTCAAGTACATGAGTCTCCATGGAGATGTCACTAAGCCATCCGCCTCATGCCCCGAAAGTCATGGGTTCATTTTCAGACCATATTGTTCAGTCCATGAGAGGAGGAGAAGGAGGGTGGTCACTGCTGGAACTACTGAGTTCTTGCACTGTGTGACGCTCTCAGCTGGCAGCTTGCCATTCTGCTGACAGAGACCGAGGTAGGTGTTGGTCAAATCTGGTGCGATGAAGCCGATCCTCTTGTCTTTATCTGTTCAGAGTCACCACCATCGGACACAAATACCACCTTCCCTGCACTGTGAACTGTCAGCAAAGACATATTCTCCCTTGTCCACCTCTCAAAGTTCAACGCCATTTTGACAAGTTTGTTAAATTTATGTGAGCATTTATTTAATACAGTCTACTTTACTGCAGAAGCCCTGACAGCACAGTGACTAATGTGCTTGCTGCCCCAAGCAAAGGTCCAGGCTCAACTGCCAGGAGCGGCAAATTATCCACTGAACACCAATTTGTTCCAAGGTCAGCACGGCCAAGAGGTTTATCATGCTTGTGCTGAAACTTCCTGTGCACAGATGGCAGGGCAGTGGGTGCGTTCTACACACCAGTCAGTTTGTCTTGTTCAGAAATCAATGGCAAACTAATGAGTGCAAAATTGCATAGTAAAAATCAACCTGACGTTGATTGCAACATCCTGTAAAGGACATGCAACATCTTCTAATGGTTCCATGATTGACCTACTTTCATCAAATGGGCATCTGATCAGTTTCAGAATGATCTCGGAAGGACAGGTGACTAGCAAGGCAACGGGCCACCCCATCCCATTATGCTGTGACCTAGAATATGTACTGGCCTATATACTTGACACCCCACGACATTACCTATCCTGGGACTACTTGTATCTGTTCTTGACTGCACGGGGTGTCCACGCACGTAGCAAACACTAGTATTGAATTATTACCACAGCCTCTTCAACAATATTTATCACCATTACCAGAGACAGGGATGTGTGCTCTCTCCCCTGCTATTCAATATCTACATGGACAGAATTTCCAAAGAAGCAAGTCTCGACAGACCAGATTCAGAAAATTTAGAACTCTTAACTCCAGATGAAACAACTGACCCACAAGGAATAAATGAACTTCTATTTGCAGATGATCAGTGCCTGTTTTACAGCGACGAGGGCAGACTACAAAATCATATTACTAATCTGAGTTCAACCTGCAGCAGATACAATATGAGTATAAACACAGCCAAAACCGAAGTAATGCAAGTTAGCAGATCGCCAGGCCCACTAAGTATACAGATAAATAACACACCTCTGAAACAAGTTAAAGAATTCAAATACCTTGGAAGTATGATCACAGAAGATGGCAGATTAGACAGAGAAATTGAAATCAGATGTCAAAAAGCTAGAGCACTTACATATCAACTGTCACCCTTACTGAAACATCCAAACATACCCATGTCCGCAAAACGACAGATAATAAACAGCATATTCACACCAACCCTATGCTACCAATCTCAAACCTGGACTTTATCCAAATTACACCTTCGCAGGATCAACACCTGCGAAATGAGATGCCTGAGGAGAGCTGCCAACTTAACAATCCGAGACCGAGTAAGGAATGTTACTATCAGACAGACTGTGGGATCAACACCTTGTGCCACATTTATTGAAAGACAGAAGATCAAGTGGTTTGGCCATGTTGTTAGAATGCAACATCAGCAACTATCATCACTGGCCTTACATCAAAGATCATCTGCGACGAGACCACGAGGACGTCCAAGAAGAAAATGGATTGACGACATCAGAGACATTGTACAACCACACGGAATGACACTATCCAGTGCCGTCCACCGGGCGCTGGAACACAAATTATTCCTCCCCACGACGCTTGACGGCAGAAGTGGAAGATGACGATGACCATCATCATATGACCCTATCAGCTAGCGTAAACCTTCATACATCTCCACAGATCTTAGTCCTTGGTTCTCTGTGTCTAACTAACTAAATAACCGCCACCTTGCCATCTTGACAGACGATGTTTGTTACATTGTGCTTTAAAAAAAAATAGGATTAACAACTACAATCCATGGCAATAGCAAATGTGACTGATCAGACCAAATTGTGCAGTAAATGTTCGTCCACAATGGATGCATGTGAACATGTGGTCATTTCCACCACCACCCGATGTATACGGTGTCTGACCTATCTGCAATCAATTTCTTCTTTGTTTTGTACCTGCCCTACCTACTTCACCATCCCAGTCATCCAGCATCATGTCTCTCTGCCTGCCCCGCCCCTTCTATCACTGATCTTTCCGGTTGTCGCTGTGTTTTCCAGAGCCTCTTTATTCATTACATGACAAAAAAACATTTAGATAAATGTTTATATAAAAATATACATATCAATATTTATACATTTATTAAATACTGCTCTTGTGGACTAATAGCTTGAAGCACAATGAGGATGATCTGTTGACTAACTAAATACTGTCTATTCTATTGTGGAAAAAACAAAGAATGACAGTAGCACCAAAATTATATTTCACTTATTCTTATTCTTTGTTCAACCAGCATTTTTCCTTTGTTGAACGGCATTTGTGCTGTGCCTGTTCATGGATGAGCAGCGATATATCTGTCTTTTCGACAAACACATCCCAGTCTTTTCCAACACTTCTTGACCAGATTACCAGACTCAGGTAAAAATAAAATGGTAATCAAATACTGCATGTTCAAATACATTTGGTAATCTATTTGAACACTATTTGGTTTGAAATGTACAATACTGGAATCAGTGGGCTTTGCTCAGTTGCTGCATGTTGTAGGTTAATAAAAAACAATATTTAAAAGATGCTGAAAACAATAACAACATAATCCATGTATATATGACATTAGCAGACAATGTTAAATAGCATAAATATTTACTGTTCTTAAATTACACAAATGTTTGGATAAAATGGACACCTGGTTCCTGAGGTTTACTTCTTCTTTTTAGTCATAGTGGAAGTGTGGCTTTGAACCTGCGCCTTTTGCTGAGCAAACAGGTTCATTTCATCCTCCAGGCGTTTCTTGCTATCCTCCAGTTTTTGTTTCTCATCTGCGTGCTGCTTCTTCAGGGCGTCAAAGCGGTTGTGAAGCTGTAGAATATAACATGACTTCTTCATTTATGTTCATAATTTCATGTTGCTACATTTATTTATGTTCATAATTTCATGTTGCTACATTTATGTTCATAATGTCACGTTGCTACATTTATGTTCATAATGTCATGTTGCTACATTTATGTTCATAATGTCATGTTGCTACATTTACTTGTTTCATTATGGAAGATGCAGGACAGAGATTAAGAGCAGAAGAACAGGTCAAACAAAAGCTTATTTCAGAAGAAGAAAAGTATCTTACTTAATAAATCACTTCCATTGAATGTTAAAAAGTTAAAAGGTACAAATATGACAGCTTTGTTGTAAACTGACACAATGCAATTACATCCAAAACAAACAGTACCGGATGAATTATGAAGAAGGAAAAAAATAATGTCAAAAAGAAAGTACTAGTGGCAACTACTAGAAGTATTAGGGGCGTTCATTTTAAACCCGTTCCAATGACTTTATTACAAAAGTCTGAAAGAAACATTAACAGGTGTGGTAGAATTAAACAAAGCATTCATTTTGAATGAATTATGCTCCATGGGTTGGTAAGAAGAAGTCGCCGTAGGCATTCAGGCAAGCATCCCAGGCAAGCGAATGCCGTCCGCAAAAAAAGATTGTGGTTGTTTACTGAACCAAGTGTTTACCGCGTTCATTACGACTGCATCTGTGTGAAATTATTGCCCCTTGAGAGCTTTCTTTAGAGGTCCGAACAAATGAAAATCACATGGTGACAAATCAGGACTATAGGCTGGATGTTGCAGAATTTCCCACTTCTTCCTTGCTAATGCTTCCTGCACAATCTTTGCGACATGCGGACGAGCATTATCGTGTAACAAAATCACACCGTGAGAAAGCATGCCAGGTCGTTTATTCTTGATGGCTTTTTGCAGCTTGTCTAGTGTCTGCAAGTAGTGGGTAGAGTTGATGTTGACACCAGGTTCTTTAAAGTCAACCAGCAATAGCCCTTCATGGTCATAAAATGCGCTCAGCATAACCTTACCAGCGGAAACCTGTAACTTGAATTTTCTGGCTTTTAGTAATCCAGCATGCTTCCCATGCGTTCCTCTTTTTGATGGTCGGTCAACATCTGTGGTACCCACAGTGAACACACCTTCCGATATAGCAGTTTCTTACGAACGACCTTTTGAATTGTCCCAATAGACACATCAAATTCTTTCGCTAGCGAACGTATACTTCGACAACGGTTCATCTGTACTGCTGCATCAATTTTGGCGATGGTTTTTTTCTGTTGCAACAATATGCGCTTGACCCGGCTGTCGAAGATCTGTCGTGAACTGACGTCATTTCCGAAACATTCGTGCCCGGTCTGTCATTGTTGTCTTCGACACACATTTGTTACCGTATGCTGCCTGCATTCTTCAATGAATTCCACTGGTCGACATCCTTCAAATGAAATAAACTGAACCACCGCTCTTTGAACGGATTTTGGAGCAACCCGCCCATTTTCTAAACGGTCAGAAACCGAACCTATGCATCATGGAACGCTGAGCACTTGCTCTTTTATTCATTGGTCAGTACTTATCACATCACTATGACATGATCATGTTCAACGTACGCAATTATGTGTGGTGCGGCACGAGCAGATTTCAAATGAATGCCCCTTATAGTAGCATGTAAATGGACTATGCTCGAGTTCAAATCGAGCGAACGAAAATTGTACCTGTTGTGCTGTATGGCAGGGAATCATGGAATATGAATGAATAAAGTAAAGTAGGAAGAGCTTGCCCACCACTCTTGTCCCCAGCACATCTTACAATGACGAGTGTTTACATATTTTACTTGCCTGACCCACAGCTTGTTTGTACTTAACCTTCTCTTGCCATGACATTTTTTTCTAGTCTTCGACAAAATAACATTTCAAAAGCTTAATTTTGCCCTCACGCTATTTATTCATTATTCAGGAGTCTCCATGGTGAAGTGGTTACTCCGGCTATCTAGCACTCCAAAGATTATGGGTTTGATTCCACACAGGAAGATTCAGTTCACAAGTGCAATTTTATTGAAGACTTTTGAGTTTGTGCTCTGTGTGATACTTTTGCCAGGTCCCCAGTGGAAAGAGGCCGAGCCATATGGGATAATACCCACTGAAATTGATCCTTTTGCCTTTTAAGACCCATTTTTATCCATTATTCATGTTTCTGCACTATAACTAAGTGTACAAGTCAGACTTATCCATTTTAATTTTCCTTCTAGCATATACAGAACGCACGAAACATTGAGCCTGTAGACAACCTATTTCATCAAGTATAATACATGTTCAAATAGCTTTCCATAAACATTTTATCATGCAAGTAAAATAAATTGTTAAAACTGACTGCCATCTTAAGTGACACATTTCTTAACCCCTGCGATTAATATTCTGAAAACACATTTATATATATATATATATATATATATATATATATATATATATATATATATATATATATATATATATATATATATTTCCGTATGTGCAAACATGCACATATGTGTGAAGAATTCCATACTATCAAATCACCCCAGTATGTTACATTTTTTAATACATTATTTTCTCAAACCCCCACAACAACAAAAAATAATTTGCCAGATTAAGATACTTTAAATGCAGTTTTCTTTGAACTGTTTTCTTTGAACTGTCTGTAGCAAGATGCTTTCACCACGAAGCATGACATCAAGGACTTACCTCCTTCTCAGCCTCTTTCAGCTCCGACTCCTTCTCCTTGACTCGGATGACAAACATCTGCCTCATTTCATCTTCTTTCTTCTGCAGGTTGGTGATGTGCTCTTGGCGCTTCTGTTCGTAAGTCTCCGACAGACTGTGTGGAAGAAATCAGCATTAGTGGGAAATCAATGCCATACCCAAGAACCAGAAATGGATTGTGCTTGCAACAAATTACCTTACAAGATTAGAGACATAAGGAGGAGGATGAGGAAAGAGGAGAGATGAAAGGAGGGAGAAGACAGGCAGTAAAGAGAATGCACTCACTGAAATTTCTTCCTTTCATAATTTTCTATTTAAAAAAAAAAAAAAAAACACTGACGTAAAATCAAGTACAAACAATAAAACTGCATACAAATTCATTTTTTAAAAATAAGCCACCTCATACAGCCTATACAACACACAAACATCAACCCTCACAGGACCCAATGAACACACACAAACATCAACTCTCACAGAACACAATGAGCAAAACAAAAACATCAATTCTCACAGAACACAATGAATGAATGAACAAATGCATGCATGCTCACACATAAAGAACCAAATCAACACATACATACAACCATCCAGAAACCAATCAACACACACATACAAACATCAAGAAACCAATCAACATAAACATACATACAAACATTCAGAAACCAATCAACACACACTTATACAAACATCAAGAAACCAATCAATACATACATACAAACATCCAGAAATTGATACACACACACACAGATACAAACATCAAGAAACCAATCAACAGACACACACAAACATCAAGAAACCAACCAACACACAAACAAACCTTTTAGCCTCAGAATCGGAGAAACCCATCTCTTCCAGCTTGCTGCGGCGATACATCTCAAAGTGAACAGAGTGGGTCACCTCTCTCAGGTCTTCCATGTTGGTCCGAATGAGCATCTCTCGCAGTTTCACAAAATCACAGTGGTTCTCATTTTCCACTGAAACAATCCATATTAATAAATGACTGTTTCAGATGTACTTTTCACAAGGATATTCAGCTCAAACGTTCCATAAGAATTCTTACATCCTGGACCAACAGATTTGGGGTTAATGGGATATCTATATTCCACCATATTGAGCCGGCTCTGTGGTGAAGTGGTTACAGACACAGTTTGTAATCCCACATACCCACGTTTGAAACACAGATGTGGGCAATTTGGCAGCAGACCACCTTACGTTGATTTTTTTAATTAAATTGTATGGGTGCTGGTCATTTAGAAAGCAATGGCAAACTACTGGATGTAAACTTGCCCAGTAATCACGAACAGCCAAAAAATGCTGGGGTTGGCTGCTACGTTCTGTAAAAGAAATGCAACTAACTTTGTATATTGAACTGGACCAAAAGGTTAGAGGTTAAAGGACTATTTTCATTGCCCTGGACCAAAAGGTTAAAACTTAAAGGTCTATTTTCACTGACTGGGGGGGGGGGGGGGGGGGGGGGGGGGGGGGGGGGGGGGGGGGGGGGGGGGGGGGGGGGCTGCATTATGGTGTCCGCCTCGAGTGCTGGAGGTCCCAGGTTCAAGCCCTGGTGAGGACCAGGAATTTTTCATGTGGACTTCTAGTAATAAAATTTCCCCTGGTCTCTGGGTAGTGAGATCGGACGCCCGTGTGTATTGTTGCACACGTAAAAAAATCCCTTGGCAGTTGGAAATCGAAAAAGAGTAGCCTAAGCGCTGCTCGGCAAAATTTTTAGTTAAAATCTACCCAAAGTATTTCAGGATCCTCGCCGGTGCTACAGAGTTCGTGCAC
The DNA here is from genome assembly GCA_014155875.1 of Cepaea nemoralis. Classification (NCBI taxonomy): domain Eukaryota; kingdom Metazoa; phylum Mollusca; class Gastropoda; order Stylommatophora; family Helicidae; genus Cepaea; species Cepaea nemoralis. Next base: position 93,891 of record JACEFZ010011703.1, read on the forward strand.
TGAGCTGAGTTTCTCCAAACGCAGGTGTGAGTTAGGAGAACAGAGCACTTATGGGTTACACCCGTGTGCCGTGATGTTGATCCATCGACATAACTAAACTTTCATTGACTAGACCAAAAGGTTAGAGGTTAAGTTAGAGGTTAAAGAACTATCTTCAATGACCTGGACCAAATGGTTAGAGGTTAAAAGACTTATCTTCATTGCATATATGGTGAAGTGGTTTACAGCCTCTGGCTTATGCAGACCTAGTTGACATCAATGTCTGGACTATGTAGTGATAAGTCCAAATGAGCATCTATGCCAACTAATCTCTTAAAGAAGTCAGTGCTCTTTCATCTGTGATCGGGCCATAGGACAGGCTAGATCTTGCGCCCATTTGCCAGGATGGAGCTCCTCCAGACAGCTAAAGTTTCAATGCCAGTTAGTTCCCACAGATGGCGAGCTTGCCAACAGCTGTCTGTGACATGTGGTTGTGCGTGAGGTTACCGTTACCGCCTGAATACATTCATGCTCTTGTTCTCTCTCACACACAGCCCACCATATGTTTCATGTATTCCATTGTCATTACCTTGAGCTGTTCCCCACTCCCCCATTCCTCTCTCACACACACATCCCTGTTACAGTAGGAACAATATATGTTTTATGTATTCCACTGTATTACTTACCTTGAAATGCCCCCCCCCCCCCCATGTATTCCACTATTACCTTTACATGTCCCTCACTACTTCCTTCCCTCCCCCTCTTCCGTCATGTATTCCACTGTATTACCTTGAACTGTCCCCCAAGGATACTGCCTGGCTTTAACCATCTTATTCCCGACCTTGACTTCATCATTGCTGCCAACCACAGCAAATGGAAGATGTTGCTGAAATCACACATTTGTCAAGACAATGAAGCAATGTCATAAGTAAGCACCAAAGCTCATAAACCTGTTCTTAAGTAAACAGTCTGTTGGCTTTCCCTTACCTGCAACATTTCTACAAAAGTTGTCTTTAACAGCAATTTTTGCATTGAAAATACCGGAAAGTAAAATTTGAGGGGAACAGCACATGCAAGAAAATCAGGGTTCAGACGTTATAAAACAGTTAAAGGTTTGAGGATCGACTTCATTATACCGGGTTTTACCCTGCCTTCTCAGTCTCTGTCTGCAGAATGGGAAGACTCATGCCTAGAGCACGGCACAAACTCTATAGGGCCAGCAATGATTCCCTAGAGTCTCTGGAAAAATTTGCACTAGTGGTCTGAACAATGCGGTCCAAAAAAATGTTACTATTACAAGAGGGCTTTAAATGAAAAATTTCTCCCAATGACGCTTTGAGTTGTCCAAACAGGTATAAATCACTTGGCGTTAGGTCTGTACAGGGGATGTAGTACACACTGAAAATGGAGATCTTGGATAGTTTCAACTGTTGCATGGACAGTATAGGGTTCGAGCATTGTCATGTTGCAAAAGGACACCTTTACTTAAAGTCCACGTTGTTTGGATTTGTTTGCAGTCGAAACTTCCAACTCAACTCATACACTTGCTGGACTGACAGGCATGCATCACCATACTAGATCTTCATTCGCTGATGAATTTCTGTAGGTTTCACCCCTTCACTGATCCAAAAATGGGTAACGGAACACTGCTCCTCTTTGGTGCATGTCAAAAATGGGGCAGCTATCTTTAATCTTTTCTTATGACTTCACCGTGTTCATCTGCACTGCGATGTCATGTGCTTAACACTCTTGACATCCTTAACAACAATATTGACAGGTTACAAGACAATGGCGTGGATATTGTAATTTCCATCATACTTTTAAGATTTTCATTTGAAGCCTTCATAAGAAGAAAACATATTTCCTGTAACAACATATGGGTGTGAAACTTGGACATTTAAGAAATCAGTCCCGGGAAGGTTAACCCGGTCAACAAATGTCCGCAGAAGTCGGATGTGTCGGCCTAACGGCGCAAGAACGCAGCTCTGCTGTAAACAGGCACAACGCAATCACGTCCGAAAAAAAACTCCGGATGAACGAAGAAGAAGAAGAAGAAGAAATCAGTTAAAAAGCATATGTGCACCTTTGAATTTAAATAAGTGGTACAGAGAAGTACTAAATATGCATTGGACAGAAAAGTATTAAAAATGCATTGGACAGAAAAGAGACCAAATAGATCTATGCAACAAGCACTCGGCAGTGAAGAGGTATATTAAATTGAAGAATCAACATCAATGTACTCTGGACATTTTCACAATGCACCGTCACCCTCTTCAAAAGTCACATAAGAGTGCTAAAGAAGGTTGGTTATTAAGACATATAAAATTGAGGATAATGAAATATTTCTGGGGAAGAACAAAGACATCAATATCTGGAAGAGATAATTATGGAGGGAAGCGTACTGGTGGAAAAGAAGAAGACCATATGGATGCAAGATGTGATGGATAATTTAAACATGACAGCAACAGACGAAGAATATCTGGCCTGTGATACAAAGGAATTTCAAAAGACTGTTTTGGGGGACAACTTCAGTCTATGGTGAAAACTTTGTCTATGGCAAGCCACTAGGTGTTGATGATGTTCAAATGTACTTACGTTCATAGAAGCATTTGTATCAGCAATAGTCTCATCATCTGTAGGGAACTGGTATATGTGGACTCCATTAGAGACCAGCTCGGACATCAGCTGTGGGAGTGACAAACCATTTACTGAGATAAATGATGCAGTCTCAATTAGCTAAAGAAAGTGCACAACTGTCTTGTCTATATGTTGCACAGATGAATGCAACTATCAATTTCTATACTAGTGATTCAATCCATGCTGAACATGCCACAACATCCAGATATTTATTAAGCTGATTAAAAATTAAAAATCAAGAGATTTTCAAGACAAGTATAGAAAGGCAGCTTGCTTGGCTAGCAAATCCATTACATGGAAAGTTTGAATTGAAAGCTCACTGTGTGAGCATCATCAAAGGTGGAATAAGCATCCCAGTGTCTACAAAATGGAATATTGCTTGGCTAGTGAATCCATTATATGGAAAATCTGAATCGAAAGCTCACTGTGTGGACATCACCTACAGACTGCATTATTCTGGTTACTGGAGGAACAGCCTGTGGTGAACAGAAGGCCCAATATAAGAAAGTGAGGCTAAGCAGCCATGTGCAGGACGTGACGATTCCTTGGATGAGCCCTATTTGTTGGCTCTGCAATTATGGAAGCATCCTTGGGGTGGGGAATGCCCATGTATGTCCCTGTCTTCCCTTGAGAGCTGACCACCATGTGTCCGGCAGTTCTAAACAGGCCAGCTGGGATGGAGGGATGAAGATGACACCACAACATTGAGTGTGGAACATCCTACAAAACCCTGGGAAGGTTTATCCGGTCAACAAACGCTGAAGAAGTCAGATTTGTCGGCCAAAAGGTGCAAATATCACAGCTCTGCTGTAAACAGGCACAAGGCATTTACGTCCAAAATAAAATTGTTGGATACTTAAAGAAGAGGGAGAAGAAGAAGAAAGGCAGCGAGGAGCTAGATGTAATAGCACTGGCAGTCATGGACTGAAGTACAACCACCAGGGAATGATAAAAACGGACAGCCTTACCTTTGTCTTAAACTTGGTCAGCTCAGTCTTGGTGATGGTGTCAGCTTTGGCAATAACTGGGATGATGTTGACCTTTGTGTCCATCTGTTTCATGGTCATCAGATCAAGGGCTTTCAACCTGTAATAAACGGGACATTTCAAGTTCTATGTTAGTTAGTTAGTCGACAGATCATCCTCATTGCACATCGAACCTTTCAGTCCATAAGTGCTTGGACCCCCCTCCTCAGCAAATCCTGCAGCGTGTAGCGGCTAACAACACCAGTTGTGTGTTGGTTTATGAATTTTCTGTGGCTTCCTGCGTAATGTTCTTGTTTGGCCACACCGCTTTTAATTTGCTGTTCTCGCAGTCTGACCACGGTTGTAGGTTCAGTCATCACTTGGTTCTCACAAAAGTCTTACTTCTCGTAGAGCATTCAGAATGTCAGCCTGGTCCATGGCGCGTCCTGCCCTCCACAGTAGTCTTACCTATGAGCTTGTCAGCCCGCTCATTTCCTTGTACTCCCGAAAGCCCTGGCACGAAAATTAAACTAATCTTTACCAGCCGAGACAGCTCCAGAGACAGCAACCACTCTCTTCAGATCCACCCCACCTCTATCCTCTTGAGCATGCTCATTGAGTCGCTAAGGAAACATACCCTTGTAAATGTCTGTGTCTCGAGCCATGTTTGATTTTCTATGGTCTACCATGTTAATGTTCTACCAAGTTCTATGTCATAATCAACAGATCTATTCTGGTTTGTTTTGCACCGACCAGTTTTGAGCATTCAGGGCAATAAGCAATGACATGATGGCAGTGGAGATAAGGGTGGTGGTGGAGATGTGGAGAGTGGTGGCGACTGAAAGGCAGTCGAGATGTGGAATTTTTAGAAGAATGCTGAGAGACAGAGACAAATGGTGAGAATATCGTTGACAGAGACAAATGGTGAGAAGAAAACACACGTCAACAAACTGACAGCCTCTGTCATTACTAGATCACTAATGTAAGCAATAAGACGAATAAAATGTATAAAGAGTAATGTTGAGAATTCCACACCAATACGTTGAGGCTACTGGTATTTTGTGTGCTAGTTTTATAGACCAATTGACACAGGATTTGTTCAATATCCCACACGATACCTTTGCTTCCCAGAACATTTTCTGGTGTTCATTTCTTTATCTTTTCCCCCCGCTTTGAACTGAAGCATAATCTATACAAACTACTTCTAGTATCACTGGACTGAATTCTGCATGTGGATTAGCTTTCCCTATTAACAGTGTCCCCCACCTTCAGGTGAACCCACTTCGAGTTCAGCTTGTAATTTATATCCTAAAGTCATGGATGAGAAGTCAACTTTGTGGTCTAACTATCCAGTCTAGGGGCTGAACCCCTTAGCTCGGCATCAGCATATGGTATCCATTTCACGCCAGGAGCCCAGGCCAGTTTAGACAAGTGTTCCTCGATTGGGGATTCAAATGAATTACCACCAGGTACGTATGCAAGCTACCTTAGCTCTTAATATTTACAGATGAAAGTGTATACTTACGAATGGCCAGTCGGAGCAATGAAATACAGGCACGCATGGACTCTGGTGTCGTGGTAGGTGTGAAGCATTCTCTTGATCTTCAGCTCCTCGTGCAGATATGCATCAAATTGGGCATCGATGTAGTCGACGATGGGCTTCCAGCTGAAACACACAGAATGTCTCTTTCAATGGTGCATACAAATAAAAACAAACATGGCATGGGTTCAGTTGGATAGGGATAGTTTTTGGGTGTAATTGAAGAAAGGACTGGAACATTGATGGTAACATAATTAACATTTAGTTTCAGTTCCTGGTGACTGAAGAACATAGCAGGATGAATATTTGTCTGTGTCTGTCTGTATGTATCTATGTGTTTATGCATGTGTGCCTCTGTGTGTGTGTGCGCGCGTGCGCCTGACTACCTGTCTCATAACATGGTGATATGCATTATGTTCACAACTTTCATTTGAAAATGTTTTATTTTTAATGTAAATGTAACATGCACAATAGATAATTAATGTATGAAAGATGAGTGATTGGAAGGGCCGAATGAATATTAGACTGGCCTGTGTGCCCAATTTGGGAACCTTTGAAAATAAAGTTTCTTCGTTTGTTCTCTCTTTTACATAGTAACAGTGTAACTTTATACCATATACAAAGCAAAATGAAACAGGCCTTTAACAAGCAGCTGACAATTAAAGATTGACCAGAAAAATTAGATATAGACAGGCAAGATTTGGGTATGCTGTAAAGATAAAGTAGTGGGCCTAGTGACAACTGGCAAATATGGTGAGAAAATAGCAAGAGGAAGACAAAGAGATAAATACTTGGCTCAGCCTAATGGTTTAACCAGGACATGAACACAGACATGATCCAAGACTGTGATTGTGTTAGACGGCGAATATTGACTGCCTATGCCAGTGTTTCCCAACGTGGGGCCCACGCCCCACAGGGGGGCAATTTGACTGTTAAGGGGGGCAATTCGAAAATGGAAGAAATCGGCTGAATATAACAAAACGGGGAGACTTGAGACTGAAGTTAACTAAATTAGAACCTGACATAAGATCTCTTTGCAGCAAGCATCAAGCGCAAGGATCTCACTAAATTTAAATAATAAATAATTACTAATAATTAAAATAATATAGAAAAATCTTTCATTAAAATTATTTTGTACTTGAATTTCAGTTCTCCATTATATGTTTTGAAAATTTACTTACTGTGTTTTGCTCAATAATTACCTAGTGATTTCTTCCTAAAACCTATCATTCAAGTTTCTTTAGTGAACATTTCAATTTTTGAATATTAAAAATAATGTATATGTTGAGGGGGGGCATGGGGCGGGGGAGGGGGGCAATATGAATTTTAGAAAGGCTTAAGTGGGGCATGGTACAAAAAAGGTTGGGAAACACTGGCCTATGCTTAAAGCAGATGATGATGATCATGAGGGTAACTTGGGTTTCCTTATGCCACAATATTTGAAGATGAGGACAGAGCACGGATGAGAATGTCCCTAGTGCTGTGATGTCGGTTCTTGACCTCAACTACTCAATCCAATGTAACTCAACTCAACTCAATGCAACTCAACTCAACCTAACTCAACTCAATCCAACCCACAGTTTACACAAGGTTACACTGAAGGTAGTCCCCATGAATATTCTGCATGCTGGGCTGTGCAGTGTTAGGCCTTCACATATCCAAGGCTACTGCTTAATAAGTTTGGATGGCCCACTTCTTTCCGCCTAGACAACAGAAAATTCTAACGATTGTCTGGAACCCATTTGATGATCTTAGGGCAACCCCAGCCTACCCTCGTCAAATCAAATCAAGCTCCTACTGTTGGGAATTGAATCCGCACCGATCTTTTGACAGGCAAGAGCACTAACCACTCTGCCACTGCGACTCCACATCTCATTACAATATCATATTTAACAATTTCTCATGAAATTAATTTAAAATATCTGGAACCTGGAAAGTTTCCACAGAAATTAATTAATACAGACATTTATCCACATCTAAAAATGTCAGAACATGCTGATACTATTGAGATACCTTGACAACCTGATGTCACAATATTTACTCTTGATTTGCACTTTATCGCAGTGATAACAGAAACCATCTTATGCCAGAAACTGCTGTTCGATGGGCTATCATCAATTTTGCATCGGTAAAATACTGCACAATTACAGAAATTTCTGCTTGATGGGAGATCGGCAAGTTTTTATTGGTAAAATACTGCACAATTGCACAAGTTCCACATTGCTGAGCACAGAAACGCATGGATGAAATGCTGATGAAAATCCACACTTTATTCAACCTTCTCCTAGGAGAAACAGTTTTAAAGAAGTAGGGAGAAATTTTGAGAAATTTAAATTATAAAAAGTATAAGATTTTATGATAATATCAAAGCAGTTTAATAATAATTTTTTGTGTGTGTGGAAATCTTGAAAAGAAAATTCAACTGAAATGAACATAATCATTATTATTTTTTTTTAAATTAAATATCTAAATTAAAAATAAATAGTCATTTGAAATATTGTGTATATTACTTTTAAAGTAATTCAATAAAGTCAGTCACATAAAGGCATGTACTAGGGAATATGTGTGCAAACAAACACATGCATCATGCTGTCTCCCTCTTTCTCTCTCTCTGTGCGTCACTCACTTGCTCTTTCACAGCACACACACACACTCACTCTCAAACACACTCTCTCTCTCACACAGAGAGAAAGAGAGAGAGATAGAAATAGAGATAGAGATAGAGATAGAGAGAGAGAGATGTTAACAACAGAGCATAAAATAAAACAAATGTGTGACAACAATTAAAACACCAAGTCACTGTCATGAAAACAGGCAGTATTGTTGCTAAGCGTGTCAAAAGTGTCCTGCAGGTGCCATCACGGTGCAGATGAACCATATAGCATCACAGTTGGAGTATAAAGATGGCTGCCTTATTAGTGGCGTGCAAAGAAGAGAAGTTTATTTGAGTAATGAAAGTGTTTTAACAGATCAGAATTCTCCTGTCTTCATCATCATGTGCCATGCCGGCAAGTGTGGGTGGTTATGTTTCGCCATCTCACACGATCACCAGAGTCATGAGTCAGCTCCATGTTCTTATCTCAACCATGCCATGTGGCCAAGCCATCCAGGTATTTACTTCTCTGCTGTCCCCTTATTCTCTTCCGCTCAATCTTGCCAGTTGTCTGCCAGTTGTCACCAAGTTCTCTAATTTATTTCTTCGTATAACGTGTCCAAAAAATGCTTCTGTCCACGATGAAATCTGTCTCAGCTCATGCTGTACCACACAAATCACCATATGCTCTTCACTGACACTTTAAATGGATACATGGATACATGAAGTGTTAGAACCTTCACAATTTTAAGCCTGAGTGCATGAAGGAATAAATGGCCAATATTTCCCTCCCATGGTGAATGTCAACTGCGGGCATCGAACCCTGCCCGACTGCAATCATGCCCCTGTTAGCGTAACACCCAAACTGCTAGCCCGCTGACCAAACACTTGCAGTCATGTTAACTCCTTCAACCCCTGATAGTTATTACAGGGTATTTGCAAAGTCACACTACACTTTGTATGTAGGTCAAATTTGAAAAATGAAGGACATGACGTCACCAAACAATGTGGCAACAAATTCATTAAATTAGTTATAACTAGTCACTACTATGGTCTACTGCTGTTTTGGAGAAGCTGGAAAAGTACCAATGAAGTATTTATTATAACAGGTGTTGGAAATGTCCATCACAGGCACGTCTGTACACGTCTCTTCATAGTGTCAGGTACCTTCTGCAACGTGTCTATTGTTATCTTCATTTGTGTTGACCACCATTTCAAAACTTGTTCAACCAAAAAAAATCTTTCTTTCGTTGATAACAATATTCTGTTTGGTGTGCAAAGAATTACATCAGCAGACAAAGGCCATTCGCTGCATACTGCTTCACGATGGACAGTGCAGCACACGTTTTGAGACTTTACAAACACCTTGTTCTTTAACCCATCCTGCCCTGGCTGTTACTTTACATAACTCTATCCTACTTGTTACTTTAATTTATTCTTAGTTATTTCTCCTCCTGACCCATGGTGCTATTATTTTAAAATCACAATGGCAATAGGTACTTATTGGTGTGTACAGCGTGTGAAAGATGCACATGATTGAGGACATAATACACAAGAAAATTAAAAGTGTTTGTTATTAAGCTTTCAAGCAATAATACGAAACAATTTTAACAACATAGGAAATATTGAATGATGAATATAGAAACATAATTTTACCAAAAATAACAATAGTTTTTGTTATGAAAGCTTAGTACAATAATGGATAAATAAATAAAGTGGTTAGTTAGTTAGTCGTGGTTCCAACTTCACGGCAACGGGTCGTCCCCATATTGCTCCATTCCTGTGCCAGTGAATATCACACAAAATGTTTCTCACTGCCCAATTTGAACAATGGAATAGACAGGAGTATTGGCAAGCCAACAGTCCACACAGGTACACTGTGCATAATGCCGCCGCCAGAATGCCAACACAAAAGTCCTCCAAGAAAAATACAGTTCATCGTCGATGGAAACAGCAGTCACCAGAAAGACTTCATTGACCCGGGTTTTATCCCATATGGCTCGGTCTCTTTCCGCACAAAGAACGAACTGCGTAGCTCCAGCGGCGACTCCCATGAGTCACCTGAAAAATGCACTCGTGAGCCGAAAAGGCAAACCAGTCAATCCAGCAACAGCCGGCCGCCATCATTCCGCACATGCAGTTCACGCTACGAACAACTGCGGACAGATGTAAAAGCATTCCACGTGAACCTCACAGCTCACAATGTTGCGCCACGCACTCACTCAGTAGCAGGGCGACGGAACTATATCCTCCTTAGTCGCCTCTTACGACATGCATGGTAGGCAACAGTGTTACTATTCTTTGCTCCCCTGTATGGGCCTCGGCAACACACGGGCGTAAATAAAGTGGTATGGTTAGGTACTCATAACACAATCAAGAATATAGCGGGATCAAGCAGGTTCAAGAGGATATAAAACAGATAATAAGAGAATCAGAGAGCATTAGAACACTAGGAGTGGAAGTACACTTGTGGAGACTTGTCAATCACTGACAAATAACTGTGAGGAAGGTTTTCAAATGATACTGCATGAAATTGAAATAAGGCTGTTAAATACTCAAATGACACTGCATGAAATAAGGCTGTCAACTACTAAAATGACACTTTCTCTTTGCTGAAGGAAATAAGTCTATTTAACTACCAAATGACATAGCTGAAGGCTGTTTAACTATTCAAATGACACTGTCTGCTTGTTGAAGGAAATAAAGCTTTTAACTACCCAAATGACACTTCCTCTTTGTTGAAGGAAATGAGGCTAATAACTATTCAAATGACATTTTCTCTTTGCCGAAGGAGATAAGGCTGTTAGCTATTCAAATGACACTTTCTCTTTGCTCAAGGAAATTATTAACTAATCAGATGACACTTTCTCTTTGATGATGGAAATAAGGCTGTTAGCTATTTAAGTGACACTTTCTCTTTGATGAAGGAAATAAGTCAATTAACTATTCAAATGACACATTCTCTCTGATGAAGGAAATAAGGTTAATAACCATCCAAATGACACTTTCTCTTTGATGAAGGAAATAAGGCTAATAACTATTCAAAGGAAAGGTCAACCCCCAAGCTTGTCATGACCTAAGAGAGACAAAGACTGGCCGCCTACTCCTACATTTAGGTCTACAAATTATTACGGGCTTAGTACTTCACATACTCATGGTAGGATCCTGTTACGTGACTTATCCTTTGTACCATTCAAATAGCTGCAGACACTGGTTGCTTACTGTTAAGGTAGTGTTATTTTACATGACCCAAATATACGCCAATATTGATGTGAAGCTGTAAAGTTCATTCCATAATTCTTCAGTGCAAATTAAGCCAGAAACTTAATGAATCTGAATGAGAACTTTGTGATGCAATCTGTGCAGGCAACAAACAAGCATGCTCTGTGCATGCACAACTAAGATTATGCAGGTAAATGGGTATTAAGATCATAATGTGACAAGTCAGGGTCTAAGAAGTTAAGATGAAGGTAGGAGGAGGTATAAGTAATTACAGGCTGTGTAAGAGCTGCTCTTGGTGAACATCTTGAGATATGCCAGGCCGCAGAATCATGCCAGAAAGCTGAGCGGCTTACAGGCATGGCGCCAAACCACTTTTTGTTTGCAGTAAAGGATCACTTTCAATGCACACAGGTATCTCCATAAGAGCTTCAGCTTCCTCCTCTAGGAGAATCTCAGCACAGAGCACAAATCCCGCAGCAAACAGCAGAGTGGCTTAGAGGCATAGTATTTGTCTCTAGCTTGCAAAGATTTTACCTGAATCCGGTTAACGATCATTTTTATAAATGAGGAACCCAAAGATAGAAGAAGGTTGGCTACTAGAGACAATAAAACAAAGAAAACTGAAATATTTTGGTCACTTGAAATGTCATGAAAGTTTGGAGAGAACAATAATGGAAGGGTATATGCCCAGAAATGCTTCAGGTACTGATACGAGTAAATAGGCATATTCTTAAGCAAGTGAATCGATACAGTTATCTCGGCACAGTCATAACATCTGATAGGAGATGCCTTAACCCTTTTAATGCTACGTAATTCTGAGTAGCGTCCCGCCCAGTGCTAAATACTTTCTCCGCCGACAGCCCCGCCTGTGCTAAATACTTTCTTGACCTCTAAGAAACTGGAAATATCACGGCGGTGTTGACCATTTTTGTAACACCGGAAAATTTAAGCACTCCTAAACTGGGTAGGTTGGCACCATTGTTTGAACAAACACTTTTACAAAGAGATAAAACAACAAAATAGCTTATTCATGTTTTAAAAATGTTTAGTTTAAAGTTATTTTAATTATATATAAATAATAATGTATTAATATTAAGATATTAGGTAAAAGATAGAAAAATTAAAAAAATAAAATGTAACAATATGGTGGAATGACGATGTTACAGAAGCAATAACAGAGAAAAATAAACTATTCACATTATTTTAAAAGGACACAGACAATCGGAAGACCAATAACAAGATGGATTGATAGTGTAACGTAACATACGCAAAACAAGGAATGGAATGACAAGAAAAGACCAAAGGAAAGTTAATAATTTAGTTGTTTGTGGAAGACCCCGAAGCAAGGTACGACACAGAGAGGTACATCACAATCCTTGCACATATATCTTGATTCCCGTCGTTTTTTATTTTTAGAGCACACCACACACTTTCTTGTTGGCCCCTTCTTCTGTGACGTTGTGGACTCTATTGTAGATGGGAAATGACGATGTACCAATCGTAGTGGCAGATCTTCGCTCCTTCGTCCCCCTCCACTCTTTCTTCTCTCCGTAGAATATTTTTGTAGAATTTCACGAATTAAAGATAAATGAAAATCAGCAAGAGGAATATTATTCCCCGTTACCAATTTGTACATGGAATATGCATTTAAAATAGACAGATCTAGAACATGAAAAAACAGTTTCTTGTACCACTTTACAGTTTTCCTAATTGACTCAATAGAACTGAGAAGCATGTCAGTCCGATCAACCGCGCCCATATTTTTATTGTAGTCAACAATGCACTTTGGCTTTTGTGTATTTTCTCCGGTTTTCCAATCTTTTTTCTCTGTTGGTACAATGTCTGAATTGTGACATGTAGACAGCATCCAAACTTCTCTTTTGTCGCACCATTTCAGGGCTAATAAACAGTTTGTAGACCTATAGCAAATTCCTTTTTTTAATAATTTTTCTTCCATTTTAGGCAAATTCTGTCTATTCTTTCTGACCGTGCCACATGCATTAGTTGCATGATCGTGAAGCCACATAAACAAATTAGGACTGGTGTACCAATTATCTACAAAAAGGGTATGCCCGTTTTGGAGATATGGTGCCAGTAAAGTAGTAACAATATCAGCCCCCTTCCCAAGACCTGATACAGTAATGTCACTGTTGACACCAGTGTAGACAATAAAATCTAAAATATAACCCGTTCTGCAGTCACACATAACAAATGTTTTCACACCAAATCTGCTTCTCTTTGATGGAATGTATTGCTTGAATGATAATCGTCCTTTGAACAAAAGGAGCGATTCATCAATAACAACATTCTGATATGGCGAAAATGCACTCTTGAACGACGTACGCAAACTGTCAATCACACTTCTAATCTTGTAAAGTCTGTCTCCGCCGGCGTCAACGTTGTTGTCTGCGAAGTGCAGCATTCGCAAAAGTAGTAAAATCGATCCCGAGACATTACCTCACTGAACACAGGAGTACGGAGCAAAAAGTCCTTTGACCAGTACTCAACAATTTTAAGTTTCTTTACTCTTGGCATTAGCATGCACAAAGCAAAAAAGCAAAAAAGTTCGTCATAATTAGTATCTGTCCAGCGGGAAAGACGAGCGCTAACAGTGTCAGGAGCATTCTCTAAAATGTTCTTGTAAAACCTGTTGCATTCATCAGCGATGCCTATAACAAGTGTTTCAGTGAAAAATAGTAAAAAAAACTCAAGCACTGAACTGTCCTTATTGACAGCCGCTTTACAGCCAGAGCTGGAATCATCAAAACCGTGTATAACCGGTCTCAAATCATTGGAAGTCCATGCCATTGAGTCGGTTTTCTGCCGTTTTGAGGGCATCTCCTCATTCTCACTGGACTCTGCTTCCGATGATGATGAGGACGCAGGACTGGCAAATAACCTCTTTTCAGTTACGCCGGTTTTTTCTTTCGATGTAGATGGTTGCATGATCTCGTCATCTTCGTCGCTCATTTGGAATTCATCTTCGCTGTCACTTCGTGAAAGAAACTCCATTAATTCTTCATCTATACGAACTGATTTCTTCGCCATTTTATAAAACAATTATGTGAAAAGCACAAATACTCTATCACAAACGCGGGGGGTATTATCAAACCAGTACACCGTAGAAATTAAAACGCACAAAACAGGCTTGTTGCTGGCGAAACTGTCTCAACAACACATTATCAGCACACTAACGCCTGTTGAGCCTGTGAAATAGGTCATTTGGATCTAAAAATAGGTAACCTTTGTGCCCCATTCATAAACGCTTGAAAACGGCTATAGCCTTCTTGTATAGATGGTATAAACGGGTTAGCTCGTCCATAGCACCGGGGGGACAGATTACGGGAGGCGAGTCAACTCGTCAACAGCATCGTACCGCGGTACTACTTAACTCGTCTATAGCCGCGAAAGGGTTAAAGACCAGAACAAGAATTGCCATTGCAAAGGTAGCCTTTTGCAAGATGAAAAACATACTGACCAATAAAAAGGTGATCAATTGAAATGAGATAAAGAGTGTTGACGTGCTACATAGAACCTATACTTTTGTATGGATGTGAAACTTGTACAATAAGCTGTCAAGCTGAAAAACAGCTGATGGCTGTGGAAATGTGGTTTCTGAGGAAAATGCAAAGAATACCATGGACAGACAGAAAAACCAATGAACAAGTCCTTCAAGAAACAAATGAAGATCGTAAACTGATTAGTCATTAGACATAGACAGTCAAAATTGTTTGGGCATGTTATTAGAAGAAATGAATTGTAGAACTTGGTGACAACAGGCAAGATCAAAGGGAAGAGACCAAGGGGAAGACCGAGAAGTAAATACCTGGATGACTTGGCCACATGGCATGGTTGAGACAGGAACACGGAGCTGATTCACGACCCTGGTGATCAAGTGAGATGGCAGAACATGACCGCCCAAGCTTATCGGCATGGCACATGATGGATTGATATGCCCAGGAAGAGAGGAAGAGGTACGCCAAAGAGAAGATATGTGCTTGATGTGGCTGATGATCTCCAGATGGGTGTATTTGATGTGGGACATCTTGCTTATGACCGAGAAGTTTTCCAGTTGATTGTTATGGGAGCGAGGTTCTGCAAAGGACATGCTACTGAATGAATAAGGAACCAATAGATGTTATACTCTGCCCTGATCATGCAGTAAGGAATTGAATGTCTGGCTTGCATGGTTATGGGGGGCAGAATAAAAGGTCTGGTAAGAAAATTACACCAGACAAAAGATCCCAAGACAGAAGTCATACCAAGTAGGCTGTAAATGACTACATCCCCGGTAAAATTAGACCAAAACATATGTAAAACTACCTACAAAAGAATGCTTATAGCATGCAAGTTGTGAATGTGGATGTCAAGGGGAAACTACTACAGTGATTTTCTAAGGATAAGTTTAAGGCAACCATATGGTGGGGTAACATGCTCAAAACAACTTCATACAACTCTTAGGACTGATTTACTAGGCAGGAAGATCTCCAAACACTGGACAGCACCAGAAGCATATCTGGATGTATGTGTGTGTACGAAAGAGAGAAGAGAGACAGAGGGGAGAGAGGAGCAAGAGAGAGAGAGAGCTAAGGGATAGGACGGAGCATTCCTGTCTCAATCTAGCTAGCAAGCCTGTGATGTGGACCAATACAGTGAAAGCCAAATTTCCAAAGAAGGATAAAGATCTCACAACATCAAGCAAATATGCAACACCAAACAACTACACTAACACCGAACAACTACAAAATCAAAGGCTGCTAGGCCGACCTCACCTATCATCTTTGTTAATCTGATCCCCAAACCCCACAGAGTCCACCAGAGTGAGTTTAAGCAGGACATTCTTCTCCCTCAGTTCTGAAACAGGACATGTGTGAGGGGACAGAAAGGGTATGACAGAAAGATCAGGAGTGGACAAGATTGGGGGCGGGAGTCATAATAAGATGCAGAAAGGGGATGAAGGAATAAAAAGTATGAATATGACATCATACAAATTATTATTAAATAATATTAATGATTTGTTAGAATATATGTCTGAAGCAAAAATAAAATGGCAAAACCTAGGTAGGTCAGATGCTTGCAGAGAATTCAAAAGCTAAATAAATACACTGTGGAGGTTTTTTTAATTGCATTAATTTAATACAAATGCTTTGAAAAATAATTTTACAATTTACTGCTGAAATGCAAAGGTAACGTGGAAGGTAAGGGAAACTGTCAATTATGACAAGACTAATCAGCCTGACGAAAAGATAATAAAAGTATATCATTAACTATAAGAAAGAGACAATGTTGTCTTTGGTTATATTATACTTCCAGAAAACCAGACTGATTGCATCCAAGATAATAGATCAGCAGCGAATGAGAAGAAGAAAAAAGCTCACTAACCACGATAATATGAATCCCGTAAACCTGATTCTCTGCAAGCAAAGCATCTGAGTCCTCACCTAGATGTTACCAGGATGGCAGGGCAGATAACCTTACCTATGATCCTTATTAATCTGATCCCCAAAGCCTGTGGTGTTTACAATTGTTAATTTCAAGTGTACACTTCCCTCTCGCAGATCTGAAAATTGTTACTCTTCATTATGTCAACAAAAGCCAAAAATGGTAACTGTTCAATGTTATAAATTCATTCATTCTTCTACCCTGGGATGTGGAGGCACCTTGTGGGCATCTAAAGACTTTCCTCTTGCACCTTGAGTGTAGAGGCACCTTAAAAATTTGTTTGGAGGCACCTTAGTCTTGTTTAATCTTTCCTATTCTGGTCTGAGTGTAGAGGCATCGTATGGTTCGTTCATTATTTCCTCTTCTACCCTGGGGTATAGTGCTACTTGTGTTATCATTGTGTTGACATAAACACAGTCTTGACCTGTCAAATCATAACCAGTAAGGTGGGGAGATTTGAACCATTAATGGTAGAAGGTGGACGTGATACTGCCCTATAAAAGAGACATCTCTATAATACACACAGGTGGCATATTTTTCATCTTCATTATGTTATAATTACAAGCTCAAATACATATGAGAGAGGAGAAAGAGAAAGAGAGAGAGAGAGAGAGAGAGAGAGAGAGAGAGAGAGAGAGAGAGAGAGAGAGAGAGAGAGAGAGAGAGAGAGAGAGAGAGAGAGAGAGAGAGAGAGGCAGGCATATATAGAGATAGACAAAGACACACATATGTATATAATTATATAGGCCTAAAGTTAGTTGCATATCCTTTACAGGACATCACAGTCAACCCCAGCTTTTTTTTAAAAAACTGTGACTTCTTGGCAAATTTACGTTCAGTAGTTATTTAGGCATAATGTCCTCTGATATACATTGTAATTGCCTTCCTATCAAGAAATCTGACAAGTAAGATAGTGTATCTTGGACATTAATTTACCTTGCACTAATGCATTAAGTGGGAGATTACATCATCATGAGAAATGGCGTAGGCTTTCATGCATCTCCACAGATCTTGAAGTTCTGGATAAATTCTATTGATGATAATCCTAAATGCCACCATCTTAAGCCATTCGACATAATTTATCTCAGTCTACCCTTTCTTCTAACATCTCTGATCTTTCCAGTCATTGCAATGTTTTTCAATGCTGCTTTTCTCATTACAAGACTGTAGAACGTTTTTTTGTGTCTTTCTTATATTTTTATACAATGTTCTCCTTTCAATAGCCTCTTCCAGACACTTGTTATGTCTCCCTAGAAAATTGGTTAAATCACCTGCTTCACACTCTGAAGCTTGTGAGTTTGCATCTGGACTTCTTCATTTGGTTCAAGAGTGCAATTTTCTTAAAGACTCCTGGGGAAGGTTGCTGGAGGTACAGAGTTTGTGTTGCTCTGCAGAAAGAGACCAAGCCATACAGGATAAAACTCGGTGCCGGTGCAAAGAAAACAATCCTTTGACCTTAAAATCCCCCCCTATCTCCACCCCCACCCCTTTACCCCAAATTACACACAACAAATAAATGCTGAGGTTGACTGCAACACAAATAGCTGATTTGCCAATCTTAAACTTTTTATACACGTGGCTGTATAATTGATTGTGTCCAGTTCTGAAGGGCAGAATAATTGGTTTCTTATGGTCTGTTCATAAAATGTTAATGTTCTTGTACAAGTGGCTTTCTGTTCGATTTAATGATTCTTTTCTTTTGGTAATATGTGACTGGTACATCAGGTTGCTCTTCTGTTCCACCTTCCTTAGCTAGCTGATCGGCTCTCTCATGGGTACGACACAGTGAGATGGTATCCACTGTATGGAAACCTGACTGCTGGCTGCCTAGTTCATACAGCAGTATCCAAAGAACTGGCAGTTTCTCAGACTGCCTTCAAATAACTGTAGACCTAAAAATACTTCACTGTTTAGTATGGCTGCACAGAAATATGCCAGCACTTGAATGCATAAATATCACTAAAGAAAGCAGCTATGCAGAGACATGATCACCCATACCAGTCAGCAAGGCACCTTGAAGAAACCATAAATGCAAACTTAATCTGAAAAGTATTACTCATGCCAGATTTGTACAAGTAACAAGTCTAAAATGATTCTATATGAAGACAAAGGAAAACACAAATTTTAGCAGTACAAACAGGCAATATACTGATGTTTCTTACCGTACGTATGAGCTTTGAGTTTCACGCCAGGTAAATCGTGAGTACTGGGAGTCGAGTCAAAATTTGTGTTGAAAAGTGTATCCATCATTGTGGATTTACCAATGCCAGTCTCACCTATAAATCAGTGATATAAATCAGACTAGCTATGTAAAACTAGGAAAATACAATGAACACACAACAATCACAAAGTATGATTAGAACATCAGGAATAATGATAAACATTGAAAAGGTAAGTTAATGGTTAAAACAATATTTAAAAATAAGTGTATCAATTTGAAACAATGTATTGCCTTAGCAAATTCAAACAAAGAAGCCACAAGCAATATATTGTATGATTTATTTCCTGGAACATTTCGCTGCATCTTGTCACGTGCATACTGCAGAGTTGTAAATCATATGAAGTGGATAAATGAATAATATTTCTATCGCTGAAACATACATGGGCTATTTGCTCTAGAATAACAACAGCAGCAACAACAGTTTCAATAATACCTACCAACACAAAGAATGTTGAAACAGAATCCCTGAGACACAGATTTGTTGACCAGCTGGTCGGGAAGGCTGTCAAATCCCACATGACCTGTCAGATTAAGTGCTCGGAATGCATTGTGCAGGGCCTGGGCAGGTGACTGTTGACAGAATTATAAAAGATATTCATTCAATCACTATCATTTATGGTCATTCCTCTACTATCTGGGTATCTTCTTTTCCATTCTCCTTCTAAGAAAAGCATATCACACCCTCATGATGATGATGAAGTCCAGCATAAGTGTGTCCAACTTCAGCATGAATTTGTGCTAAGTTTCCTTTCTTCCAATAGGATAGATTCCATCAGATTAAAGGTACGTTCCTCCCTCTCTAAAAATTATCTTTCTCTCAGAGCCACAAATGCCTTGCCTATGTTAGATTAAGTTTGGTTTGCTTACTAAACTATAAGACTTTTCTTCTTAGTTGCGTAGCCTTTACAGGACGTCACAGTCAACCTCAGCATTTTTTGGCTGTTTGTAATTTCTTTAAAACTCTACATTCAGTAGTTTGCCATTGCCTTCTGAACGACCAGCACTCATACCATTGCATGAAAACCAGCGCTAAGCGTTCTGCTTATAAATCGCCCATAGCTGTGTTTCGAACATGGTATGAGAAATTGCAATTTTTGTTCATAGCCCCTTTGCCACAACTCCGGCAAGACTGGTATCAGTAACAGTAAAAAAGCACTCTACAGCACAATCTTCCTGCCAACTTTTTGCTACCAATGCCAAACCTGGACAATGACAGAAAAAGTGAACAGATATACTACAACAAGGGAAATAAGATTCCTGAGAAGAATAGTCAACATATGAAGAGAGAAAATCAGAAATGATGAAATTAGGACTAAAGTGGGAGTAATAGCACCGCTAGATTTCATTAGAAAACAGCAAGTGAAATGGTTTGGCCACATAACTAGGCTACCTACTGACAGTATACCACATCAAGTAATAATGTACAGACCAAATGGAACCAGAAGAAGAGGCCGACCTTGTAAACGACGGACAGATGGACTAACAGAGCCCATTGGAATCTTGATATACGAAGCCCAAAAGCAGGCACTCTCCCGCTGTTTATGCTTCACCTCAACACTGCAAGGTACAAGAGGAATGAGATGAGAGATGGGATGAGAGATGAGATGAGATTTGAGATGAGAGATGAGAGATGAGATGAGTGGTGTGGGTTCAATCTCCAACTATGGCAAGATTCTTGTTATCCCCACCAGTCAGGCTCCTGGGGTCAACTCAGCCTCATAAAATGGGTATCAGATCATTTTCAGTTCTCTGGTAGTAAAGGTGATGAGAAAGGGAACTGGTCAGCCCACCTCAATATGCCCTGGTCTAGATAAGTGAAGAACTAACATTCCACACCCTAAAGACTGTATAAGCGATTCCATTGTCTAACGCAACCCGATCCGAAACCAGAAATAATATTCTGCGCCTGCACAGAAGGTTCCATTGTGTCACCAAAATGGCTAAAAATTCGACTATGGAAACACCATCCATGTTTCTGATGGGATCCATTCATTCAAATATCACATGACAATAACAAACGCCATCTTAGTTTCTGCAGAATAGGTCAGTCTAACATTATGTGCATAGCGACTGGTTGAGATTACCTTTGTTTTTTAAATAATTTCAATTATATGGCATTCAGTAAGTAATGTTTTTTTTTCTGTCACTGATCATGGAACACCATTCATTTTAGATGGATTTTCAAATTCTGCATCAATTTTTACATAAATTTGGAAAGTTTCATCGCAGAACTTGCTTGAATTGTGGTAGAAAACAATATTTCTGCGGAGATGTTTTGTCTTTGTGAATGAAAATCCAAGATGGTGATGCCACGCATATCAATTGGACTAGGCCGGGTATGCTTTTTAAGCTCAACACATGTAATTTGAGCTGCTAAAGTTAAAGAGAATACAAGTTTAAAGATTAATAATTTATTTGTATACTTTTACTATTTTTTTCACCAGTTAACATGATGGAACAAATTTTTTAAGTCAGTTTTCATATCTATCACCCGTTTAAGACAATCTCGCACGGACTGACAGTACAATTTATTTTCGAATTAACTGTAAATGAGAAAATACTGTTAGATGAGTATTTTTTTTTTTTAATCTGCAGCATTTGCCATGCATTTTTGCATCTCTCATTATTGTTATCAATGCTATGAGACTTTTCTACATGGACCCCATCATACTCAGAAATTGAATTTTCATGGCGATATCATGCCTGATCAGTTTTGAAGACTAAATTTGTAAATGTTACTGTTGCATTACTTTGATCATGTTTTTCAAATTGGGTATTTACTAATGAGTACCACCATACCTACATAGGCCTTGAAAGATTACATCCAGCGTTACCTCAATGAAGCCTGTATGTCAATTCTAAGCGGAGATCTTGAACAAAGAAATACTCAGAAGTCCGCTCACTGAGCTTCTTGCTACTATAACTGTTTGTTATTAAATGAACATCTTAGCAACCATATATCATTGTGATAGGGTAGCGAGACATAACTGCTCATGTCATCTATAATTGGTAATTAATTAATAATTAACTGGCGGCAATTTTTAATTGCTAATTAGGCTGCGGTACATCCTATCGAAAAAGGAAAGTAACCTCTGCGTCCGTAGCATCACTCCGCATAATAAAATATACATCTTACAAGACTTGTAAGCTAATATTAATAATACATAGGGTAATTAATGAATTAGTAATTAATTAGCGGCCATTTTTAATTGCTAATTCGGTCATGATGCAACATATCTAAAAATAGATGACATAAGAAGTTAGGCTTCGCTACCCCGATCACAACGATGTGTGGTTGCTAAGATGTTCGTTTAAAAACAAAAAAGTTATAATAGCCAAAATGTGATCATTTAAGCTGTCACTCCACCTGGGACACAAAGGGGAGCTGCTCAGAGAGTGGAATCCTGAAAATGTTTTTGTTCAAGATCCCAACACTCAAATGTAAATATCTCCGCTTAGAATGGACATATAGGCATCACCGAGGTACCATTGGAATTGGATTTTTCAAGGCCTATCTATCTGTGGTGGTCTCATTAGTAAATACCCAATTTGATAAACATGATCCATATACCTATGTCGTGAAATCACTGATTTGATACACTCACTTGCCTTGCCTGTCTTTTTTCAACTTTTTTTTTTCTTTTTACGAATGTTGCATGTCCTTTGCAGAAGGTTGCCATCAACCCCATGGTAATTTTCTAGGAAATTTTATGTTTACTAGTTTGCCATTGCTTTCTGAACGAGAAATCAACGTTTTAAGTCCAGCAAATGAATGCAGGAATGAAGAAACATGTAGCGTGAACCGTATACTGTAAACAGACTTCTACCGGAAGCCATTTTTTCCGCGCTTGCGCAGAAGGGTTTCGTTGTGTCTACATCATTGACTATTAACATACACTTTGTATATCTCATTGGATATATTTAAATAACTCGTGCCAATAACGAATTACCATCTCCGCTTCCGGTAAAATGGCCAGTCTAATCATTGCGCATATAGCCGGTGGTTAGATTTGAAATTGTCTTTGAGATAATTTCACTATTTGGCATACCATAAATAATTATAATAATTTTAGTACAAGGCATAGATATTCGTTAATTTTAGCTGCATTTTCGAATTCTGCATGCAAAGATACATAAATTTGGAAAGTTTCATTTAAAAATATGTGGGCCCTCTGGTAGAAAAAAATTAGTTTCGCGGACATGATAAATTCCTCTTTGTGATTGTAAATCCACATTGTCGGCACGCAATAAAATTTTTTTTTAGTACAAGGCATAGATATTCGTTAATTTAGTTGCATTTTCGAATTGTGCATGCAAAGATACATAAATTTGGAAAGTTTCATTTAAAAATATGGGGCCCCTCTGGTAGAAAAAAATTCGTTTTGTTTGCGGACATGATAAATTCCTCTTTGTGATTGTAAATCCACATTGTCGGCACGCAATAAAATTTTTTTTTTAGTACAAGGCATAGATATTTGTTAATTTTAGTTGCATTTTGAATTGTGCATGCAAAGATACATAATTTGGAAAGTTTCATTTAAATATATGGGGACCTTCTGGTAGAAAAAAATTAATGAATTAATAATTATTTTTGCGGACGTGATTAAATTCTCTTTGCGATTGGAAAAATAAATAAATCCTTTAATAAAAATATATGTACTTTCTCATTATATAAAGATATCATCTCTTATTATTATATGATTGCATGTAATTATTAAATATTAATTTTACGTAAATTTATTTAGAATTTGACTGACTATCATGGCAAGGACTGCTGATGATCTCAGATCCCATCTATCTGCGTTCGAAGGAGGATATCCTATAAGTACAGGATACATTGCCCGCCTGCTGGTTGTGGACAGTTGTTCTGTACCTGATGTGTTAGGAAAAGTCCAAACCATTGTGGCGACAAATGATCCAGGGAAAGACATATTTTGCCGACATATTAAATCCCTCTTTGACTTTGCCTTTGGAAATCCAAAATGTCGGCATGCGTTTCACTTTTTAAAACGTGCAATTCTTCTTCTTCTTCTTCTGCGTTCATCCGGAGTTTTTTTCGTATGTGATTGCGTTGTGCCCGTTTACAGCAGAGCTGCGTTCTTGCGCTGTTAGGCCGACTCATCCGACTTCTGCGGGCATTTGTTGACCGGGTTAACCTTCCCGGAAACGTGCAATTCGAACTACTACCTTGTGAGCCAATCTCTTTAATTAATGACAAATGTTTAAATGTTTGCATAAAGGAGAAATCTTTTTTTATAAAATTATAATTTCTCATTATATAAAAACTGTCATTTACTGCCAATATAGTACCTTGCGGTGTATGGCAGAGGGGTCTTTGAGCCTGAGGAATAAAGTCCGCCTGGCTAGTGCAGTCGCCGCGAACTGTGCAGGTTAGGATTTTCTTTTTGCCCCCGACAGAAAAAAATCTGACACCTTACAGAGGGATCGAACCCGGGCCTCCCGAATGAGAGTCCGGCATTCTAGCTTCTCGGCCAGCCGCTCCTCCTCTCATTATATAAAGATATCTATTTTAGCATGAACCATCAGATTTTAAATTTGAGTATTTACTAATGGGACCACCACCAAAAGATAGGCCTTGAGAAACCGAATCTAATGGTACCAGGATGATGCATGTTATGTCAATTAGAAGCGAAGATATGCAACTTTGAGTGTCGCGATTGTAAACACATAAATTAATTAATATAACTAATTGGCGGCCATTTTTATATGCTAATTAGATAATGTTGCATACTATGTAAACAGGAATTAACCCATTATGTGCGTATCACCATTCCGCATAATACAATATATTACGTGCCAGGGTTTAAACATAATATAAAGAATGCACTTGGTAATTAATTAATATAATAACTAATTGGCGGCCATTTTTATATGCTAATTAGATAATGTTGCATACTATCTAAACAGGAATTAACCCATTATGTGCGTAGCATCATTCCGCATAATACAATATATTACGTGCCAGGGTTTAAACATAATATAAAGAATGCACTTGGTAATTAATTAATATAATAACTAATTGGCGGCCATTTTTATATGCTAATTAGATAATGTTCCATACTATCTAAACAGGAATTAACCCATTATGTGCGTATCATCATTCCGCATAATACAATATATTAAGTGCCAGGGTTTAAACATAATATAAAGAATGCACTTGGTAATTAATTAATATAATAACTAATTGGCGGCCATTTTATATGCTAATTAGATAATGTTGCATACTATCTAAACAGGAATTAACCCATTATGTGCGTAGCATCATTCCGCATAATACAATATATTACGTGCCAGGGTTTAAACATAATATTAGCAATTTCAGAATTATCGCCCTTTTTTTTAGCTCTTCACTTTTTTTTGTGTAATTTTGCGAACTTTTTCCTGCATCATCGAACGATCACTTCCGGTTTGACATGGACTGCTAAAAGAACAAAAAAAACGAAAGCAGTGTGGTACGATCAAAGGGGAAGTTATTCTCATATATTTAGAAGTGGTTCTGCTAGCTAACCGCCAAGTTATTACACCATAAAAACGATTTATCTGGATTATATATGGTTCTTTTCACGATTAGTAAGGTAATTTGTCTTATAACTCCTGACTATGAAAGATTAATTCATTTTTTCGTGCATATTTGAATCCCCCGTTCAATTTTACATAAATATGAAGAGTTTCAACATTGCAGGTGTTTGCACACGATCAGGACAAAATATTTCGTGACACCGCCTTGATAAGACAAAATTCAAGATGGTGGCGCCCATACCATACAATAGTACTAAACTTTAGCGGACCTATATTTATTTATTAAATTAGAACTGGTAATTTAAGTACTAACATTAAACAGAATACAAGTGTCATGTGTAGCAGTAATGTATGTATCTATCTGTGTACGAGCATGATGATATTTCAGCATTTTACATGACTGAAAATAATTTTGAAAGCCAGTTTTCAGACCCGTCTGTAAACTTGTAGTAAGAAGATGTTTAAGATGTTAAGTAAGGAGTACTTTTTTTCTAAGCTGCGCTGCAGCACTTAATTATTTTAAATTTAAATACAGTACTGTAAAATAAGTTATGTTTTAAATAAGTTAGTATTTAATTTTTAATTGCTGACTATTATTTATTAATTAATTACTAGATACAGAAAAAAGAAGTCTGAGAAGTAGAAATCGATTTTTAGTGAACAGTTAATTATTTAATATTTTAATTTTTTATTATTTAATATCTTAATAATTAATTAACTGCTGCTTAATTTATGCAGCAGTCACAAACTTAGTTACTTACATTAATGTTTATAATATTTAGTCAACAAAAGAAAGCTGTCGCAATGCAGTTAGTACTCATCTCATCTCATCATGTTCCTCTTGTACCTTGCGGTGTCGAGGTGAAGTATAAACTTCGTGAGAGTGCCTGATTATGGGCTTCATATATCGATATTCCCATGGATTCTGCTATTCCCTCCGTCCAACGTTTACGTGGTCGGCCTCTTCCTCTGTTTCCATCTGGTCTGTACATCATTGCTTGTTGTGGCATGCTGTTGACTGGTAACCTACTTGCATGGCCAAACCATTTAACTTGCTGCTTTCTAATAAAATCTAGTGCTGCTTTAACCCCCACTTTAGTCAGTCCGTTTATACTTCTTAGTTTTTCTACGAGCAGTATGAAGATCCCCTGCCGGCTTGCTAGGCCAGTCACAGGTTTAGGACACAAATCTGACCACAGGGAGTCCATCCCCTATGGCGAGCCATAGCCCCGTTAGCCCATGACCTCACGGTCATGGTTGCCCGGTCTGCACCACGTGGAGGTAGGGGTTGACTTGTGTAGTCTGCGGGTCATCGGCAGGCTACTAATTTTCGCTCTTCACTCCTCCTGGTAGAGGCTAGCCGATCCTAACCCTGCTGGCTGCAGGGTCAGGCGCATTCCACACCTTGCAGTTAGTACATTAAGACAATATGATACATTTTCATGAATTGTTCTTTCACTAACGACGAACATTTCACATGACATTTAATTAATATAATAAATGTGCAGCTATTTTTAACTAGCAATTAGGTCACAGCACATCATAACAAAAAGTCTTATAAGTCAATTGCATCTTTGTCAGAAACTCTGAGACTCTTGTGCTTTGTACGATGCTTTCACCAGGCCGCTGTGGGGAAAGAGACTGAGCAAACCTGGTGCAATGAAGTTGATCCTCTCATTCCTCTCGACATTCTATCGAAAGAGGAATATTACCTTTACTTTCCTGTTACCAAATCATAAGTAGAAACCCCATTTTAAAATATTCTCTGTATAGGCAAATATTAATAATAATCATCATAAAGTGCCGGCTGGCGTAGGCGTTCATGGCTTTCCACAATCTCGGTCTTTGGTGTTCTGGATCCTAATACTAAATTATATTATACACCTGCGTTATACACCTGAGAGAAGTGAGGAGTCTCGTTCATGTCAACGAACCAGGCAAGCTAATACAGGAAAGTACTCTTACTAATAATTTACATAAATTAAAAAAATTAGTTGTGAAACATAAACAGCAATTAACCAAAGAATGGCCATCACTTGTGACACTCTTTCTTAAACCATTTCCTGGGACATTCAAGATTCTGCCTGTCACACCTTTGCCACAGCCTGTGTCAATTTGATAAAACAATTCAGATGCACACCTTCCTGTGGTGAGTTTCTATATATTTGAATAACGAAGACACAAACAATAGATTGCACGATTTATTGCCTGGCATATTTCGCTGCATCTCGTCAGGTACATACTGCAGAAATCTGAAAATATAAAAAATATAAAATTACACAGAGTAATGAAGCTTACATAAAAGAATAACGAAAAACAAATGCCTACACAAAATACAATAAATAATCACGGAGAAGACCCTCCAGTGACTACATTGTTAATTAGGTCACGACACACCCTATAAAAAAAATAAATAATGCGTCAAGTTAGGCCTCGCCGCCCCGGACGCAATGATATATGGCACAACGTTGTCCGTTTAAAAATAAACAAGCCATGGTAATAGAAGGCAAATAATAAACAGTTGGCGGCCATTTTAAATTGTTAATTAGGTCACGGCACACCCTATAAAAAAAATAAATAATACGTCAAGTTAGGCCTCGCCGCCCCGGACGCAATGATATATGGCACAACGTTGTCCGTTTAAAAATAAACAAGCCATGGTAATAGAAGGCAAATAATAAACAGTTGGCGGCCATTTTAAATTGTTAATTAGGTCACGGCACACCCTATAAAAAAAAATAAATAATACGTCAAGTTAGGCCTCGCCGCCCCGGACGCAATGATATATGGCACAACGTTGTCCGTTTAAAAATAAACAAGCCACGGTAATAGAAGGCAGAATTTCTCAAGTTTCCAATCTTAGGGCCGCGATAAATCCTGACTTATCAGTTAATTTATCATTGGACTTCCTGGTATTAAATTACAGTCACCATATAATTTATAACTCCGCTTAGAATCAACGTACAGTCTTCGTTGAGATACCGTTGGATTCGTCTTGTCAAGCTCTATCTAACTGGTATGATTTCATAAGTAAAAACCCAATTTTTAAATATTGACCAAAATTGCTAATAATATTAAGAATGCACTTGGTAATTAATTAATATAATAACTAATTGGCGGCCATTTTTATATGCTAATTAGATAATGTTACATCATATGTAAAAATAGATGACATGAGCGGTTAGGCTTCGCTACACCGATCGCAATGATGTATGGTTGCTAGGATGTTCGTGTATGGTTGCTAGGATGTTAGTTTAAAAATAAACAAACTACTCTAGTTTTGATAACTTCTGCTATGACCTTGGTTCGGACACGAAAAAAAGATGTGCAGAAGAGATCTTTTGTGTCAATTTCTGCGTTAATGATCTCGACACTCAAAGTTGCATATCTTCGCTTCTAATTGACATACATGCATCATCTTGGTACCATTAGATTCGGTTTCTCAAGGCCTATCTTTTGGTGGTGGTCCCATTAGAAAATACTCAAATTTAAAAATCTGATGGTTCACCCTAAAACATGTTTTTTTTTTTTTTTTTGAGTCCAATGGAATCAGCCTGTGTAAAAACTGTGTTCCAGACACGAAGATTTTGATTTAGATTAGAATCCCTTTTTCTCAACTTACCATATAAAGTACCAACTACTTATTAATTAGCTAACAATTAGTATAACAAAGAGTGTTAACAACAAAAATTTACAACATTAAGTTCATTAAGGAAGGGAAATTAATTAAAGGCGTCATTATTCGAGTTCCCTTTCTTCGGCTCACCGTTCGCGCACTGAGTCATCGGACCTACGATCGGTTTCTGCCGGCCCTGGTAGTACTGGTACTGTCTTTGAGTACAACTTTATCCACGTAATTCATCAGAAATTTACTTAATTTTAAGCAAAACCTACGAATAAAGACTATGTGTTTTACAACGTGCAGACTCACCCTTTCAACCTCAACCGATGTCATTTTGGAAATAGAAGTAGTAATTAGAAAATAATAACGGTTGCTGAAATTTCTGAGACGAGGAAGCAGGGGCCAGCAGACGAGTGAAGATTTTTTGTTTTCACTACAAGAGAGTTACTTTTTGCCATATAAGGACTGGGGTCTATGTTCTATTACTAGGTCAATGCACGTGGCACTTAAAATCTTTGAAGTGTTCATGGAGAGAACTAAACAAATTCCAGTGAACCAAAAGCTGATAAATTACTGCACGCTAGCACTGAATATATGTTAATGAGGAAAAATTGGAGGTGGTGGACAATTTCGAATATCTTGGGTCATTTATTACCAACAATGGCGACACAACGAAAGAAATTAAAAGACGAACATCTATTGCTCTTCAAAATCTAAAACTGAATAAATTGTGGCGTGGGACAGAAAGACCTACAAAAGTTCTTCTTCTTCTTCTTCAGCGTTCCGAGCCATTGAGGTTCTTTACTGCAGATACAATCCGTCTCCATTCGTCTCTCTGGTTGACCTTCTCTTGCCAGTCGTTGATTCCAAGTGCTTGTAGGTCTGTATATATATTATCTCTCCAC
This sequence comes from Cepaea nemoralis, assembly GCA_014155875.1. Classification (NCBI taxonomy): domain Eukaryota; kingdom Metazoa; phylum Mollusca; class Gastropoda; order Stylommatophora; family Helicidae; genus Cepaea; species Cepaea nemoralis. The sequence continues at coordinate 123,557 of JACEFZ010011703.1, forward strand.
CGTCTTCTTGGTCTACCTCGGGGTCTACGGTCATTTATTTCCTGAGTGTAAGCGAGCTTTGTTTCCCTATTGTCTTCCATTCTTTCTATATGCCCCAGCCATTGTAGTCTATTAGCCTTCATGATACCAGTGATTAGCGGGGACTTAAACAGATCATAAATGTCTTTGTTACTTCTTCTTTTCCACTCTCCACTTTGTAGTATCCCTAATGGGTCCAAAGATGCGTCTTAAAACTTTGTTCTCAAAGGTTTGTAACAAGGCTTCGTCTCCTTTCGTTGTACTCCAGGTTTCAGAGCCATACAGCACAACTGGTCTGATCAGTGTTTTGTATATTGTGATTTTGGTGTTACGAGATAGCGCCTTTGATTTTAGTAGATGTTGTAGTGCATAGTATATCTTATTTCCAGAGTTGATTCTAGTTTGTATTTCTTCCCTTATGATGTTGGAGCAGTTGAAGATGTACCCAGGTATTTGTATGTTTCCGTTCTTTTAATGGTCATATTATCTATTTGTATGTGGCCAGAGTTTTTAGCCATTCCTTCTCTTGAAATTACCATATATTCTGTCTTATCTTGGTTGATAACCAGCCCCATCTGTTGGGCTTTTTCCTTTAAGTGAGTCAATATTTCCAATGTCTTTTGTTCATTTTCCCCTATAATATCTATATCATCTGCATAACCAAGCAGCTTGGATGTTCCCTCCAATATCACATTCCTCCTTTATCTTCCTTACAACTTTCTCTAGAGCCAGATTGAAGAGTAGCGGCGATAGTGCATCACCCTTGTTTCAAGCCAGATGTTATTTGGAAAGGGTCTGATTTCCTGCCTTTATATGTTACTATATTATAAGTATCTTCCATGCATAGTCTGGTCATGTTGATTAACTTCCTTGGTATTCCAAATTCCTGCATAGCATTCCATAGACTATTCCTATGGACACTATCATAAGCCTTTTTAAAATCCACAAAAATGTTATGGAGATCTCTTTTATATTCCCAATTTTTCTCGGCTATTTGTCGTAAGATAAATATCTTATCTATTGTTGATCTGTTTTGTCTAAAACCCGCCTGGTAGTCACCTAATATGTTTTCTGAATATGGTTTTAGTCTATTTAGTAATACTGCGGATAGTATCTTATAGCTTGTGGACAGTAGTGATATTCCTCTATAATTTTCACACTGGAACTTGTCTCATTTCTTAACGATAGGTATCAATAATGACTCTTTCCAGTCATGGGGTAATTCTTCAGTCCTCCAGATTTTTATTATTAGTTCGTATAGCTTTAGATGTAATGCATGGCCACCTACCTTTATAAATTCAGCAGCAATTCCATCAGCCCCTGTTGCTTTATTGTTTTTAAGTCGTGTGATTACATATAGGATTTCTTTAAATACAGGTTCTTCAGTTTTTGGTTTACACGTTAGAACCTCTTCCTACGGGAAAGTGTTACTTGAAGCTTCACAATTTAGTAATTCAACAAAATATTCTTTCCATGTGTTGCACATTTCCTCATTGGTATTTAACTACAAAAGTTAGATTTAAAAAAAATAAGAGCATGCATCTTTTCCATTGCAAAACACGTCCGTGAGACCTGGACATTTACTAAACAAGATGAACAGCGTATAAATGCCTTCGAATATAGGTGTTATATACGGGTTTATAGTATCTGGGATAAAGAAAAGAACAAATGCATCCATACGACAAGAGCTAAATACTGAAGAAGGTTGGCTACTAAAGACTACAAAACAAAGAAAACTGACATGTTTTGTTCACTTGAAGCGTCATGAAGGTTTGGAGAGAACAGTCTTTCAGGAGTAAATGCCGGGAAGAGAGGAAGAGGAAGACCAAAGATAAGATGGGTGACATGCTGCTGAATGAATTAATGTTCCATTCCAGTGGCACCTTGCCGTATTGAAGATGATAGTTTGTTTCATTGTGCTTCAAAAAAGGCATAATAACTACAACCCATGGCCGTGACGAATGTGACTGATAAGGCCGATTCGTCGTAAACATTTTCACTATTATCTTACGTCTCGCACGCTCGGTATATGACTTATCTGCAATAGTTTTCTCCTTTGTCTTTATTCCATTTCTGATATATGCCCTCCATGCAACAGGTTCAGCGGCGACTTGCTCCCAATGTGCATTATTATCAATGCCTGTATCTATCATATCCCGCTTACACACATCTTTGTATCGTTGTAGAGGCCGACTCTGAGATCTCTTACCCATCTGTAAAAAGATTTCCTTTGGTATTCTACCATCATCCATTCTCCTAACGTATCCTATCCATCTAAGTCTACAAAGACTGAGCATGGAATAAACCGTCACACAACCTGATCTTTCCAATACTTCAGTATTTGTGATTTTGTCATGCCACTTAATACCAAGTATTCTTCACAGACACCGCAGACACCACGTTTCTTTTGGTGTGAGTAAGTTGTCCAGGTTTCACTGCCATAAAGAAGAGTACTAAGGACACAGGCTTGATAGACAAGGACTTGTGTTTTGGCAGTAAGTTTCCTGTTCTCCGAGTCTCGTTTTCTTAACCTGTTCATTGTTGTTGCTGCCTTACCAATCCTGATGTTGATTTCCTGATCTAGGGATAATTTGCTATTTACCTCTGATCCTAGATATGTAAACTGATCTACTATCTCTAGTTCAGCGTCGTCTATAAAGATTGATGGTACCCCATGTGCACCCTGTGACATAATCTGTGTCTTCTTTTTGATAATTGTTAAACCAAATTCAGAACAAGCATTGGCGAATGCAGATAGTAGACGTTGTAATTCTTCCTCAGAGTGGGTCATAACTGCAGCATCATCTGCAAAAAGCAACTCTCTGATCTGTACCTTCCTAATTTTTACCTTGGCCTTCAATCTCTGAGCATTGTAGAGGCCGCCATCTGAGCGTGATTGAATGTATATACCACCATCCTGATTACGAAAGGTATATTTCAGTAGAAGTGAAAAGTATATTCCAAAGAGGGTGGGAGCTAGTACACAACCTTGCTTAACTCCACTCTTGATTTCAAACTCTTCTGAAGTTGCACACTCAAATTTGATTAGACCCTTCATGCCTGTGTGGAACGACTCCACAATGGACAGAAGGGTTGGTGATCAGCCAGTCTTCTTTAGTGCTTTGAACAGACCCTCACGACTGACCAAATCAAATGCCTTTGTGAGGTCGATGAAGGCAATAAACAGTGGTTGATTCTGTTCACGGCATTTTTCTTGCATTTGTCGCAATGAGAATATCATATCAATGGCAGACCGGCTCTGTCGAAAGCTACACTGTGATTCGGGGTAGACTTGATCTTCTAGAACTTGAAGTCTGCGCAGAACAATTCTGGCAAATACTTTCCAAACAATACACAGAAATGAGATACCCCTATAGTTGTTGCAGTCTCTCCGATCGCCCTTGTTCTTGTATAGCGTTATGATGCTTGAATCTTTGAAATCCTGTGGGACTTGTCCTTCTTGCTAGCATAGCTCTATTAGCTGGTGGATCTGTACAGTGAGTGTGTCTTGCCCACTCCTGATAACCTCTATTGGAATCCCATCCTTACCTGGAGCCTTGCCAGATGCAAGTTCATTTATAGCACACTTAACTTCTGTTATGGTGGGAAGCGTGTCCAGGTGGTCAAGAGTTGGCAGGGCCTCTATGGCGTTGAGAGCATCATCCGCTAGTTTGGTCTCACTTGAGTAAAGCTCCAAATAGTGCTCTACCCATCTATCCATCTGCTGTTTCTTATCAGTGATAATTTCTCCTGTCAAGGTTTTCAGTGGTGCACTTCTTTTTATCGTTGGACCATAAGCTTTCTTGATACCTTCATACATGCTTCTGATGTTTCCCTTATCACTTGCGTTTGGAATGGACTTACATAACTTGATCCAATAGTCATTTGCATACTGCCTGGCAGCCTTTTGCACATCCTTCCTAGCTTGCTTCAGCTCACTGAGAGTGTTACGTGTTGTTATTTCCTTGTTTCTTAAGAGAACTATCTTCTTTTTATCAATCAAGGGCTGAGAGTCTGGCTGTTTGCAGCAAACCAGTCCTGTTCTTATGATCCACAGTGCCATAAAGCCCTACAGCTGTTTTATACCGTTTCCTTAAGTTTACCCCACTTTTCGCTGGCTGTACAATTTTCTGATGTATCATTGAAAGCGTCTTCAAGTTGCTGTTGGAACTCAAAGCACTTATCAGGATCGCGGGTGTTAATAATAATAATCCTGGGGTTAGATTTGTATTTAGCTGTTTAGGTTATCTTTGGCTTCAGTCTACCCCTTGCAACATCCCAAGAATGATTCGCATCACAGTCAGCACTGTGGTAACTTCGAGTTAATGATGTTTGGTTCAGATGTTGTCTCCGTGTGATGATGAAGTCCTGTTGATGCTAATGGCCGGATCTTGGATGTTTCCATGTGACCTTGTGCAGCTCTTTTGTTTTAAACAAGGAGTTTGTAATACATAAGTAATTTCTGGTGCAATGCTCCAGCAGCTGTTGCCCATTGTCATTCTCGCGACCGATGTTGTATTTTTCAAGGCTCACTGGCCGAGAATTCGAGTCCTTGCCCACACGAGCAGTGAAATCACCGAGCATATAAATGTAGTCGTATTTTGGAACTGCCTTGATCACAGAGTCTAACTTCTCATAGAACGAATCCTTCATATCATCTGAGGAAGTGAGTGTCGGTGCATATGCAGTGATAATTGTGGCAAAACCACAAGAGGTTGCCAAGCGCAGGAATAATAGTCTTTCATTACCTACAGCTGCAATTTCAATCATTCCCAGTAGCGAATTCTTCACTGCAAAGCCCACACCATGTTACATTTTTTTTCTGCCTGCCCTCTATTCTTCCAAATAAAAAAGGTGTAATTGTTTTCCCAAAGTGACCCTTCCTCAGTGAGGCGAGTCTCCTGCAGGCCACCAATATCAATGTTAAGACTATTGAGTTCGGCATCGATCACAGCCGGTTTTCTCACTTCGTCAATATTCGTCAGGTCAGTGGAAAATCCTGGACACGTGGCTCTTACCTTCCAGGTTCCAAGCCGTAGTTTGAAGTTTCTATGTTTCTTTTCAGTAGTACCTGGTGCATTGGTTTTACAGCCTGCGATTCAGATTTTGTCCTAGCCCCAAGCACCCATTGAAGCAGGCAGGCTGTGGCGGATCAGCACCCACTTGGCCG